>OW285241.1:64448963-65044614 GCA_935421215.2 Melolontha melolontha | reverse complement strand
GTAGCGGCCAAACGGTTTGTCCTAGACTGGCACATTGTACACGCGTTTTAATCCTAATGACGATATCTTCAATTTGGCACTAGACTCGCGCAGATCCGATGAGAAATGAGGGAGTTATGGCGTATTGAAATTTTCGCGATTTTTTTGAACCTCAGGCGATGAAATTTAAAAATTTCAAAAATGGCGATTGTCGATTTTCCCTGTTTTGGCGCCAACATTATATGTAATCGGACCCGCCGATTACGATAATCCAAACTAGAGTTCGCTATCTGCCTTGGTTCTCGAGATATTTATGAAAAAGTGTCGACAGGTCAAAAGTTCAAAAAACGAAATCGCGAATTTTCAGCGGAAAATCGTACAGACCTTCTTCTTTAGCGCTCCCGAAAACCTTAGGGTAGATTTTGAGTAGAAATTCGAGATTGAAAATTTTTGAAAATCGCGAAAATTTCGTCGAAATATGATGCTTGATTTCGACGCCTCTCTGTATCTTGGAAACCAGCTGGCTCTAGATGACCTATCCTATATTGTCCGAACCATTTTGACGCTCTGAATCGACTGGTCTAAGCCAGAAGGCTCTAGGACGCCTACTTCTCGAGTTATGCCAGGAAAACCGTAAATTTCGTAATCGAAAATGTCGATTTTGCAAAAATTCGCGTAGCTTTAGCGACCAAACGGTTTGTCCTAGACTGGCACATTGTACACGCGTTTTAATCCTAATGACGATATCTTCAATTTGGCACAAGATTCGCACAGATCCGATGAGAAATGAGGGAGTTATGGCGTCTTGAAATTTTCGCGATTTTTTTGAACCTCAGGCGATGAAATTTAAAAATTTCAATCGCCTTTTCTGGCCTAGTCGCTTTCTTCCGTCAGATGTCACTGATTAAATTAGTGTCGCCTGATAGAACGAAACTGGTTATAGCTTGGAGACGATTTTAGCGTAAATGTAGATACAGATACAGATCCGTTGTTTAACAGATCTGTATTAATTTGTATACACATTGCTTCACTAGTTCAACCGATGAGGCCTAGATGGCCGAAACATATGTATTGAACAAAAGTAAATGCTAAAAATACACGGTGTTTGTCCATGTTTACAGTGACGGATATGTATTTTGCATATCAGTTTCATTATATAGAAATTCGAGATTGAAAATTTTTGAAAATCGCGAAAATTTCGTCGAAATATGATGCTTGATTTCGACGCCTCTCTGTATCTTGGAAACCAGCTGGCTCTAGATGACCTATCCTATATTGTCCGAACCATTTTGACGCTCTGAATCGACTGGTCTAAGCCAGAAGGCTCTAGGACGCCTACTTCTCGAGTTATGCCAGGAAAACCGTAAATTTCGTAATCGAAAATGTCGATTTTGCAAAAATTCGCGTAGCCTTAGCGACCAAACGGTTTGTCCCAGACTGGCACATTGTACACGCGTTTTAATCCTAATGACGATATCTTCAATTTGGCACAAGATTCGCACAGATCCGATGAGAAATGAGGGAGTTATGGCGTCTTGAAATTTTCGCGATTTTTTTGAACCTCAGGCGATGAAATTTAAAAATTTCAAAAATGGCGATTGTCGATTTTCCCTGTTTTGACGCCAACACTATATGTAATCGGACCCGCCGATTACGATAATCCAAACTAGAGTTCGCTATCTGCCTTGGTTCTCGAGATATTTATGAAAAAGTGTCGACAGGTCAAAAGTTCAAAAAACGAAATCGCGAATTTTCAGCGGAAAATCGTACAGACCTTCTTCTTTAGCGCTCCCGAAAACCTTAGGGTAGATTTTGAGTAGAAATTCGAGATTGAAAATTTTTGAAAATCGCGAAAATTTCGTCGAAATATGATGCTTCATTTCGACGCCTCTCTGTATCTTGGAAACGGTTTGTCCTAGACTGGCACATTGTACACGCGTTTTAATCCTAATGACGATATCTTCAATTTGGCACAAGATTCGCACAGATCCGATGAGAAATGAGGGAGTTATGGCGTCTTGAAATTTTCGCGATTTTTTTGAACCTCAGGCGATGAAATTTAAAAATTTCAATCGCCTTTTCTGGCCTAGTCGCTTTCTTCCGTCAGATGTCACTGATTAAATTAGTGTCGCCTGATAGAACGAAACTGGTTATAGCTTGGAGACGATTTTAGCGTAAATGTAGATACAGATACAGATCCGTTGTTTAACAGATCTGTATTAATTTGTATACACATTGCTTCACTAGTTCAACCGATGAGGCCTAGATGGCCGAAACATATGTATTGAACAGAAGTAAATGCTAAAAATACACGGTGTTTGTCCATGTTTACAGTGACGGATATGTATTTTGCATATCTGTTTCATTATATAGAAATTCGAGATTGAAAATTTTTGAAAATCGCGAAAATTTCGTCGAAATATGATGCTTGATTTCGACGCCTCTCTGTATCTTGGAAACCAGCTGGCTCTAGATGACCTATCCTATATTGTCCGAACCATTTTGACGCTCTGAATCGACTGGTCTAAGCCAGAAGGCTCTAGGACGCCTACTTCTCGAGTTATGCCAGGAAAACCGTAAATTTCGTAATCGAAAATGTCGATTTTGCAAAAATTCGCGTAGCCTTAGCGACCAAACGGTTTGTCCCAGACTGGCACATTGTACACGCGTTTTAATCCTAATGACGATATCTTCAATTTGGCACAAGATTCGCACAGATCCGATGAGAAATGAGGGAGTTATGGCGTCTTGAAATTTTCGCGATTTTTTTGAACCTCAGGCGATGAAATTTAAAAATTTCAAAAATGGCGATTGTCGATTTTCCCTGTTTTGACGCCAACACTATATGTAATCGGACCCGCCGATTACGATAATCCAAACTAGAGTTCGCTATCTGCCTTGGTTCTCGAGATATTTATGAAAAAGTGTCGACAGGTCAAAAGTTCAAAAAACGAAATCGCGAATTTTCAGCGGAAAATCGTACAGACCTTCTTCTTTAGCGCTCCCGAAAACCTTAGGGTAAATTTTGAGTAGAAATTCGAGATTGAAAATTTTTGAAAATCGCGAAAATTTCGTCGAAATATGATGCTTCATTTCGACGCCTCTCTGTATCTTGGAAACCAGCTGGCTCTAGATGACCTATCCTATACTGTCCGAACCATTTTGACGCTCTGAATCGACTGGTCTAAGCCAGAAGGCTCTAGGACGCCTACTTCTCGAGTTATGTCAGGAAAACCGTAAATTTCGTAATCGAAAATGTCGATTTTGCAAAAATTCGCGTAGCCTTAGCGGCCAAACGGTTTGTCCTAGACTGGCACATTGTACACGCGTTTTAATCCTAATGACGATATCTTCAATTTGGCACAAGATTCGCGCAGATCCGATGAGAAATGAGGGAGTTATAGCTTCTTGAAATTTTCGCGATTTTTTTGAACCTCAGGCGATGAAATTTAAAAATTTCAAAAATGGCGATTGTCGATTTTCCCTGTTTTGGCGCCAACATTATATGTAATCGGACCCGCCGATTACGATAATCCAAACTAGAGTTCGCTATCTGCCTTGGTTCTCCAGATATTTACGAAAAAGTGTCGACAGGTCAAAAGTACAAAAAACGAAATCGCGAATTTTCAGCGGAAAATCGTACAGACCTTCTTCTTTAGCGCTCCCGAAAACCTTAGGGTAGATTTTGAGTAGAAATTCGAGATTGAAAATTTTTGAAAATCGTGAAAATTTCGTCGAAATATGATTGATTTCGACGCCTCTCCGTATCTTGGAAACCAGCTGGCTCTAGATGACCTATCCTATATTGTCCGAACCATTTTGACGCTCTGAATCGACTGGTCTAAGCCAGAAGGCTCTAGGACGCCTACTTCTCGAGTTATGCCAGGAAAACCGTAAATTTCGTAATCGAAAATGTCGATTTTGCAAAAATTCGCGTAGCCGTAGCGGCCAAACGGTTTGTCCTAGACTGGCACATTGTACACGCGTTTTAATCCTAATGACGATATCTTCAATTTGGCACTAGACTCGCGCAGATCCGATGAGAAATGAGGGAGTTATGGCGTATTGAAATTTTCGCGATTTTTTTGAACCTCAGGCGATGAAATTTAAAAATTTCAAAAATGGCGATTGTCGATTTTCCCTGTTTTGGCGCCAACATTATATGTAATCGGACCCGCCGATTACGATAATCCAAACTAGAGTTCGCTATCTGCCTTGGTTCTCGAGATATTTACGAAAAAGTGTCGACAGGTCAAAAGTACAAAAAACGAAATCGCGAATTTTCAGCGGAAAATCGTACAGACCTTCTTCTTTAGCGTTCCCGAAAACCTTAGGGTAGATTTTGAGTAGAAATTCGAGATTGAAAATTTTTGAAAATCGCGAAAACTTCGTCGAAATATGATGCTTGATTTCGACTCCTCTCTGTATCTTGGAAACCAGCTGGCTCTAGATGACCTATCCTATACTGTCCGAACCATTTTGACGTTCTGAATCGACTGGTCTAAGCCAGAAGGCTCTAGGACGCCTACTTCTGGAGTTATGCCAGGAAAACCGTAAATTTCGTAATCGAAAATGTCGATTTTGCAAAAATTCGCGTAGCCGTAGCGGCCAAACGGTTTGTCCTAGACTGGCACATTGTACACGCGTTTTAATCCTAATGACGATATCTTCAATTTGGCACAAGATTCGCACAGATCCGATGAGAAATGAGGGAGTTATGGCGTCTTGAAATTTTCGCGATTTTTTTGAACCTCAGGCGATGAAATTTAAAAATTTCAATCGCCTTTTCTGGCCTAGTCGCTTTCTTCCGTCAGATGTCACTGATTAAATTAGTGTCGCCTGATAGAACGAAACTGGTTATAGCTTGGAGACGATTTTAGCGTAAATGTAGATACAGATACAGATCCGTTGTTTAACAGATCTGTATTAATTTGTATACACATTGCTTCACTAGTTCAACCGATGAGGCCTAGATGGCCGAAACATATGTATTGAACAGAAGTAAATGCTAAAAATACACGGTGTTTGTCCATGTTTACAGTGACGGATATGTATTTTGCATATCTGTTTCATTATATAGAAATTCGAGATTGAAAATTTTTGAAAATCGCGAAAATTTCGTCGAAATATGATGCTTGATTTCGACGCCTCTCTGTATCTTGGAAACCAGCTGGCTCTAGATGACCTATCCTATATTGTCCGAACCATTTTGACGCTCTGAATCGACTGGTCTAAGCCAGAAGGCTCTAGGACGCCTACTTCTCGAGTTATGCCAGGAAAACCGTAAATTTCGTAATCGAAAATGTCGATTTTGCAAAAATTCGCGTAGCCTTAGCGACCAAACGGTTTGTCCCAGACTGGCACATTGTACACGCGTTTTAATCCTAATGACGATATCTTCAATTTGGCACAAGATTCGCACAGATCCGATGAGAAATGAGGGAGTTATGGCGTCTTGAAATTTTCGCGATTTTTTTGAACCTCAGGCGATGAAATTTAAAAATTTCAAAAATGGCGATTGTCGATTTTCCCTGTTTTGACGCCAACACTATATGTAATCGGACCCGCCGATTACGATAATCCAAACTAGAGTTCGCTATCTGCCTTGGTTCTCGAGATATTTATGAAAAAGTGTCGACAGGTCAAAAGTTCAAAAAACGAAATCGCGAATTTTCAGCGGAAAATCGTACAGACCTTCTTCTTTAGCGCTCCCGAAAACCTTAGGGTAAATTTTGAGTAGAAATTCGAGATTGAAAATTTTTGAAAATCGCGAAAATTTCGTCGAAATATGATGCTTCATTTCGACGCCTCTCTGTATCTTGGAAACCAGCTGGCTCTAGATGACCTATCCTATACTGTCCGAACCATTTTGACGCTCTGAATCGACTGGTCTAAGCCAGAAGGCTCTAGGACGCCTACTTCTCGAGTTATGTCAGGAAAACCGTAAATTTCGTAATCGAAAATGTCGATTTTGCAAAAATTCGCGTAGCCTTAGCGGCCAAACGGTTTGTCCTAGACTGGCACATTGTACACGCGTTTTAATCCTAATGACGATATCTTCAATTTGGCACAAGATTCGCGCAGATCCGATGAGAAATGAGGGAGTTATAGCTTCTTGAAATTTTCGCGATTTTTTTGAACCTCAGGCGATGAAATTTAAAAATTTCAAAAATGGCGATTGTCGATTTTCCCTGTTTTGGCGCCAACATTATATGTAATCGGACCCGCCGATTACGATAATCCAAACTAGAGTTCGCTATCTGCCTTGGTTCTCCAGATATTTACGAAAAAGTGTCGACAGGTCAAAAGTACAAAAAACGAAATCGCGAATTTTCAGCGGAAAATCGTACAGACCTTCTTCTTTAGCGCTCCCGAAAACCTTAGGGTAGATTTTGAGTAGAAATTCGAGATTGAAAATTTTTGAAAATCGTGAAAATTTCGTCGAAATATGATTGATTTCGACGCCTCTCCGTATCTTGGAAACCAGCTGGCTCTAGATGACCTATCCTATATTGTCCGAACCATTTTGACGCTCTGAATCGACTGGTCTAAGCCAGAAGGCTCTAGGACGCCTACTTCTCGAGTTATGCCAGGAAAACCGTAAATTTCGTAATCGAAAATGTCGATTTTGCAAAAATTCGCGTAGCCGTAGCGGCCAAACGGTTTGTCCTAGACTGGCACATTGTACACGCGTTTTAATCCTAATGACGATATCTTCAATTTGGCACTAGACTCGCGCAGATCCGATGAGAAATGAGGGAGTTATGGCGTATTGAAATTTTCGCGATTTTTTTGAACCTCAGGCGATGAAATTTAAAAATTTCAAAAATGGCGATTGTCGATTTTCCCTGTTTTGGCGCCAACATTATATGTAATCGGACCCGCCGATTACGATAATCCAAACTAGAGTTCGCTATCTGCCTTGGTTCTCGAGATATTTACGAAAAAGTGTCGACAGGTCAAAAGTACAAAAAACGAAATCGCGAATTTTCAGCGGAAAATCGTACAGACCTTCTTCTTTAGCGTTCCCGAAAACCTTAGGGTAGATTTTGAGTAGAAATTCGAGATTGAAAATTTTTGAAAATCGCGAAAACTTCGTCGAAATATGATGCTTGATTTCGACTCCTCTCTGTATCTTGGAAACCAGCTGGCTCTAGATGACCTATCCTATACTGTCCGAACCATTTTGACGTTCTGAATCGACTGGTCTAAGCCAGAAGGCTCTAGGACGCCTACTTCTGGAGTTATGCCAGGAAAACCGTAAATTTCGTAATCGAAAATGTCGATTTTGCAAAAATTCGCGTAGCCGTAGCGGCCAAACGGTTTGTCCTAGACTGGCACATTGTACACGCGTTTTAATCCTAATGACGATATCTTCAATTTGGCACAAGATTCGCACAGATCCGATGAGAAATGAGGGAGTTATGGCGTCTTGAAATTTTCGCGATTTTTTTGAACCTGAGGCGATGAAATTTAAAAATTAAAAAAATGGCGATTGTCGATTTTCCCTGTTTTGGCGCCAACACTATATGTAATCGGACCCGCCGATTGCGATAATCCAAACTAGAGTTCGCTATCTGCCTTGGTTCTCGAGATATTTACGAAAAAGTGTCGACAGGTCAAAAGTACAAAAAACGAAATCGCGAATTTTCAGCGGAAAATCGTACAGACCTTCTTCTTTAGCGCTCCCGAAAACCTTAGGGTAAATTTTGAGTAGAAATTCGAGATTGAAAATTTTTGAAAATCGCGAAAACTTCGTCGAAATATGATGCTTGATTTCGACTCCTCTCTGTATCTTGGAAACCAGCTGGCTCTAGATGACCTATCCTATACTGTCCGAACCATTTTGACGCTCTGAATCGACTGGTCTAAGCCATAAGGCTCTAGGACGCCTACTTCTCGAGTTATGCCAGGAAAACCGTAAATTTCGTAATCGAAAATGTCGATTTTGCAAAAATTCGCGTAGCCGTAGCGGCCAAACGGTTTGTCCTAGACTGGCACATTGTACACGCGTTTTAATCCTAATGACGATATCTTCAATTTGGCACAAGATTCGCACAGATCCGATGAGAAATGAGGGAGTTATGGCGTCTTGAAATTTTCGCGATTTTTTTGAACCTGAGGCGATGAAATTTAAAAATTAAAAAAATGGCGATTGTCGATTTTCCCTGTTTTGGCGCCAACACTATATGTAATCGGACCCGCCGATTACGATAATCCAAACTAGAGTTCGCTATCTGCCTTGGTTCTCGAGATATTTACGAAAAAGTGTCGACAGGTCAAAAGTACAAAAAACGAAATCGCGAATTTTCAGCGGAAAATCGTACAGACCTTCTTCTTTAGCGCTCCCGAAAACCTTAGGGTAAATTTTGAGTAGAAATTCGAGATTGAAAATTTTTGAAAATCGCGAAAATTTCGTCGAAATATGATTGATTTCGACGCCTCTCCGTATCTTGGAAACCAGCTGGCTCTAGATGACCTATCCTATATTGTCCGAACCATTTTGATGCTCTGGATCGACTGGTCTAAGCCAGAAGGCTCTAGGACGCCTACTTCTCGAGTTATGCCAGGAAAACCGTAAATTTCGTAATCGAAAATGTCGATTTTGCAATAATTCGCGTAGCCGTAGCGGCCAAACGGTTTGTCCTAGACTGGCACATTGTACACGCGTTTTAATCCTAATGACGATATCTTCAATTTGGCACTAGACTCGCGCAGATCCGATGAGAAATGAGGGAGTTATGGCGTATTGAAATTTTCGCGATTTTTTTGAACCTCAGGCGATGAAATTTAAAAATTTCAAAAATGGCGATTGTCGATTTTCCCTGTTTTGGCGCCAACATTATATGTAATCGGACCCGCCGATTACGATAATCCAAACTAGAGTTCGCTATCTGCCTTGGTTCTCGAGATATTTACGAAAAAGTGTCGACAGGTCAAAAGTACAAAAAACGAAATCGCGAATTTTCAGCGGAAAATCGTACAGACCTTCTTCTTTAGCGCTCCCGAAAACCTTAGGGTAGATTTTGAGTAGAAATTCGAGATTGAAAATTTTTGAAAATCGCGAAAATTTCGTCGAAATATGATTGATTTCGACGCCTCTCCGTATCTTGGAAACCAGCTGGCTCTAGATGACCTATCCTATATTGTCCGAACCATTTTGACGCTCTGAATCGACTGGTCTAAGCCAGAAGGCTCTAGGACGCCTACTTCTCGAGTTATGCCAGGAAAACCGTAAATTTCATAATCGAAAATGTCGATTTTGCAAAAATTCGCGTAGCCGTAGCGGCCAAACGGTTTGTCCTAGACTGGCACATTGTACACGCGTTTTAATCCTAATGACGATATCTTCAATTTGGCACTAGACTCGCGCAGATCCGATGAGAAATGAGGGAGTTATGGCGTATTGAAATTTTCGCGATTTTTTTGAACCTCAGGCGATGAAATTTAAAAATTTCAAAAATGGCGATTGTCGATTTTCCCTGTTTTGGCGCCAACATTATATGTAATCGGACCCGCCGATTACGATAATCCAAACTAGAGTTCGCTATCTGCCTTGGTTCTCGAGATATTTATGAAAAAGTGTCGACAGGTCAAAAGTTCAAAAAACGAAATCGCGAATTTTCAGCGGAAAATCGTACAGACCTTCTTCTTTAGCGCTCCCGAAAACCTTAGGGTAGATTTTGAGTAGAAATTCGAGATTGAAAATTTTTGAAAATCGCGAAAATTTCGTCGAAATATGATGCTTGATTTCGACGCCTCTCTGTATCTTGGAAACCAGCTGGCTCTAGATGACCTATCCTATATTGTCCGAACCATTTTGACGCTCTGAATCGACTGGTCTAAGCCAGAAGGCTCTAGGACGCCTACTTCTCGAGTTATGCCAGGAAAACCGTAAATTTCGTTATCGAAAATGTCGATTTTGCAAAAATTCGCGTAGCCTTAGCGACCAAACGGTTTGTCCTAGACTGGCACATTGTACACGCGTTTTAATCCTAATGACGATATCTTCAATTTGGCACAAGATTCGCACAGATCCGATGAGAAATGAGGGAGTTATGGCGTCTTGAAATTTTCGCGATTTTTTTGAACCTCAGGAGATGAAATTTAAAAATTTCAATCGCCTTTTCTGGCCTAGTCGCTTTCTTCCGTCAGATGTCACTGATTAAATTAGTGTCGCCTGATAGAACGAAACTGGTTATAGCTTGGAGACGATTTTAGCGTAAATGTAGATACAGATACAGATCCGTTGTTTAACAGATCTGTATTAATTTGTATACACATTGCTTCACTAGTTCAACCGATGAGGCCTAGATGGCCGAAACATATGTATTGAACAGAAGTAAATGCTAAAAATACACGGTGTTTGTCCATGTTTACAGTGACGGATATGTATTTTGCATATCTGTTTCATTATATAGAAATTCGAGATTGAAAATTTTTGAAAATCGCGAAAATTTCGTCGAAATATGATGCTTGATTTCGACGCCTCTCTGTATCTTGGAAACCAGCTGGCTCTAGATGACCTATCCTATATTGTCCGAACCATTTTGACGCTCTGAATCGACTGGTCTAAGCCAGAAGGCTCTAGGACGCCTACTTCTCGAGTTATGCCAGGAAAACCGTAAATTTCGTAATCGAAAATGTCGATTTTGCAAAAATTCGCGTAGCCTTAGCGACCAAACGGTTTGTCCTAGACTGGCACATTGTACACGCGTTTTAATCCTAATGACGATATCTTCAATTTGGCACAAGATTCGCACAGATCCGATCAGAAATGAGGGAGTTATGGCGTCTTGAAATTTTCGCGATTTTTTTGAACCTCAGGCGATGAAATTTAAAAATTTCAAAAATGGCGATTGTCGATTTTCCCTGTTTTGGCGCCAACATTATATGTAATCGGACCCGCCGATTACGATAATCCAAACTAGAGTTCGCTATCTGCCTTGGTTCTCGAGATATTTACGAAAAAGTGTCGACAGGTCAAAAGTACAAAAAACGAAATCGCGAATTTTCAGCGGAAAATCGTACAGACCTTCTTCTTTAGCGCTCCCGAAAACCTTAGGGTAGATTTTGAGTAGAAATTCGAGATTGAAAATTTTTGAAAATCGTGAAAATTTCGTCGAAATATGATTGATTTCGACGCCTCTCCGTATCTTGGAAACCAGCTGGCTCTAGATGACCTATCCTATATTGTCCGAACCATTTTGACGCTCTGAATCGACTGGTCTAAGCCAGAAGGCTCTAGGACGCCTACTTCTCGAGTTATGCCAGGAAAACCGTAAATTTCGTAATCGAAAATGTCGATTTTGCAAAAATTCGCGTAGCCGTAGCGGCCAAACGGTTTGTCCTAGACTGGCACATTGTACACGCGTTTTAATCCTAATGACGATATCTTCAATTTGGCACTAGACTCGCGCAGATCCGATGAGAAATGAGGGAGTTATGGCGTATTGAAATTTTCGCGATTTTTTTGAACCTCAGGCGATGAAATTTAAAAATTTCAAAAATGGCGATTGTCGATTTTCCCTGTTTTGGCGCCAACATTATATGTAATCGGACCCGCCGATTACGATAATCCAAACTAGAGTTCGCTATCTGTTTTGGTTCTCGAGATATTTACGAAAAAGTGTCGACAGGTCAAAAGTACAAAAAACGAAATCGCGAATTTTCAGCGGAAAATCGTACAGACCTTCTTCTTTAGCGCTCCCGAAAACCTTAGGGTAGATTTTGAGTAGAAATTCGATATTGAAAATTTTTGAAAATCGCGAAAACTTCGTCGAAATATGATGCTTGATTTCGACTCCTCTCTGTATCTTGGAAACCAGCTGGCTCTAGATGACCTATCCTATACTGTCCGAACCATTTTGACGTTCTGAATCGACTGGTCTAAGCCAGAAGGCTCTAGGACGCCTACTTCTCGAGTTATGCCAGGAAAACCGTAAATTTCGTAATCGAAAATGTCGATTTTGCAAAAATTCGCGTAGCCGTAGCGGCCAAACGGTTTGTCCTAGACTGGCACATTGTACACGCGTTTTAATCCTAATGACGATATCTTCAATTTGGCACAAGATTCGCACAGATCCGATGAGAAATGAGGGAGTTATGGCGTCTTGAAATTTTCGCGATTTTTTTGAACCTGAGGCGATGAAATTTAAAAATTAAAAAAATGGCGATTGTCGATTTTCCCTGTTTTGGCGCCAACACTATATGTAATCGGACCCGCCGATTACGATAATCCAAACTAGAGTTCGCTATCTGCCTTGGTTCTCGAGATATTTACGAAAAAGTGTCGACAGGTCAAAAGTACAAAAAACGAAATCGCGAATTTTCAGCGGAAAATCGTACAGACCTTCTTCTTTAGCGCTCCCGAAAACCTTAGGGTAAATTTTGAGTAGAAATTCGAGATTGAAAATTTTTGAAAATCGCGAAAACTTCGTCGAAATATGATGCTTGATTTCGACTCCTCTCTGTATCTTGGAAACCAGCTGGCTCTAGATGACCTATCCTATACTGTCCGAACCATTTTGACGCTCTGAATCGACTGGTCTAAGCCATAAGGCTCTAGGACGCCTACTTCTCGAGTTATGCCAGGAAAACCGTAAATTTCGTAATCGAAAATGTCGATTTTGCAAAAATTCGCGTAGCCGTAGCGGCCAAACGGTTTGTCCTAGACTGGCACATTGTACACGCGTTTTAATCCTAATGACGATATCTTCAATATGGCACAAGATTCGCACAGATCCGATGAGAAATGAGGGAGTTATGGCGTCTTGAAATTTTCGCGATTTTTTTGAACCTCAGGCGATGAAATTTAAAAATTTCAAAAATGGCGATTCTCGATTTTCCCTGTTTTGACGCGAACACTATATGTAATCGGACCCGCCGATTACGATAATCCAAACTAGAGTTCGCTATCTGCCTTGGTTCTCGAGATATTTACGAAAAAGTGTCGACAGGTCAAAAGTACAAAAAACGAAATCGCGAATTTTCAGCGGAAAATCGTACAGACCTTCTTCTTTAGCGCTCCCGAAAACCTTAGGGTAGATTTTGAGTAGAAATTCGAGATTGAAAATTTTTGAAAATCGCGAAAATTTCGTCGAAATATGATGCTTGATTTCGACGCCTCTCTGTATCTTGGAAACCAGCTGGCTCTAGATGACCTATCCTATACTGTCCGAACCATTTTGACGCTCTGAATCGACTGGTCTAAGCCATAAGGCTCTAGGACGCCTACTTCTCGAGTTATGCCAGGAAAACCGTAAATTTCGTAATCGAAAATGATTTTGCAAAAATTCGCGTAGCCGTAGCGGCCAAACGGTTTGTCCTAGACTGGCACATTGTACACGCGTTTTAATCATAATGACGATATCTTCAATTTGGCACAAGATTCGCACAGATCCGATGAGAAATGAGGGAGTTATGGCGTCTTGAAATTTTCGCGATTTTTTTGAACCTGAGGCGATGAAATTTAAAAATTAAAAAAATGGCGATTGTCGATTTTCCCTGTTTTAGCGCCAACACTATATGTAATCGGACCCGCCGATTACGATAATCCAAACTAGAGTTCGCTATCTGCCTTGGTTCTCGAGATATTTACGAAAAAGTGTCGACAGGTCAAAAGTACAAAAAACGAAATCGCGAATTTTCAGCGGAAAATCGTACAGACCTTCTTCTTTAGCGCTCCCGAAAACCTTAGGGTAAATTTTGAGTAGAAATTCGAGATTGAAAATTTTTGAAAATCGCGAAAATTTCGTCGAAATATGATTGATTTCGACGCCTCTCCGTATCTTGGAAACCAGCTGGCTCTAGATGACCTATCCTATATTGTCCGAACCATTTTGCTGCTCTGGATCGACTGGTCTAAGCCAGAAGGCTCTAGGACGCCTACTTCTCGAGTTATGCCAGGAAAACCGTAAATTTCGTAATCGAAAATGTCGATTTTGCAAAAATTCGCGTAGCCGTAGCGGCCAAACGGTTTGTCCTAGACTGGCACATTGTACACGCGTTTTAATCCTAATGACGATATCTTCAATTTGGCACTAGACTCGCGCAGATCCGATGAGAAATGAGGGAGTTATGGCGTATTGAAATTTTCGCGATTTTTTTGAACCTCAGGCGATGAAATTTAAAAATTTCAAAAATGGCGATTGTCGATTTTCCCTGTTTTGGCGCCAACATTATATGTAATCGGACCCGCCGATTACGATAATCCAAACTAGAGTTCGCTATCTGCCTTGGTTCTCGAGATATTTACGAAAAAGTGTCGACAGGTCAAAAGTACAAAAAACGAAATCGCGAATTTTCAGCGGAAAATCGTACAGACCTTCTTCTTTAGCGCTCCCGAAAACCTTAGGGTAGATTTTGAGTAGAAATTCGAGATTGAAAATTTTTGAAAATCGCGAAAACTTCGTCGAAATATGATGCTTGATTTCGACTCCTCTCTGTATCTTGGAAACCAGCTGGCTCTAGATGACCTATCCTATACTGTCCGAACCATTTTGACGTTCTGAATCGACTGGTCTAAGCCAGAAGGCTCTAGGACGCCTACTTCTCGAGTTATGCCAGGAAAACCGTAAATTTCGTAATCGAAAATGTCGATTTTGCAAAAATTCGCGTAGCCGTAGCGGCCAAACGGTTTGTCCTAGACTGGCACATTGTACACGCGTTTTAATCCTAATGACGATATCTTCAATTTGGCACAAGATTCGCACAGATCCGATGAGAAATGAGGGAGTTATGGCGTCTTGAAATTTTCGCGATTTTTTTGAACCTGAGGCGATGAAATTTAAAAATTAAAAAAATGGCGATTGTCGATTTTCCCTGTTTTGGCGCCAACACTATATGTAATCGGACCCGCCGATTACGATAATCCAAACTAGAGTTCGCTATCTGCCTTGGTTCTCGAGATATTTACGAAAAAGTGTCGACAGGTCAAAAGTACAAAAAACGAAATCGCGAATTTTCAGCGGAAAATCGTACAGACCATCTTCTTTAGCGCTCCCGAAAACCTTAGGGTAAATTTTGAGTAGAAATTCGAGATTGAAAATTTTTGAAAATCGCGAAAACTTCGTCGAAATATGATGCTTGATTTCGACTCCTCTCTGTATCTTGGAAACCAGCTGGCTCTAGATGACCTATCCTATACTGTCCGAACCATTTTGACGCTCTGAATCGACTGGTCTAAGCCATAAGGCTCTAGGACGCCTACTTCTCGAGTTATGCCAGGAAAACCGTAAATTTCGTAATCGAAAATGTCGATTTTGCAAAAATTCGCGTAGCCGTAGCGGCCAAACGGTTTGTCCTAGACTGGCACATTGTACACGCGTTTTAATCCTAATGACGATATCTTCAATTTGGCACAAGATTCGCACAGATCCGATGAGAAATGAGGGAGTTATGGCGTCTTGAAATTTTCGCGATTTTTTTGAACCTGAGGCGATGAAATTTAAAAATTAAAAAAATGGCGATTGTCGATTTTCCCTGTTTTGGCGCCAACACTATATGTAATCGGACCCGCCGATTACGATAATCCAAACTAGAGTTCGCTATCTGCCTTGGTTCTCGTGATACTTACGAAAAAGTGTCGACAGGTCAAAAGTACAAAAAACGAAATCGCGAATTTTCAGCGGAAAATCGTACAGACCTTCTTCTTTAGCGCTCCCGAAAACCTTAGGGTAAATTTTGAGTAGAAATTCGAGATTGAAAATTTTTGAAAATCGCGAAAACTTCGTCGAAATATGATGCTTGATTTCGACTCCTCTCTGTATCTTGGAAACCAGCTGGCTCTAGATGACCTATCCTATACTGTCCGAACCATTTTGACGCTCTGAATCGACTGGTCTAAGCCATAAGGCTCTAGGACGCCTACTTCTCGAGTTATGCCAGGAAAACCGTAAATTTCGTAATCGAAAATGTCGATTTTGCAAAAATTCGCGTAGCCGTAGCGGCCAAACGGTTTGTCCTAGACTGGCACATTGTACACGCGTTTTAATCCTAATGACGATATCTTCAATATGGCACAAGATTCGCACAGATCCGATGAGAAATGAGGGAGTTATGGCGTCTTGAAATTTTCGCGATTTTTTTGAACCTCAGGCGATGAAATTTAAAAATTTCAAAAATGGCGATTCTCGATTTTCCCTGTTTTGACGCGAACACTATATGTAATCGGACCCGCCGATTACGATAATCCAAACTAGAGTTCGCTATCTGCCTTGGTTCTCGAGATATTTACGAAAAAGTGTCGACAGGTCAAAAGTACAAAAAACGAAATCGCGAATTTTCAGCGGAAAATCGTACAGACCTTCTTCTTTAGCGCTCCCGAAAACCTTAGGGTAGATTTTGAGTAGAAATTCGAGATTGAAAATTTTTGAAAATCGCGAAAATTTCGTCGAAATATGATGCTTGATTTCGACGCCTCTCTGTATCTTGGAAACCAGCTGGCTCTAGATGACCTATCCTATACTGTCCGAACCATTTTGACGCTCTGAATCGACTGGTCTAAGCCATAAGGCTCTAGGACGCCTACTTCTCGAGTTATGCCAGGAAAACCGTAAATTTCGTAATCGAAAATGTCGATTTTGCAAAAATTCGCGTAGCCGTAGCGGCCAAACGGTTTGTCCTAGACTGGCACATTGTACACGCGTTTTAATCCTAATGACGATATCTTCAATTTGGCACAAGATTCGCACAGATCCGATGAGAAATGAGGGAGTTATGGCGTCTTGAAATTTTCGCGATTTTTTTGAACCTGAGGCGATGAAATTTAAAAATTAAAAAAATGGCGATTGTCGATTTTCCCTGTTTTGGCGCCAACACTATATGTAATCGGACCCGCCGATTACGATAATCCAAACTAGAGTTCGCTATCTGCCTTGGTTCTCGTGATACTTACGAAAAAGTGTCGACAGGTCAAAAGTACAAAAAACGAAATCGCGAATTTTCAGCGGAAAATCGTACAGACCTTCTTCTTTAGCGCTCCCGAAAACCTTAGGGTAAATTTTGAGTAGAAATTCGAGATTGAAAATTTTTGAAAATCGCGAAAACTTCGTCGAAATATGATGCTTGATTTCGACTCCTCTCTGTATCTTGGAAACCAGCTGGCTCTAGATGACCTATCCTATACTGTCCGAACCATTTTGACGCTCTGAATCGACTGGTCTAAGCCATAAGGCTCTAGGACGCCTACTTCTCGAGTTATGCCAGGAAAACCGTAAATTTCGTAATCGAAAATGTCGATTTTGCAAAAATTCGCGTAGCCGTAGCGGCCAAACGGTTTGTCCTAGACTGGCACATTGTACACGCGTTTTAATCCTAATGACGATATCTTCAATATGGCTCAAGATTCGCACAGATCCGATGAGAAATGAGGGAGTTATGGCGTCTTGAAATTTTCGCGATTTTTTTGAACCTCAGGCGATGAAATTTAAAAATTTCAAAAATGGCGATTCTCGATTTTCCCTGTTTTGACGCGAACACTATATGTAATCGGACCCGCCGATTACGATAATCCAAACTAGAGTTCGCTATCTGCCTTGGTTCTCGAGATATTTACGAAAAAGTGTCGACAGGTCAAAAGTACAAAAAACGAAATCGCGAATTTTCAGCGGAAAATCGTACAGACCTTCTTCTTTAGCGCTCCCGAAAACCTTAGGGTAGATTTTGAGTAGAAATTCGAGATTGAAAATTTTTGAAAATCGCGAAAATTTCGTCGAAATATGATGCTTCATTTCGACGCCTCTCTGTATCTTGGAAACCAGCTGGCTCTAGATGACCTATCCTACACTGTCCGAACCATTTTGACGCTCTGAATCGACTTATCTAAGCCAGAAGGCTCTAGGACGCCTACTTCTCGAGTTATGTCAGGAAAACCGTAAATTTCCTAATCGAAAATGTCGATTTTGCAAAAATTCGCGTAGCCGTAGCGGCCAAACGGTTTGTCCTAGACTGGCACATTGTACACGCGTTTTAATCCTAATGACGATATCTTCAATTTGGCACAAGATTCGCACAGATCCGATGAGAAATGAGGGAGTTATGGCGTCTTGAAATTTTCGCGATTTTTTTGAACCTAGGCGATGAAATTTAAAAATTAAAAAAATGGCGATTGTCGATTTTCCCTGTTTTGGCGCCAACACTATATGTAATCGGACCCGCCGATTACGATAATCCAAACTAGAGTTCGCTATCTGCCTTGGTTCTCGAGATATTTACGAAAAAGTGTCGACAGGTCAAAAGTACAAAAAACGAAATCGCGAATTTTCAGCGGAAAATCGTACAGACCTTCTTCTTTAGCGCTCCCGAAAACCTTAAGGTAAATTTTGAGTAGAAATTCGAGATTGAAAATTTTTGAAAATCGCGAAAACTTCGTCGAAATATGATGCTTGATTTCGACTCCTCTCTGTATCTTGGAAACCAGCTGGCTCTAGATGACCTATCCTATACTGTCCGAACCATTTTGACGCTCTGAATCGACTGGTCTAAGCCATAAGGCTCTAGGACGCCTACTTCTCGAGTTATGCCAGGAAAACCGTAAATTTCGTAATCGAAAATGTCGATTTTGCAAAAATTCGCGTAGCCGTAGCGGCCAAACGGTTTGTCCTAGACTGGCACATTGTACACGCGTTTTAATCCTAATGACGATATCTTCAATTTGGCACAAGATTCGCACAGATCCGATGAGAAATGAGGGAGTTATGGCGTCTTGAAATTTTCGCGATTTTTTTGAACCTGAGGCGAAGAAATTTAAAAATTAAAAAAATGGCGATTGTCGATTTTCCCTGTTTTGGCGCCAACACTATATGTAATCGGACCCGCCGATTACGATAATCCAACTAGAGTTCGCTATCTGCCTTGGTTCTCGAGATATTTACGAAAAAGTGTCGACAGGTCAAAAGTACAAAAAACGAAATCGCGAATTTTCAGCGGAAAATCGTACAGACCTTCTTCTTTAGCGCTCCCGAAAACCTTAGGGTAAATTTTGAGTAGAAATTCGAGATTGAAAATTTTTGAAAATCGCGAAAACTTCGTCGAAATATGATGCTTGATTTCGACTCCTCTCTGTATCTTGGAAACCAGCTGGCTCTAGATGACCTATCCTACACTGTCCGAACCATTTTGACGCTCTGAATCGACTTATCTAAGCCAGAAGGCTCTAGGACGCCTACTTCTCGAGTTATGTCAGGAAAACCGTAAATTTCCTAATCGAAAATGTCGATTTTTCAAAAATTCGCGTAGCCGTAGCGGCCAAACGGTTTGTCCTAGACTGGCACATTGTACACGCGTTTTAATCCTAATGACGATATCTTCAATATGGCTCAAGATTCGCACAGATCCGATGAGAAATGAGGGAGTTATGGCGTCTTGAAATTTTCGCGATTTTTTTGAACCTCAGGCGATGAAATTTAAAAATTTCAAAAATGGCGATTCTCGATTTTCCCTGTTTTGACGCGAACACTATATGTAATCGGACCCGCCGATTACGATAATCCAAACTAGAGTTCGCTATCTGCCTTGGTTCTCGAGATATTTACGAAAAAGTGTCGACAGGTCAAAAGTACAAAAAACGAAATCGCGAATTTTCAGCGGAAAATCGTACAGACCTTCTGCTTTAGCGCTCCCGAAAACCTTAGGGTAGATTTTGAGTAGAAATTCGAGATTGAAAATTTTTGAAAATCGCGAAAATTTCGTCGAAATATGATGCTTCATTTCGACGCCTCTCTGTATCTTGGAAACCAGCTGGCTCTAGATGACCTATCCTATACTGTCCGAACCATTTTGACGCTCTGAATCGACTTATCTAAGCCAGAAGGCTCTAGGACGCCTACTTCTCGAGTTATGCCAGGAAAACCGTAAATTTCGTAATCGAAAATGTCGATTTTGCAAAAATTCGCGTAGCCGTAGCGGCCAAACGGTTTGTCCTAGACTGGCACATTGTACACGCGTTTTAATCCTAATGACGATATCTTCAATTTGGCACTAGACTCGCGCAGATCCGATGAGAAATGAGGGAGTTATGGCGTCTTGAAATTTTCGCGATTTTTTTGAACCTGAGGCGATGAAATTTAAAAATTAAAAAAATGGCGATTGTCGATTTTCCCTGTTTTGGCGCCAACACTATATGTAATCGGACCCGCCGATTACGATAATCCAAACTAGAGTTCGCTATCTGCCTTGGTTCTCGAGATATTTACGAAAAAGTGTCGACAGGTCAAAAGTACAAAAAACGAAATCGCGAATTTTCAGCGGAAAATCGTACAGACCTTCTTCTTTAGCGCTCCCGAAAACCTTAGGGTAAATTTTGAGTAGAAATTCGAGATTGAAAATTTTTGAAAATCGCGAAAACTTCGTCGAAATATGATGCTTGATTTCGACTCCTCTCTGTATCTTGGAAACCAGCTGGCTCTAGATGATCTATCCTATACTGTCCGAACCATTTTGACGCTCTGAATCGACTGGTCTAAGCCATAAGGCTCTAGGACGCCTACTTCTCGAGTTATGCCAGGAAAACCGTAAATTTCGTAATCGAAAATGTCGATTTTGCAAAAATTCGCGTAGCCGTAGCGGCCAAACGGTTTGTCCTAGACTGGCACATTGTACACGCGTTTTAATCCTAATGACGATATCTTCAATATGGCACAAGATTCGCACAGATCCGATGAGAAATGAGGGAGTTATGGCGTCTTGAAATTTTCGCGATTTTTTTGAACCTCAGGCGATGAAATTTAAAAATTTCAAAAATGGCGATTTCCCTGTTTTGACGCGAACACTATATGTAATCGGACCCGCCGATTAC
The DNA here is from genome assembly GCA_935421215.2 of Melolontha melolontha. Taxonomy (NCBI): domain Eukaryota; kingdom Metazoa; phylum Arthropoda; class Insecta; order Coleoptera; family Scarabaeidae; genus Melolontha; species Melolontha melolontha. Next base: position 65,023,838 of record OW285241.1, on the reverse strand, counting down.
GATAATCCAAACTAGAGTTCGCTATCTGCCTTGGTTCTCGAGATATTTACGAAAAAGTGTCGACAGGTCAAAAGTACAAAAAACGAAATCGCGAATTTTCAGCGGAAAATCGTACAGACCTTCTTCTTTAGCGCTCCCGAAAACCTTAGGGTAAATTTTGAGTAGAAATTCGAGATTGAAAATTTTTGAAAATCGCGAAAACTTCGTCGAAATATGATGCTTGATTTCGACTCCTCTCTGTATCTTGGAAACCAGCTGGCTCTAGATGACCTATCCTATACTGTCCGAACCATTTTGACGCTCTGAATCGACTGGTCTAAGCCATAAGGCTCTAGGACGCCTACTTCTCGAGTTATGCCAGGAAAACCGTAAATTTCGTAATCGAAAATGTCGATTTTTCAAAAATTCGCGTAGCCGTAGCGGCCAAACGGTTTGTCCTAGACTGGCACATTGTACAAGCGTTTTAATCCTAATGACGATATCTTCAATATGGCACAAGATTCGCACAGATCCGATGAGAAATGAGGGAGTTATGGCGTCTTGAAATTTTCGCGATTTTTTTTAACCTCAGGCGATGAAATTTAAAAATTTCAAAAATGGCGATTCTCGATTTTCCCTGTTTTGACGCGAACACTATATGTAATCGGACCCGCCGATTACGATAATCCAAACTAGAGTTCGCTATCTGCCTTGGTTCTCGAGATATTTACGAAAAAGTGTCGACAGGTCAAAAGTACAAAAAACGAAATCGCGAATTTTCAGCGGAAAATCGTACAGACCTTCTTCTTTAGCGCTCCCGAAAACCTTAGGGTAGATTTTGAGTAGAAATTCGAGATTGAAAATTTTTGAAAATCGCGAAAACTTCGTCGAAATATGATGCTTGATTTCGACTCCTCTCTGTATCTTGGAAACCAGTTGGCTCTAGATGACCTATCCTATACTGTCCGAACCATTTTGACGTTCTGAATCGACTGGTCTAAGCCAGAAGGCTCTAGGACGCCTACTTCTCGAGTTATGCCAGGAAAACCGTAAATTTCGTAATCGAAAATGTCGATTTTGCAAAAATTCGCGTAGCCGTAGCGGCCAAACGGTTTGTCCTAGACTGGCACATTGTACACGCGTTTTAATCCTAATGACGATATCTTCAATTTGGCACAAGATTCGCACAGATCCGATGAGAAATGAGGGAGTTATGGCGTCTTGAAATTTTCGCGATTTTTTTGAACCTGAGGCGATGAAATTTAAAAATTAAAAAAATGGCGATTGTCGATTTTCCCTGTTTTGGCGCCAACACTATATGTAATCGGACCCGCCGATTACGATAATCCAAACTAGAGTTCGCTATCTGCCTTGGTTCTCGAGATATTTACGAAAAAGTGTCGACAGGTCAAAAGTACAAAAAACGAAATCGCGAATTTCCAGCGGAAAATCGTACAGACCTTCTTCTTTAGCGCTCCCGAAAACCTTAGGGTAAATTTTGAGTAGAAATTCGAGATTGAAAATTTTTGAAAATCGCGAAAACTTCGTCGAAATATGATGCTTGATTTCGACTCCTCTCTGTATCTTGGAAACCAGCTGGCTCTAGATGACCTATCCTATACTGTCCGAACCATTTTGACGCTCTGAATCGACTGGTCTAAGCCATAAGGCTCTAGGACGCCTACTTCTCGAGTTATGCCAGGAAAACCGTAAATTTCGTAATCGAAAATGTCGATTTTGCAAAAATTCGCGTAGCCGTAGCGGCCAAACGGTTTGTCCTAGACTGGCACATTGTACACGCGTTTTAATCCTAATGACGATATCTTCAATTTGGCACAAGATTCGCACAGATCCGATGAGAAATGAGGGAGTTATGGCGTCTTGAAATTTTCGCGATTTTTTTGAACCTGAGGCGATGAAATTTAAAAATTAAAAAAATGGCGATTGTCGATTTTCCCTGTTTTGGCGCCGACACTATATGTAATCGGACCCGCCGATTACGATAATCCAAACTAGAGTTCGCTATCTGCCTTGGTTCTCGAGATATTTACGAAAAAGTGTCGACAGGTCAAAAGTACAAAAAACGAAATCGCGAATTTTCAGCGGAAAATCGTACAGACCTTCTTCTATAGCGCTCCCGAAAACCTTAGGGTAAATTTTGAGTAGAAATTCGAGATTGAAAATTTTTGAAAATCGCGAAAACTTCGTCGAAATATGATGCTTGATTTCGACTCCTCTCTGTATCTTGGAAACCAGCTGGCTCTAGATGACCTATCCTATACTGTCCGAACCATTTTGACGCTCTGAATCGACTGGTCTAAGCCATAAGGCTCTAGGACGCCTACTTCTCGAGTTATGCCAGGAAAACCGTAAATTTCGTAATCGAAAATGTCGATTTTGCAAAAATTCGCGTAGCCGTAGCGGCCAAACGGTTTGTCCTAGACTGGCACATTGTACACGCGTTTTAATCCTAATGACGATATCTTCAATATGGCACAAGATTCGCACAGATCCGATGAGAAATGAGGGAGTTATGGCGTCTTGAAATTTTCGCGATTTTTTTGAACCTCAGGCGATGAAATTTAAAAATTTCAAAAATGGCGATTCTCGATTTTCCCTGTTTTGACGCGAACACTATATGTAATCGGACCCGCCGATTACGATAATCCAAACTAGAGTTCGCTATCTGCCTTGGTTCTCGAGATATTTACGAAAAAGTGTCGACAGGTCAAAAGTACAAAAAACGAAATCGCGAATTTTCAGCGGAAAATCGTACAGACCATCTTCTTTAGCGCTCCCGAAAACCTTAGGGTAAATTTTGAGTAGAAATTCGAGATTGAAAATTTTTGAAAATCGCGAAAACTTCGTCGAAATATGATGGCTTGATTTCGACTCCTCTCTGTATCTTGGAAACCAGCTGGCTCTAGATGACCTATCCTATACTGTCCGAACCATTTTGACGCTCTGAATCGACTGGTCTAAGCCATAAGGCTCTAGGACGCCTACTTCTCGAGTTATGCCAGGAAAACCGTAAATTTCGTAATCGAAAATGTCGATTTTGCAAAAATTCGCGTAGCCGTAGCGGCCAAACGGTTTGTCCTAGACTGGCACATTGTACACGCGTTTTAATCCTAATGACGATATCTTCAATTTGGCACAAGATTCGCACAGATCCGATGAGAAATGAGGGAGTTATGGCGTCTTGAAATTTTCGCGATTTTTTTGAACCTGAGGCGATGAAATTTAAAAATTAAAAAAATGGCGATTGTCGATTTTCCCTGTTTTGGCGCCAACACTATATGTAATCGGACCCGCCGATTACGATAATCCAAACTAGAGTTCGCTATCTGCCTTGGTTCTCGTGATACTTACGAAAAAGTGTCGACAGGTCAAAAGTACAAAAAACGAAATCGCGAATTTTCAGCGGAAAATCGTACAGACCTTCTTCTTTAGCGCTCCCGAAAACCTTAGGGTAAATTTTGAGTAGAAATTCGAGATTGAAAATTTTTGAAAATCGCGAAAACTTCGTCGAAATATGATGCTTGATTTCGACTCCTCTCTGTATCTTGGAAACCAGCTGGCTCTAGATGACCTATCCTATACTGTCCGAACCATTTTGACGCTCTGAATCGACTGGTCTAAGCCATAAGGCTCTAGGACGCCTACTTCTCGAGTTATGCCAGGAAAACCGTAAATTTCGTAATCGAAAATGTCGATTTTGCAAAAATTCGCGTAGCCGTAGCGGCCAAACGGTTTGTCCTAGACTGGCACATTGTACACGCGTTTTAATCCTAATGACGATATCTTCAATATGGCACAAGATTCGCACATATCCGATGAGAAATGAGGGAGTTATGGCGTCTTGAAATATTCGCGATTTTTTTGAAAATGAGGCGATGAAATTTAAAAATTTCAAAAATGGCGATTGTCGATTTTCCCTGTTTTGGCGCCAACACTATATGTAATCGGACCCGCCGATTACGATATTCCAAACTAGAGTTCGCTATCTGCCTTGGTTCTCGAGATATTTAGGAAAAAGTGTCGACAGGTCAAAAGTACAAAAAACGAAATCGCGAATTTTCAGCGGAAAATCGTACAGACCTTCTTCTTTAGCGCTCCCGAAAACCTTAGGGTAAATTTTGAGTAGAAATTCGAGATTGAAAATTTTTGAAAATCGCGAAAACTTCGTCGAAATATGATGCTTGATTTCGACTCCTCTCTGTATCTTGGAAACCAGCTGGCTCTAGATGACCTATACTGTCCGAACCATTTTGACGCTCTGAATCGACTGGTCTAAGCCATAAGGCTCTAGGACGCCTACTTCTCGAGTTATGCCAGGAAAACCGTAAATTTCGTAATCGAAAATGTCGATTTTCCAAAAATTCGCATAGCCGTAGCGGCCAAACGGTTTGTCCTAGACTGGCACATTGTACACGCGTTTTAATCCTAATGACGATATCTTCAATATGGCACGAGATTCGCACAGATCCGATGAGAAATGAGGGAGTTATGGCGTCTTGAAATTTTCGCGATTTTTTTGAACCTCAGGCGATGAAATTTAAAAATTTCAAAAATGGCGATTCTCGATTTTCCCTGTTTTGACGCGAACACTATATGTAATCGGACCCCCCGATTAAGATAATCCAAACTAGAGTTCGCTATCTGCCTTGGTTCTCGAGATATTTACGAAAAAGTGTCGACAGGTCAAAAGTACAAAAAACGAAATCGCGAATTTTCAGCGGAAAATCGTACAGACCTTCTTCTTTAGCGCTCCCGAAAACCTTAGGGTAGATTTTGAATAGAAATTCGAGATTGAAAATTTTTGAAAATCGCGAAAATTTCGTCGAAATATGATGCTTGATTTCGACGCCTCTCTGTATCTTGGAAACCAGCTGGCTCTAGATGACCTATCCTATACTGTCCGAACCATTTTGACGCTCTGAATCGACTGGTCTAAGCCATAAGGCTCTAGGACGCCTACTTCTCGAGTTATGCCAGGAAAACTGTAAATTTCGTAATCGAAAATGTCGATTTTGCAAAAATTCGCGTAGCCGTAGCGGCCAAACGGTTTGTCCTAGACTGGCACATTGTACACGCGTTTTAATCCTAATGACGATATCTTCAATATGGCACAAGATTCGCACATATCCGATGAGAAATGAGGGAGTTATGGCGTCTTGAAATATTCGCGATTTTTTTGAAAATGAGGCGATGAAATTTAAAAATTTCAAAAATGGCGATTGTCGATTTTCCCTGTTTTGGCGCCAACACTATATGTAATCGGACCCGCCGATTACGATATTCCAAACTAGAGTTCGCTATCTGCCTTGGTTCTCGAGATATTTAGGAAAAAGTGTCGACAGGTCAAAAGTACAAAAAACGAAATCGCGAATTTTCAGCGGAAAATCGTACAGACCTTCTTCTTTAGCGCTCCCGAAAACCTTAGGGTAAATTTTGAGTAGAAATTCGAGATTGAAAATTTTTGAAAATCGCGAAAACTTCGTCGAAATATGATGCTTGATTTCGACTCCTCTCTGTATCTTGGAAACCAGCTGGCTCTAGATGACCTATACTGTCCGAACCATTTTGACGCTCTGAATCGACTGGTCTAAGCCATAAGGCTCTAGGACGCCTACTTCTCGAGTTATGCCAGGAAAACCGTAAATTTCGTAATCGAAAATGTCGATTTTCCAAAAATTCGCATAGCCGTAGCGGCCAAACGGTTTGTCCTAGACTGGCACATTGTACACGCGTTTTAATCCTAATGACGATATCTTCAATATGGCACGAGATTCGCACAGATCCGATGAGAAATGAGGGAGTTATGGCGTCTTGAAATTTTCGCGATTTTTTTGAACCTCAGGCGATGAAATTTAAAAATTTCAAAAATGGCGATTCTCGATTTTCCCTGTTTTGACGCGAACACTATATGTAATCGGACCCCCCGATTAAGATAATCCAAACTAGAGTTCGCTATCTGCCTTGGTTCTCGAGATATTTACGAAAAAGTGTCGACAGGTCAAAAGTACAAAAAACGAAATCGCGAATTTTCAGCGGAAAATCGTACAGACCTTCTTCTTTAGCGCTCCCGAAAACCTTAGGGTAGATTTTGAATAGAAATTCGAGATTGAAAATTTTTGAAAATCGCGAAAATTTCGTCGAAATATGATGCTTGATTTCGACGCCTCTCTGTATCTTGGAAACCAGCTGGCTCTAGATGACCTATCCTATACTGTCCGAACCATTTTGACGCTCTGAATCGACTGGTCTAAGCCATAAGGCTCTAGGACGCCTACTTCTCGAGTTATGCCAGGAAAACTGTAAATTTCGTAATCGAAAATGTCGATTTTGCAAAAATTCGCGTAGCCGTAGCGGCCAAACGGTTTGTCCTAGACTGGCACATTGTACACGCGTTTTAATCCTAATGACGATATCTTCAATTTGGCACAAGATTCGCACAGATCCGATGAGAAATGAGGGAGTTATGGCGTCTTGAAATTTTCGCGATTTTTTTGAACCTGAGGAAAATTAAAAAAATGGCGATTGTCGATTTTCCCTGTTTTGGCGCCAACACTATGTAATCGGACCCGCCGATTACGATAATCCAAACTAGAGTTCGCTATCTGCCTTGGTTCTCGAGATATTTACGAAAAAGTGTCGACAGGTCAAAAGTACAAAAAACGAAATCGCGAATTTTCAGCGGAAAATCGTACTGACCTTCTTCTTTAGCGCTCCCGAAAACCTTAGGGTAAATTTTGAGTAGAAATTCGAGATTGAAAATTTTTGAAAATCGCGAAAACTTCGTCGAAATATGATGTTTGATTTCGACTCCTCTCTGTATCTTGGAAACCAGCTGGCTCTAGATGACCTATCCTATAATGTCCGAACCATTTTGACGCTCTGAATCGACTGGTCTAAGCCATAAGGCTCTAGGACGCCTACTTCTCGAGTTATGCCAGGAAAACCGTAAATTTCGTAATCGAAAATGTCGATTTTGCAAAAATTCGCGTAGCCGTAGCGGCCAAACGGTTTGTCCTAGACTGGCACATTGTACACGCGTTTTAATCCTAATGACGATATCTTCAATATGGCACGAGATTCGCACAGATCCGATGAGAAATGAGGGAGTTATGGCGTCTTGAAATTTTCGCGATTTTTTTGAACCTCAGGCGATGAAATTTAAAAATTTCAAAAATGGCGATTCTCGATTTTCCCTGTTTTGACGCGAACACTATATGTAATCGGACTCGCCGATTACGATAATCCAAACTAGAGTTCGCTATCTGCCTTGGTTCTGGAGATATTTACGAAAAAGTGTCGACAGGTCAAAAGTACAAAAAACGAAATCGCGAATTTTCAGCGGAAAATCGTACAGACCTTCTTCTTTAGCGCTCCCGAAAACCTTAGGGTAAATTTTGAGTAGAAATTCGAGATTGAAAATTTTTGAAAATCGCGAAAACTTCGTCGAAATATGATGCTTGATTTCGACTCCTCTCTGTATCTTGGAAACCAGCTGGCTCTAGATGACCTATCCTATACTGTCCGAACCATTTTGACGCTCTGAATCGACTGGTCTAAGCCATAAGGCTCTAGGACGCCTACTTCTCGAGTTATGCCAGGAAAACCGTAAATTTCGTAATCGAAAATGTCGATTTTCCAAAAATTCGCGTAGCCGTAGCGGCCAAACGGTTTGTCCTAGACTGGCGCATTGTACACGCGTTTTAATCCTAATGACGATATCTTCAATATGGCACGAGATTCGCACAGATCCGATGAGAAATGAGGGAGTTATGGCGTCTTGAAATTTTCGCGATTTTTTTGAACCTCAGGCGATGAAATTTAAAAATTTCAAAAATGGCGATTCTCGATTTTCCCTGTTTTGACGCGAACACTATATGTAATCGGACTCGCCGATTACGATAATCCAAACTAGAGTTCGCTATCTGCCTTGGTTCTGGAGATATTTACGAAAAAGTGTCGACAGGTCAAAAGTACAAAAAACGAAATCGCGAATTTTCAGCGGAAAATCGTACAGACCTTCTTCTTTAGCGCTCCCGAAAACCTTAGGGTAGATTTTGAGTAGAAATTCGAGATTGAAAATTTTTGAAAATCGCGAAAATTTCGTCGAAATATGATGCTTGATTTCGACGCCTCTCTGTATCTTGGAAACCAGCTGGCTCTAGATGACATATCCTATACTGTCCGAACCATTTTGACGCTCTGAATCGACTGGTCTAAGCCAGAAGGCTCTAGGACGCCTACTTCTCGAGTTATGCCAGGAAAACCGTAAATTTCGTAATCGAAAATGTCGATTTTGCAAAAATTCGCGTAGCCGTAGCGGCCAAACGGTTTGTCCTAGACTGGCACATTGTACACGCGTTTTAATCCTAATGACGATATCTTCAATTTGGCACAAGATTCGCACATATCCGATGAGAAATGAGGGAGTTATGGCGTCTTGAAATATTCGCGATTTTTTTGAAAATGAGGCGATGAAATTTAAAAATTTCAAAAATGGCGATTGTCGATTTTCCCTGTTTTGGCGCCAACACTATATGTAATCGGACCCGCCGATTACGATATTCCAAACTAGAGTTCGCTATCTGCCTTGGTTCTCGAGATATTTAGGAAAAAGTGTCGACAGGTCAAAAGTACAAAAAACGAAATCGCGAATTTTCAGCGGAAAATCGTACAGACCTTCTTCTTTAGCGCTCCCGAAAACCTTAGGGTAAATTTTGAGTAGAAATTCGAGATTGAAAATTTTTGAAAATCGCGAAAACTTCGTCGAAATATGATGCTTGATTTCGACTCCTCTCTGTATCTTGGAAACCAGCTGGCTCTAGATGACCTATACTGTCCGAACCATTTTGACGCTCTGAATCGACTGGTCTAAGCCATAAGGCTCTAGGACGCCTACTTCTCGAGTTATGCCAGGAAAACCGTAAATTTCGTAATCGAAAATGTCGATTTTCCAAAAATTCGCATAGCCGTAGCGGCCAAACGGTTTGTCCTAGACTGGCACATTGTACACGCGTTTTAATCCTAATGACGATATCTTCAATATGGCACGAGATTCGCACAGATCCGATGAGAAATGAGGGAGTTATGGCGTCTTGAAATTTTCGCGATTTTTTTGAACCTCAGGCGATGAAATTTAAAAATTTCAAAAATGGCGATTCTCGATTTTCCCTGTTTTGACGCGAACACTATATGTAATCGGACCCCCCGATTAAGATAATCCAAACTAGAGTTCGCTATCTGCCTTGGTTCTCGAGATATTTACGAAAAAGTGTCGACAGGTCAAAAGTACAAAAAACGAAATCGCGAATTTTCAGCGGAAAATCGTACAGACCTTCTTCTTTAGCGCTCCCGAAAACCTTAGGGTAGATTTTGAATAGAAATTCGAGATTGAAAATTTTTGAAAATCGCGAAAATTTCGTCGAAATATGATGCTTGATTTCGACGCCTCTCTGTATCTTGGAAACCAGCTGGCTCTAGATGACCTATCCTATACTGTCCGAACCATTTTGACGCTCTGAATCGACTGGTCTAAGCCATAAGGCTCTAGGACGCCTACTTCTCGAGTTATGTCAGGAAAACTGTAAATTTCGTAATCGAAAATGTCGATTTTGCAAAAATTCGCGTAGCCGTAGCGGCCAAACGGTTTGTCCTAGACTGGCACATTGTACACGCGTTTTAATCCTAATGACGATATCTTCAATTTGGCACAAGATTCGCACAGATCCGATGAGAAATAGGGAGTTATGGCGTCTTGAAATTTTCGCGATATTTTTGAACCTGAGGAAAATTAAAAAAATGGCGATTGTCGATTTTCCCTGTTTTGGCGCCAACACTATATGTAATCGGACCCGCCGATTACGATAATCCAAACTAGAGTTCGCTATCTGCCTTGGTTCTCGAGATATTTACGAAAAAGTGTCGACAGGTCAAAAGTACAAAAAACGAAATCGCGAATTTTCAGCGGAAAATCGTACTGACCTTCTTCTTTAGCGCTCCCGAAAACCTTAGGGTAAATTTTGAGTAGAAATTCGAGATTGAAAATTTTTGAAAATCGCGAAAACTTCGTCGAAATATGATGTTTGATTTCGACTCCTCTCTGTATCTTGGAAACCAGCTGGCTCTAGATGACCTATCCTATAATGTCCGAACCATTTTGACGCTCTGAATCGACTGGTCTAAGCCATAAGGCTCTAGGACGCCTACTTCTCGAGTTATGCCAGGAAAACCGTAAATTTCGTAATCGAAAATGTCGATTTTGCAAAAATTCGCGTAGCCGTAGCGGCCAAACGGTTTGTCCTAGACTGGCACATTGTACACGCGTTTTAATCCTAATGACGATATCTTCAATATGGCACGAGATTCGCACAGATCCGATGAGAAATGAGGGAGTTATGGCGTCTTGAAATTTTCGCGATTTTTTTGAACCTCAGGCGATGAAATTTAAAAATTTCAAAAATGGCGATTCTCGATTTTCCCTGTTTTGACGCGAACACTATATGTAATCGGACTCGCCGATTACGATAATCCAAACTAGAGTTCGCTATCTGCCTTGGTTCTGGAGATATTTACGAAAAAGTGTCGACAGGTCAAAAGTACAAAAAACGAAATCGCGAATTTTCAGCGGAAAATCGTACAGACCTTCTTCTTTAGCGCTCCCGAAAACCTTAGGGTAAATTTTGAGTAGAAATTCGAGATTGAAAATTTTTGAAAATCGCGAAAACTTCGTCGAAATATGATGCTTGATTTCGACTCCTCTCTGTATCTTGGAAACCAGCTGGCTCTAGATGACCTATCCTATACTGTCCGAACCATTTTGACGCTCTGAATCGACTGGTCTAAGCCATAAGGCTCTAGGACGCCTACTTCTCGAGTTATGCCAGGAAAACCGTAAATTTCGTAATCGAAAATGTCGATTTTCCAAAAATTCGCGTAGCCGTAGCGGCCAAACGGTTTGTCCTAGACTGGCGCATTGTACACGCGTTTTAATCCTAATGACGATATCTTCAATATGGCACGAGATTCGCACAGATCCGATGAGAAATGAGGGAGTTATGGCGTCTTGAAATTTTCGCGATTTTTTTGAACCTCAGGCGATGAAATTTAAAAATTTCAAAAATGGCGATTCTCGATTTTCCCTGTTTTGACGCGAACACTATATGTAATCGGACTCGCCGATTACGATAATCCAAACTAGAGTTCGCTATCTGCCTTGGTTCTGGAGATATTTACGAAAAAGTGTCGACAGGTCAAAAGTACAAAAAACGAAATCGCGAATTTTCAGCGGAAAATCGTACAGACCTTCTTCTTTAGCGCTCCCGAAAACCTTAGGGTAGATTTTGAGTAGAAATTCGAGATTGAAAATTTTTGAAAATCGCGAAAATTTCGTCGAAATATGATGCTTGATTTCGACGCCTCTCTGTATCTTGGAAACCAGCTGGCTCTAGATGACATATCCTATACTGTCCGAACCATTTTGACGCTCTGAATCGACTGGTCTAAGCCAGAAGGCTCTAGGACGCCTACTTCTCGAGTTATGCCAGGAAAACCGTAAATTTCGTAATCGAAAATGTCGATTTTGCAAAAATTCGCGTAGCCGTAGCGGCCAAACGGTTTGTCCTAGACTGGCACATTGTACACGCGTTTTAATCCTAATGACGATATCTTCAATTTGGCACAAGATTCGCACAGATCCGATGAGAAATGAGGGAGTTATGGCGTCTTGAAATTTTCGCGATTTTTTTGAACCTGAGGCGATGAAATTTAAAAATTAAAAAAATGGCGATTGTCGATTTTCCCTGTTTTGGCGCCAACACTATATGTAATCGGACCCGCCGATTACGATAATCCAAACTAGAGTTCGCTATCTGCCTTGGTTCTCGAGATATTTACGAAAAAGTGTCGACAGGTCAAAAGTACAAAAAACGAAATCGCGAATTTTCAGCGGAAAATCGTACAGACCTTCTTTAGCGCTCCCGAAAACCTTAGGGTAAATTTTGAGTAGAAATTCGAGATTGAAAATTTTTGAAAATCGCGAAAACTTCGTCGAAATATGATGCTTGATTTCGACTCCTCTCTGTATCTTGGAAACCAGCTGGCTCTAGATGACCTATCCTATACTGTCCGAACCATTTTGACGCTCTGAATCGACTGGTCTAAGCCATAAGGCTCTAGGACGCCTACTTCTCGAGTTATGCCAGGAAAACCGTAAATTTCGTAATCGAAAATGTCGATTTTGCAAAAATTCGCGTAGCCGTAGCGGCCAAACGGTTTGTCCTAGACTGGCACATTGTACACGCGTTTTAATCCTAATGACGATATCTTCAATATGGCTCAAGATTCGCACAGATCCGATGAGAAATGAGGGAGTTATGGCGTCTTGAAATTTTCGCGATTTTTTTGAACCTCAGGCGATGAAATTTAAAAATTTCAAAAATGGCGATTCTCGATTTTCCCTGTTTTGACGCGAACACTATATGTAATCGGACCCGCCGATTACGATAATCCAAACTAGAGTTCGCTATCTGCCTTGGTTCTCGAGATATTTACGAAAAAGTGTCGACAGGTCAAAAGTACAAAAAACGAAATCGCGAATTTTCAGCGGAAAATCGTACAGACCTTCTTCTTTAGCGCTCCCGAAAACCTTAGGGTAGATTTTGAGTAGAAATTCGAGATTGAAAATTTTTGAAAATCGCGAAAATTTCGTCGAAATATGATGCTTCATTTCGACGCCTCTCTGTATCTTGGAAACCAGCTGGCTCTAGATGACCTATCCTACACTGTCCGAACCATTTTGACGCTCTGAATCGACTTATCTAAGCCAGAAGGCTCTAGGACGCCTACTTCTCGAGTTATGTCAGGAAAACCGTAAATTTCCTAATCGAAAATGTCGATTTTGCAAAAATTCGCGTAGCCGTAGCGGCCAAACGGTTTGTCCTAGACTGGCACATTGTACACGCGTTTTAATCCTAATGACGATATCTTCAATTTGGCACAAGATTCGCACAGATCCGATGAGAAATGAGGGAGTTATGGCGTCTTGAAATTTTCGCGATTTTTTTGAACCTAGGCGATGAAATTTAAAAATTAAAAAAATGGCGATTGTCGATTTTCCCTGTTTTGGCGCCAACACTATATGTAATCGGACCCGCCGATTACGATAATCCAAACTAGAGTTCGCTATCTGCCTTGGTTCTCGAGATATTTACGAAAAAGTGTCGACAGGTCAAAAGTACAAAAAACGAAATCGCGAATTTTCAGCGGAAAATCGTACAGACCTTCTTCTTTAGCGCTCCCGAAAACCTTAAGGTAAATTTTGAGTAGAAATTCGAGATTGAAAATTTTTGAAAATCGCGAAAACTTCGTCGAAATATGATGCTTGATTTCGACTCCTCTCTGTATCTTGGAAACCAGCTGGCTCTAGATGACCTATCCTATACTGTCCGAACCATTTTGACGCTCTGAATCGACTGGTCTAAGCCATAAGGCTCTAGGACGCCTACTTCTCGAGTTATGCCAGGAAAACCGTAAATTTCGTAATCGAAAATGTCGATTTTGCAAAAATTCGCGTAGCCGTAGCGGCCAAACGGTTTGTCCTAGACTGGCACATTGTACACGCGTTTTAATCCTAATGACGATATCTTCAATTTGGCACAAGATTCGCACAGATCCGATGAGAAATGAGGGAGTTATGGCGTCTTGAAATTTTCGCGATTTTTTTGAACCTGAGGCGAAGAAATTTAAAAATTAAAAAAATGGCGATTGTCGATTTTCCCTGTTTTGGCGCCAACACTATATGTAATCGGACCCGCCGATTACGATAATCCAACTAGAGTTCGCTATCTGCCTTGGTTCTCGAGATATTTACGAAAAAGTGTCGACAGGTCAAAAGTACAAAAAACGAAATCGCGAATTTTCAGCGGAAAATCGTACAGACCTTCTTCTTTAGCGCTCCCGAAAACCTTAGGGTAAATTTTGAGTAGAAATTCGAGATTGAAAATTTTTGAAAATCGCGAAAACTTCGTCGAAATATGATGCTTGATTTCGACTCCTCTCTGTATCTTGGAAACCAGCTGGCTCTAGATGACCTATCCTACACTGTCCGAACCATTTTGACGCTCTGAATCGACTTATCTAAGCCAGAAGGCTCTAGGACGCCTACTTCTCGAGTTATGTCAGGAAAACCGTAAATTTCCTAATCGAAAATGTCGATTTTTCAAAAATTCGCGTAGCCGTAGCGGCCAAACGGTTTGTCCTAGACTGGCACATTGTACACGCGTTTTAATCCTAATGACGATATCTTCAATATGGCTCAAGATTCGCACAGATCCGATGAGAAATGAGGGAGTTATGGCGTCTTGAAATTTTCGCGATTTTTTTGAACCTCAGGCGATGAAATTTAAAAATTTCAAAAATGGCGATTCTCGATTTTCCCTGTTTTGACGCGAACACTATATGTAATCGGACCCGCCGATTACGATAATCCAAACTAGAGTTCGCTATCTGCCTTGGTTCTCGAGATATTTACGAAAAAGTGTCGACAGGTCAAAAGTACAAAAAACGAAATCGCGAATTTTCAGCGGAAAATCGTACAGACCTTCTTCTTTAGCGCTCCCGAAAACCTTAGGGTAGATTTTGAGTAGAAATTCGAGATTGAAAATTTTTGAAAATCGCGAAAATTTCGTCGAAATATGATGCTTCATTTCGACGCCTCTCTGTATCTTGGAAACCAGCTGGCTCTAGATGACCTATCCTATACTGTCCGAACCATTTTGACGCTCTGAATCGACTTATCTAAGCCAGAAGGCTCTAGGACGCCTACTTCTCGAGTTATGCCAGGAAAACCGTAAATTTCGTAATCGAAAATGTCGATTTTGCAAAAATTCGCGTAGCCGTAGCGGCCAAACGGTTTGTCCTAGACTGGCACATTGTACACGCGTTTTAATCCTAATGACGATATCTTCAATTTGGCACTAGACTCGCGCAGATCCGATGAGAAATGAGGGAGTTATGGCGTCTTGAAATTTTCGCGATTTTTTTGAACCTGAGGCGATGAAATTTAAAAATTAAAAAAATGGCGATTGTCGATTTTCCCTGTTTTGGCGCCAACACTATATGTAATCGGACCCGCCGATTACGATAATCCAAACTAGAGTTCGCTATCTGCCTTGGTTCTCGAGATATTTACGAAAAAGTGTCGACAGGTCAAAAGTACAAAAAACGAAATCGCGAATTTTCAGCGGAAAATCGTACAGACCTTCTTCTTTAGCGCTCCCGAAAACCTTAGGGTAAATTTTGAGTAGAAATTCGAGATTGAAAATTTTTGAAAATCGCGAAAACTTCGTCGAAATATGATGCTTGATTTCGACTCCTCTCTGTATCTTGGAAACCAGCTGGCTCTAGATGATCTATCCTATACTGTCCGAACCATTTTGACGCTCTGAATCGACTGGTCTAAGCCATAAGGCTCTAGGACGCCTACTTCTCGAGTTATGCCAGGAAAACCGTAAATTTCGTAATCGAAAATGTCGATTTTGCAAAAATTCGCGTAGCCGTAGCGGCCAAACGGTTTGTCCTAGACTGGCACATTGTACACGCGTTTTAATCCTAATGACGATATCTTCAATATGGCACAAGATTCGCACAGATCCGATGAGAAATGAGGGAGTTATGGCGTCTTGAAATTTTCGCGATTTTTTTGAACCTCAGGCGATGAAATTTAAAAATTTCAAAAATGGCGATTTCCCTGTTTTGACGCGAACACTATATGTAATCGGACCCGCCGATTACGATAATCCAAACTAGAGTTCGCTATCTGCCTTGGTTCTCGAGATATTTACGAAAAAGTGTCGACAGGTCAAAAGTACAAAAAACGAAATCGCGAATTTTCAGCGGAAAATCGTACAGACCTTCTTCTTTAGCGCTCCCGAAAACCTTAGGGTAAATTTTGAGTAGAAATTCGAGATTGAAAATTTTTGAAAATCGCGAAAACTTCGTCGAAATATGATGCTTGATTTCGACTCCTCTCTGTATCTTGGAAACCAGCTGGCTCTAGATGACCTATCCTATACTGTCCGAACCATTTTGACGCTCTGAATCGACTGGTCTAAGCCATAAGGCTCTAGGACGCCTACTTCTCGAGTTATGCCAGGAAAACCGTAAATTTCGTAATCGAAAATGTCGATTTTTCAAAAATTCGCGTAGCCGTAGCGGCCAAACGGTTTGTCCTAGACTGGCACATTGTACAAGCGTTTTAATCCTAATGACGATATCTTCAATATGGCACAAGATTCGCACAGATCCGATGAGAAATGAGGGAGTTATGGCGTCTTGAAATTTTCGCGATTTTTTTTAACCTCAGGCGATGAAATTTAAAAATTTCAAAAATGGCGATTCTCGATTTTCCCTGTTTTGACGCGAACACTATATGTAATCGGACCCGCCGATTACGATAATCCAAACTAGAGTTCGCTATCTGCCTTGGTTCTCGAGATATTTACGAAAAAGTGTCGACAGGTCAAAAGTACAAAAAACGAAATCGCGAATTTTCAGCGGAAAATCGTACAGACCTTCTTCTTTAGCGCTCCCGAAAACCTTAGGGTAGATTTTGAGTAGAAATTCGAGATTGAAAATTTTTGAAAATCGCGAAAACTTCGTCGAAATATGATGCTTGATTTCGACTCCTCTCTGTATCTTGGAAACCAGTTGGCTCTAGATGACCTATCCTATACTGTCCGAACCATTTTGACGTTCTGAATCGACTGGTCTAAGCCAGAAGGCTCTAGGACGCCTACTTCTCGAGTTATGCCAGGAAAACCGTAAATTTCGTAATCGAAAATGTCGATTTTGCAAAAATTCGCGTAGCCGTAGCGGCCAAACGGTTTGTCCTAGACTGGCACATTGTACACGCGTTTTAATCCTAATGACGATATCTTCAATTTGGCACAAGATTCGCACAGATCCGATGAGAAATGAGGGAGTTATGGCGTCTTGAAATTTTCGCGATTTTTTTGAACCTGAGGCGATGAAATTTAAAAATTAAAAAAATGGCGATTGTCGATTTTCCCTGTTTTGGCGCCAACACTATATGTAATCGGACCCGCCGATTACGATAATCCAAACTAGAGTTCGCTATCTGCCTTGGTTCTCGAGATATTTACGAAAAAGTGTCGACAGGTCAAAAGTACAAAAAACGAAATCGCGAATTTCCAGCGGAAAATCGTACAGACCTTCTTCTTTAGCGCTCCCGAAAACCTTAGGGTAAATTTTGAGTAGAAATTCGAGATTGAAAATTTTTGAAAATCGCGAAAACTTCGTCGAAATATGATGCTTGATTTCGACTCCTCTCTGTATCTTGGAAACCAGCTGGCTCTAGATGACCTATCCTATACTGTCCGAACCATTTTGACGCTCTGAATCGACTGGTCTAAGCCATAAGGCTCTAGGACGCCTACTTCTCGAGTTATGCCAGGAAAACCGTAAATTTCGTAATCGAAAATGTCGATTTTGCAAAAATTCGCGTAGCCGTAGCGGCCAAACGGTTTGTCCTAGACTGGCACATTGTACACGCGTTTTAATCCTAATGACGATATCTTCAATTTGGCACAAGATTCGCACAGATCCGATGAGAAATGAGGGAGTTATGGCGTCTTGAAATTTTCGCGATTTTTTTGAACCTGAGGCGATGAAATTTAAAAATTAAAAAAATGGCGATTGTCGATTTTCCCTGTTTTGGCGCCGACACTATATGTAATCGGACCCGCCGATTACGATAATCCAAACTAGAGTTCGCTATCTGCCTTGGTTCTCGAGATATTTACGAAAAAGTGTCGACAGGTCAAAAGTACAAAAAACGAAATCGCGAATTTTCAGCGGAAAATCGTACAGACCTTCTTCTATAGCGCTCCCGAAAACCTTAGGGTAAATTTTGAGTAGAAATTCGAGATTGAAAATTTTTGAAAATCGCGAAAACTTCGTCGAAATATGATGCTTGATTTCGACTCCTCTCTGTATCTTGGAAACCAGCTGGCTCTAGATGACCTATCCTATACTGTCCGAACCATTTTGACGCTCTGAATCGACTGGTCTAAGCCATAAGGCTCTAGGACGCCTACTTCTCGAGTTATGCCAGGAAAACCGTAAATTTCGTAATCGAAAATGTCGATTTTGCAAAAATTCGCGTAGCCGTAGCGGCCAAACGGTTTGTCCTAGACTGGCACATTGTACACGCGTTTTAATCCTAATGACGATATCTTCAATATGGCACAAGATTCGCACAGATCCGATGAGAAATGAGGGAGTTATGGCGTCTTGAAATTTTCGCGATTTTTTTGAACCTCAGGCGATGAAATTTAAAAATTTCAAAAATGGCGATTCTCGATTTTCCCTGTTTTGACGCGAACACTATATGTAATCGGACCCGCCGATTACGATAATCCAAACTAGAGTTCGCTATCTGCCTTGGTTCTCGAGATATTTACGAAAAAGTGTCGACAGGTCAAAAGTACAAAAAACGAAATCGCGAATTTTCAGCGGAAAATCGTACAGACCATCTTCTTTAGCGCTCCCGAAAACCTTAGGGTAAATTTTGAGTAGAAATTCTAGATTGAAAATTTTTGAAAATCGCGAAAACTTCGTCGAAATATGATGCTTGATTTCGACTCCTCTCTGTATCTTGGAAACCAGCTGGCTCTAGATGACCTATCCTATACTGTCCGAACCATTTTGACGCTCTGAATCGACTGGTCTAAGCCATAAGGCTCTAGGACGCCTACTTCTCGAGTTATGCCAGGAAAACCGTAAATTTCGTAATCGAAAATGTCGATTTTGCAAAAATTCGCGTAGCCGTAGCGGCCAAACGGTTTGTCCTAGACTGGCACATTGTACACGCGTTTTAATCCTAATGACGATATCTTCAATTTGGCACAAGATTCGCACAGATCCGATGAGAAATGAGGGAGTTATGGCGTCTTGAAATTTTCGCGATTTTTTTGAACCTGAGGCGATGAAATTTAAAAATTAAAAAAATGGCGATTGTCGATTTTCCCTGTTTTGGCGCCAACACTATATGTAATCGGACCCGCCGATTACGATAATCCAAACTAGAGTTCGCTATCTGCCTTGGTTCTCGTGATACTTACGAAAAAGTGTCGACAGGTCAAAAGTACAAAAAACGAAATCGCGAATTTTCAGCGGAAAATCGTACAGACCTTCTTCTTTAGCGCTCCCGAAAACCTTAGGGTAAATTTTGAGTAGAAATTCGAGATTGAAAATTTTTGAAAATCGCGAAAACTTCGTCGAAATATGATGCTTGATTTCGACTCCTCTCTGTATCTTGGAAACCAGCTGGCTCTAGATGACCTATCCTATACTGTCCGAACCATTTTGACGCTCTGAATCGACTGGTCTAAGCCATAAGGCTCTAGGACGCCTACTTCTCGAGTTATGCCAGGAAAACCGTAAATTTCGTAATCGAAAATGTCGATTTTGCAAAAATTCGCGTAGCCGTAGCGGCCAAACGGTTTGTCCTAGACTGGCACATTGTACACGCGTTTTAATCCTAATGACGATATCTTCAATATGGCACAAGATTCGCACATATCCGATGAGAAATGAGGGAGTTATGGCGTCTTGAAATATTCGCGATTTTTTTGAAAATGAGGCGATGAAATTTAAAAATTTCAAAAATGGCGATTGTCGATTTTCCCTGTTTTGGCGCCAACACTATATGTAATCGGACCCGCCGATTACGATATTCCAAACTAGAGTTCGCTATCTGCCTTGGTTCTCGAGATATTTAGGAAAAAGTGTCGACAGGTCAAAAGTACAAAAAACGAAATCGCGAATTTTCAGCGGAAAATCGTACAGACCTTCTTCTTTAGCGCTCCCGAAAACCTTAGGGTAAATTTTGAGTAGAAATTCGAGATTGAAAATTTTTGAAAATCGCGAAAACTTCGTCGAAATATGATGCTTGATTTCGACTCCTCTCTGTATCTTGGAAACCAGCTGGCTCTAGATGACCTATACTGTCCGAACCATTTTGACGCTCTGAATCGACTGGTCTAAGCCATAAGGCTCTAGGACGCCTACTTCTCGAGTTATGCCAGGAAAACCGTAAATTTCGTAATCGAAAATGTCGATTTTCCAAAAATTCGCATAGCCGTAGCGGCCAAACGGTTTGTCCTAGACTGGCACATTGTACACGCGTTTTAATCCTAATGACGATATCTTCAATATGGCACGAGATTCGCACAGATCCGATGAGAAATGAGGGAGTTATGGCGTCTTGAAATTTTCGCGATTTTTTTGAACCTCAGGCGATGAAATTTAAAAATTTCAAAAATGGCGATTCTCGATTTTCCCTGTTTTGACGCGAACACTATATGTAATCGGACCCCCCGATTAAGATAATCCAAACTAGAGTTCGCTATCTGCCTTGGTTCTCGAGATATTTACGAAAAAGTGTCGACAGGTCAAAAGTACAAAAAACGAAATCGCGAATTTTCAGCGGAAAATCGTACAGACCTTCTTCTTTAGCGCTCCCGAAAACCTTAGGGTAGATTTTGAATAGAAATTCGAGATTGAAAATTTTTGAAAATCGCGAAAATTTCGTCGAAATATGATGCTTGATTTCGACGCCTCTCTGTATCTTGGAAACCAGCTGGCTCTAGATGACCTATCCTATACTGTCCGAACCATTTTGACGCTCTGAATCGACTGGTCTAAGCCATAAGGCTCTAGGACGCCTACTTCTCGAGTTATGCCAGGAAAACTGTAAATTTCGTAATCGAAAATGTCGATTTTGCAAAAATTCGCGTAGCCGTAGCGGCCAAACGGTTTGTCCTAGACTGGCACATTGTACACGCGTTTTAATCCTAATGACGATATCTTCAATATGGCACAAGATTCGCACATATCCGATGAGAAATGAGGGAGTTATGGCGTCTTGAAATATTCGCGATTTTTTTGAAAATGAGGCGATGAAATTTAAAAATTTCAAAAATGGCGATTGTCGATTTTCCCTGTTTTGGCGCCAACACTATATGTAATCGGACCCGCCGATTACGATATTCCAAACTAGAGTTCGCTATCTGCCTTGGTTCTCGAGATATTTAGGAAAAAGTGTCGACAGGTCAAAAGTACAAAAAACGAAATCGCGAATTTTCAGCGGAAAATCGTACAGACCTTCTTCTTTAGCGCTCCCGAAAACCTTAGGGTAAATTTTGAGTAGAAATTCGAGATTGAAAATTTTTGAAAATCGCGAAAACTTCGTCGAAATATGATGCTTGATTTCGACTCCTCTCTGTATCTTGGAAACCAGCTGGCTCTAGATGACCTATACTGTCCGAACCATTTTGACGCTCTGAATCGACTGGTCTAAGCCATAAGGCTCTAGGACGCCTACTTCTCGAGTTATGCCAGGAAAACCGTAAATTTCGTAATCGAAAATGTCGATTTTCCAAAAATTCGCATAGCCGTAGCGGCCAAACGGTTTGTCCTAGACTGGCACATTGTACACGCGTTTTAATCCTAATGACGATATCTTCAATATGGCACGAGATTCGCACAGATCCGATGAGAAATGAGGGAGTTATGGCGTCTTGAAATTTTCGCGATTTTTTTGAACCTCAGGCGATGAAATTTAAAAATTTCAAAAATGGCGATTCTCGATTTTCCCTGTTTTGACGCGAACACTATATGTAATCGGACCCCCCGATTAAGATAATCCAAACTAGAGTTCGCTATCTGCCTTGGTTCTCGAGATATTTACGAAAAAGTGTCGACAGGTCAAAAGTACAAAAAACGAAATCGCGAATTTTCAGCGGAAAATCGTACAGACCTTCTTCTTTAGCGCTCCCGAAAACCTTAGGGTAGATTTTGAATAGAAATTCGAGATTGAAAATTTTTGAAAATCGCGAAAATTTCGTCGAAATATGATGCTTGATTTCGACGCCTCTCTGTATCTTGGAAACCAGCTGGCTCTAGATGACCTATCCTATACTGTCCGAACCATTTTGACGCTCTGAATCGACTGGTCTAAGCCATAAGGCTCTAGGACGCCTACTTCTCGAGTTATGCCAGGAAAACTGTAAATTTCGTAATCGAAAATGTCGATTTTGCAAAAATTCGCGTAGCCGTAGCGGCCAAACGGTTTGTCCTAGACTGGCACATTGTACACGCGTTTTAATCCTAATGACGATATCTTCAATTTGGCACAAGATTCGCACAGATCCGATGAGAAATGAGGGAGTTATGGCGTCTTGAAATTTTCGCGATTTTTTTGAACCTGAGGAAAATTAAAAAAATGGCGATTGTCGATTTTCCCTGTTTTGGCGCCAACACTATGTAATCGGACCCGCCGATTACGATAATCCAAACTAGAGTTCGCTATCTGCCTTGGTTCTCGAGATATTTACGAAAAAGTGTCGACAGGTCAAAAGTACAAAAAACGAAATCGCGAATTTTCAGCGGAAAATCGTACTGACCTTCTTCTTTAGCGCTCCCGAAAACCTTAGGGTAAATTTTGAGTAGAAATTCGAGATTGAAAATTTTTGAAAATCGCGAAAACTTCGTCGAAATATGATGTTTGATTTCGACTCCTCTCTGTATCTTGGAAACCAGCTGGCTCTAGATGACCTATCCTATAATGTCCGAACCATTTTGACGCTCTGAATCGACTGGTCTAAGCCATAAGGCTCTAGGACGCCTACTTCTCGAGTTATGCCAGGAAAACCGTAAATTTCGTAATCGAAAATGTCGATTTTGCAAAAATTCGCGTAGCCGTAGCGGCCAAACGGTTTGTCCTAGACTGGCACATTGTACACGCGTTTTAATCCTAATGACGATATCTTCAATATGGCACGAGATTCGCACAGATCCGATGAGAAATGAGGGAGTTATGGCGTCTTGAAATTTTCGCGATTTTTTTGAACCTCAGGCGATGAAATTTAAAAATTTCAAAAATGGCGATTCTCGATTTTCCCTGTTTTGACGCGAACACTATATGTAATCGGACTCGCCGATTACGATAATCCAAACTAGAGTTCGCTATCTGCCTTGGTTCTGGAGATATTTACGAAAAAGTGTCGACAGGTCAAAAGTACAAAAAACGAAATCGCGAATTTTCAGCGGAAAATCGTACAGACCTTCTTCTTTAGCGCTCCCGAAAACCTTAGGGTAAATTTTGAGTAGAAATTCGAGATTGAAAATTTTTGAAAATCGCGAAAACTTCGTCGAAATATGATGCTTGATTTCGACTCCTCTCTGTATCTTGGAAACCAGCTGGCTCTAGATGACCTATCCTATACTGTCCGAACCATTTTGACGCTCTGAATCGACTGGTCTAAGCCATAAGGCTCTAGGACGCCTACTTCTCGAGTTATGCCAGGAAAACCGTAAATTTCGTAATCGAAAATGTCGATTTTCCAAAAATTCGCGTAGCCGTAGCGGCCAAACGGTTTGTCCTAGACTGGCGCATTGTACACGCGTTTTAATCCTAATGACGATATCTTCAATATGGCACGAGATTCGCACAGATCCGATGAGAAATGAGGGAGTTATGGCGTCTTGAAATTTTCGCGATTTTTTTGAACCTCAGGCGATGAAATTTAAAAATTTCAAAAATGGCGATTCTCGATTTTCCCTGTTTTGACGCGAACACTATATGTAATCGGACTCGCCGATTACGATAATCCAAACTAGAGTTCGCTATCTGCCTTGGTTCTGGAGATATTTACGAAAAAGTGTCGACAGGTCAAAAGTACAAAAAACGAAATCGCGAATTTTCAGCGGAAAATCGTACAGACCTTCTTCTTTAGCGCTCCCGAAAACCTTAGGGTAGATTTTGAGTAGAAATTCGAGATTGAAAATTTTTGAAAATCGCGAAAATTTCGTCGAAATATGATGCTTGATTTCGACGCCTCTCTGTATCTTGGAAACCAGCTGGCTCTAGATGACATATCCTATACTGTCCGAACCATTTTGACGCTCTGAATCGACTGGTCTAAGCCAGAAGGCTCTAGGACGCCTACTTCTCGAGTTATGCCAGGAAAACCGTAAATTTCGTAATCGAAAATGTCGATTTTGCAAAAATTCGCGTAGCCGTAGCGGCCAAACGGTTTGTCCTAGACTGGCACATTGTACACGCGTTTTAATCCTAATGACGATATCTTCAATTTGGCACAAGATTCGCACATATCCGATGAGAAATGAGGGAGTTATG
The DNA here is from genome assembly GCA_935421215.2 of Melolontha melolontha. Classification (NCBI taxonomy): domain Eukaryota; kingdom Metazoa; phylum Arthropoda; class Insecta; order Coleoptera; family Scarabaeidae; genus Melolontha; species Melolontha melolontha. The sequence continues at coordinate 64,999,621 of OW285241.1, read as the reverse complement.
GCGTCTTGAAATATTCGCGATTTTTTTGAAAATGAGGCGATGAAATTTAAAAATTTCAAAAATGGCGATTGTCGATTTTCCCTGTTTTGGCGCCAACACTATATGTAATCGGACCCGCCGATTACGATATTCCAAACTAGAGTTCGCTATCTGCCTTGGTTCTCGAGATATTTAGGAAAAAGTGTCGACAGGTCAAAAGTACAAAAAACGAAATCGCGAATTTTCAGCGGAAAATCGTACAGACCTTCTTCTTTAGCGCTCCCGAAAACCTTAGGGTAAATTTTGAGTAGAAATTCGAGATTGAAAATTTTTGAAAATCGCGAAAACTTCGTCGAAATATGATGCTTGATTTCGACTCCTCTCTGTATCTTGGAAACCAGCTGGCTCTAGATGACCTATACTGTCCGAACCATTTTGACGCTCTGAATCGACTGGTCTAAGCCATAAGGCTCTAGGACGCCTACTTCTCGAGTTATGCCAGGAAAACCGTAAATTTCGTAATCGAAAATGTCGATTTTCCAAAAATTCGCATAGCCGTAGCGGCCAAACGGTTTGTCCTAGACTGGCACATTGTACACGCGTTTTAATCCTAATGACGATATCTTCAATATGGCACGAGATTCGCACAGATCCGATGAGAAATGAGGGAGTTATGGCGTCTTGAAATTTTCGCGATTTTTTTGAACCTCAGGCGATGAAATTTAAAAATTTCAAAAATGGCGATTCTCGATTTTCCCTGTTTTGACGCGAACACTATATGTAATCGGACCCCCCGATTAAGATAATCCAAACTAGAGTTCGCTATCTGCCTTGGTTCTCGAGATATTTACGAAAAAGTGTCGACAGGTCAAAAGTACAAAAAACGAAATCGCGAATTTTCAGCGGAAAATCGTACAGACCTTCTTCTTTAGCGCTCCCGAAAACCTTAGGGTAGATTTTGAATAGAAATTCGAGATTGAAAATTTTTGAAAATCGCGAAAATTTCGTCGAAATATGATGCTTGATTTCGACGCCTCTCTGTATCTTGGAAACCAGCTGGCTCTAGATGACCTATCCTATACTGTCCGAACCATTTTGACGCTCTGAATCGACTGGTCTAAGCCATAAGGCTCTAGGACGCCTACTTCTCGAGTTATGTCAGGAAAACTGTAAATTTCGTAATCGAAAATGTCGATTTTGCAAAAATTCGCGTAGCCGTAGCGGCCAAACGGTTTGTCCTAGACTGGCACATTGTACACGCGTTTTAATCCTAATGACGATATCTTCAATTTGGCACAAGATTCGCACAGATCCGATGAGAAATGAGGGAGTTATGGCGTCTTGAAATTTTCGCGATTTTTTTGAACCTGAGGAAAATTAAAAAAATGGCGATTGTCGATTTTCCCTGTTTTGGCGCCAACACTATATGTAATCGGACCCGCCGATTACGATAATCCAAACTAGAGTTCGCTATCTGCCTTGGTTCTCGAGATATTTACGAAAAAGTGTCGACAGGTCAAAAGTACAAAAAACGAAATCGCGAATTTTCAGCGGAAAATCGTACTGACCTTCTTCTTTAGCGCTCCCGAAAACCTTAGGGTAAATTTTGAGTAGAAATTCGAGATTGAAAATTTTTGAAAATCGCGAAAACTTCGTCGAAATATGATGTTTGATTTCGACTCCTCTCTGTATCTTGGAAACCAGCTGGCTCTAGATGACCTATCCTATAATGTCCGAACCATTTTGACGCTCTGAATCGACTGGTCTAAGCCATAAGGCTCTAGGACGCCTACTTCTCGAGTTATGCCAGGAAAACCGTAAATTTCGTAATCGAAAATGTCGATTTTGCAAAAATTCGCGTAGCCGTAGCGGCCAAACGGTTTGTCCTAGACTGGCACATTGTACACGCGTTTTAATCCTAATGACGATATCTTCAATATGGCACGAGATTCGCACAGATCCGATGAGAAATGAGGGAGTTATGGCGTCTTGAAATTTTCGCGATTTTTTTGAACCTCAGGCGATGAAATTTAAAAATTTCAAAAATGGCGATTCTCGATTTTCCCTGTTTTGACGCGAACACTATATGTAATCGGACTCGCCGATTACGATAATCCAAACTAGAGTTCGCTATCTGCCTTGGTTCTGGAGATATTTACGAAAAAGTGTCGACAGGTCAAAAGTACAAAAAACGAAATCGCGAATTTTCAGCGGAAAATCGTACAGACCTTCTTCTTTAGCGCTCCCGAAAACCTTAGGGTAAATTTTGAGTAGAAATTCGAGATTGAAAATTTTTGAAAATCGCGAAAACTTCGTCGAAATATGATGCTTGATTTCGACTCCTCTCTGTATCTTGGAAACCAGCTGGCTCTAGATGACCTATCCTATACTGTCCGAACCATCTTGACGCTCTGAATCGACTGGTCTAAGCCATAAGGCTCTAGGACGCCTACTTCTCGAGTTATGCCAGGAAAACCGTAAATTTCGTAATCGAAAATGTCGATTTTCCAAAAATTCGCGTAGCCGTAGCGGCCAAACGGTTTGTCCTAGACTGGCGCATTGTACACGCGTTTTAATCCTAATGACGATATCTTCAATATGGCACGAGATTCGCACAGATCCGATGAGAAATGAGGGAGTTATGGCGTCTTGAAATTTTCGCGATTTTTTTGAACCTCAGGCGATGAAATTTAAAAATTTCAAAAATGGCGATTCTCGATTTTCCCTGTTTTGACGCGAACACTATATGTAATCGGACTCGCCGATTACGATAATCCAAACTAGAGTTCGCTATCTGCCTTGGTTCTGGAGATATTTACGAAAAAGTGTCGACAGGTCAAAAGTACAAAAAACGAAATCGCGAATTTTCAGCGGAAAATCGTACAGACCTTCTTCTTTAGCGCTCCCGAAAACCTTAGGGTAGATTTTGAGTAGAAATTCGAGATTGAAAATTTTTGAAAATCGCGAAAATTTCGTCGAAATATGATGCTTGATTTCGACGCCTCTCTGTATCTTGGAAACCAGCTGGCTCTAGATGACATATCCTATACTGTCCGAACCATTTTGACGCTCTGAATCGACTGGTCTAAGCCAGAAGGCTCTAGGACGCCTACTTCTCGAGTTATGCCAGGAAAACCGTAAATTTCGTAATCGAAAATGTCGATTTTGCAAAAATTCGCGTAGCCGTAGCGGCCAAACGGTTTGTCCTAGACTGGCACATTGTACACGCGTTTTAATCCTAATGACGATATCTTCAATTTGGCACAAGATTCGCACAGATCCGATGAGAAATGAGGGAGTTATGGCGTCTTGAAATTTTCGCGATTTTTTTGAACCTGAGACGATGAAATTTAAAAATTAAAAAAATGGCGATTGTCGATTTTCCCTGTTTTGGCGCCAACACTATATGTAATCGGACCCGCCGATTACGATAATCCAAACTAGAGTTCGCTATCTGCCTTGGTTCTCGAGATATTTACGAAAAAGTGTCGACAGGTCAAAAGTACAAAAAACGAAATCGCGAATTTTCAGCGGAAAATCGTACAGACCTTCTTTAGCGCTCCCGAAAACCTTAGGGTAAATTTTGAGTAGAAATTCGAGATTGAAAATTTTTGAAAATCGCGAAAACTTCGTCGAAATATGATGCTTGATTTCGACTCCTCTCTGTATCTTGGAAACCAGCTGGCTCTAGATGACCTATCCTATACTGTCCGAACCATTTTGACGCTCTGAATCGACTGGTCTAAGCCATAAGGCTCTAGGACGCCTACTTCTCGAGTTATGCCAGGAAAACCGTAAATTTCGTAATCGAAAATGTCGATTTTGCAAAAATTCGCGTAGCCGTAGCGGCCAAACGGTTTGTCCTAGACTGGCACATTGTACACGCGTTTTAATCCTAATGACGATATCTTCAATATGGCACAAGATTCGCACAGATCCGATGAGAAATGAGGGAGTTATGGCGTCTTGAAATTTTCGCGATTTTTTTTAACCTCAGGCGATGAAATTTAAAAATTTCAAAAATGGCGATTCTCGATTTTCCCTGTTTTGACGCGAACACTATATGTAATCGGACCCGCCGATTACGATAATCCAAACTAGAGTTCGCTATCTGCCTTGGTTCTCGAGATATTTACGAAAAAGTGTCGACAGGTCAAAAGTACAAAAAACGAAATCGCGAATTTTCAGCGGAAAATCGTACAGACCTTCTTCTTTAGCGCTCCCGAAAACCTTAGGGTAAATTTTGAGTAGAAATTCGAGATTGAAAATTTTTGAAAATCGCGAAAACTTCGTCGAAATATGATGCTTGATTTCGACTCCTCTCTGTATCTTGGAAACCAGCTGGCTCTAGATGACCTATCCTATACTGTCCGAACCATTTTGACGCTCTGAATCGACTGGTCTAAGCCATAAGGCTCTAGGACGCCTACTTCTCGAGTTATGCCAGGAAAACCGTAAATTTCGTAATCGAAAATGTCGATTTTCCAAAAATTCGCGTAGCCGTAGCGGCCAAACGGTTTGTCCTAGACTGGCGCATTGTACACGCGTTTTAATCCTAATGACGATATCTTCAATATGGCACGAGATTCGCACAGATCCGATGAGAAATGAGGGAGTTATGGCGTCTTGAAATTTTCGCGATTTTTTTGAACCTCAGGCGATGAAATTTAAAAATTTCAAAAATGGCGATTCTCGATTTTCCCTGTTTTGACGCGAACACTATATGTAATCGGACTCGCCGATTACGATAATCCAAACTAGAGTTCGCTATCTGCCTTGGTTCTGGAGATATTTACGAAAAAGTGTCGACAGGTCAAAAGTACAAAAAACGAAATCGCGAATTTTCAGCGGAAAATCGTACAGACCTTCTTCTTTAGCGCTCCCGAAAACCTTAGGGTAGATTTTGAGTAGAAATTCGAGATTGAAAATTTTTGAAAATCGCGAAAATTTCGTCGAAATATGATGCTTGATTTCGACGCCTCTCTGTATCTTGGAAACCAGCTGGCTCTAGATGACATATCCTATACTGTCCGAACCATTTTGACGCTCTGAATAGACTGGTCTAAGCCAGAAGGCTCTAGGACGCCTACTTCTCGAGTTATGCCAGGAAAACCGTAAATTTCGTAATCGAAAATGTCGATTTTGCAAAAATTCGCGTAGCCGTAGCGGCCAAACGGTTTGTCCTAGACTGGCACATTGTACACGCGTTTTAATCCTAATGACGATATCTTCAATTTGGCACAAGATTCGCACAGATCCGATGAGAAATGAGGGAGTTATGGCGTCTTGAAATATTCGCGATTTTTTTGAAAATGAGGCGATGAAATTTAAAAATTTCAAAAATGGCGATTGTCGATTTTCCCTGTTTTGGCGCCAACACTATATGTAATCGGACCCGCCGATTACGATAATCCAAACTAGAGTTCGCTATCTGCCTTGGTTCTCGAGATATTTAGGAAAAAGTGTCGACAGGTCAAAAGTACAAAAAACGAAATCGCGAATTTTCAGCGGAAAATCGTACAGACCTTCTTCTTTAGCGCTCCCGAAAACCTTAGGGTAAATTTTGAGTAGAAATTCGAGATTGAAAATTTTTGAAAATCGCGAAAACTTCGTCGAAATATGATGCTTGATTTCGACTCCTCTCTGTATCTTGGAAACCAGCTGGCTCTAGATGACCTATACTGTCCGAACCATTTTGACGCTCTGAATCGACTGGTCTAAGCCATAAGGCTCTAGGACGCCTACTTCTCGAGTTATGCCAGGAAAACCGTAAATTTCGTAATCGAAAATGTCGATTTTCCAAAAATTCGCGTAGCCGTAGCGGCCAAACGGTTTGTCCTAGACTGGCGCATTGTACACGCGTTTTAATCCTAATGACGATATCTTCAATATGGCACGAGATTCGCACAGATCCGATGAGAAATGAGGGAGTTATGGCGTCTTGAAATTTTCGCGATTTTTTTGAACCTCAGGCGATGAAATTTAAAAATTAAAAAAATGGCGATTGTCGATTTTCCCTGTTTTGGCGCCAACACTATATGTAATCGGACCCGCCGATTACGATAATCCAACTAGAGTTCGCTATCTGCCTTGGTTCTCGAGATATTTACGAAAAAGTGTCGACAGGTCAAAAGTACAAAAAACGAAATCGCGAATTTTCAGCGGAAAATCGTACAGACCTTCTTCTTTAGCGCTCCCGAAAACCTTAGGGTAAATTTTGAGTAGAAATTCGAGATTGAAAATTTTTGAAAATCGCGAAAACTTCGTCGAAATATGATGCTTGATTTCGACTCCTCTCTGTATCTTGGAAACCAGCTGGCTATAGATGACCTATCCTATACTGTCCGAACCATTTTGACGCTCTGAATCGACTGGTCTAAGCCATAAGGCTCTAGGACGCCTACTTCTCGAGTTATGCCAGGAAAACCGTAAATTTCGTAATCGAAAATGTCGATTTTTCAAAAATTCGCGTAGCCGTAGCGGCCAAACGGTTTGTCCTAGACTGGCACATTGTACACGCGTTTTAATCCTAATGACGATATCTTCAATATGGCTCAAGATTCGCACAGATCCGATGAGAAATGAGGGAGTTATGGCGTCTTGAAATTTTCGCGATTTTTTTGAACCTCAGGCGATGAAATTTAAAAATTTCAAAAATGGCGATTCTCGATTTTCCCTGTTTTGACGCGAACACTATATGTAATCGGACCCGCCGATTACGATAATCCAAACTAGAGTTCGCTATCTGCCTTGGTTCTCGAGATATTTACGAAAAAGTGTCGACAGGTCAAAAGTACAAAAAACGAAATCGCGAATTTTCAGCGGAAAATCGTACAGACCTTCTTCTTTAGCGCTCCCGAAAACCTTAGGGTAGATTTTGAGTAGAAATTCGAGATTGAAAATTTTTGAAAATCGCGAAAATTTCGTCGAAATATGATGCTTCATTTCGACGCCTCTCTGTATCTTGGAAACCAGCTGGCTCTAGATGACCTATCCTATACTGTCCGAACCATTTTGACGCTCTGAATCGACTTATCTAAGCCAGAAGGCTCTAGGACGCCTACTTCTCGAGTTATGCCAGGAAAACCGTAAATTTCGTAATCGAAAATGTCGATTTTGCAAAAATTCGCGTAGCCGTAGCGGCCAAACGGTTTGTCCTAGACTGGCACATTGTACACGCGTTTTAATCCTAATGACGATATCTTCAATTTGGCACTAGACTCGCGCAGATCCGATGAGAAATGAGGGAGTTATGGCGTCTTGAAATTTTCGCGATTTTTTTGAACCTGAGGCGATGAAATTTAAAAATTAAAAAAATGGCGATTGTCGATTTTCCCTGTTTTGGCGCCAACACTATATGTAATCGGACCCGCCGATTAGGATAATCCAAACTAGAGTTAGCTATCTGCCTTGGTTCTCGAGATATTTACGAAAAAGTGTCGACAGGTCAAAAGTACAAAAAACGAAATCGCGAATTTTCAGCGGAAAATCGTACAGACCTTCTTCTTTAGCGCTCCCGAAAACCTTAGGGTAAATTTTGAGTAGAAATTCGAGATTGAAAATTTTTGAAAATCGCGAAAACTTCGTCGAAATATGATGCTTGATTTCGACTCCTCTCTGTATCTTGGAAACCAGCTGGCTCTAGATGATCTATCCTATACTGTCCGAACCATTTTGACGCTCTGAATCGACTGGTCTAAGCCATAAGGCTCTAGGACGCCTACTTCTCGAGTTATGCCAGGAAAACCGTAAATTTCGTAATCGAAAATGTCGATTTTGCAAAAATTCGCGTAGCCGTAGCGGCCAAACGGTTTGTCCTAGACTGGCACATTGTACACGCGTTTTAATCCTAATGACGATATCTTCAATATGGCACAAGATTCGCACAGATCCGATGAGAAATGAGGGAGTTATGGCGTCTTGAAATTTTCGCGATTTTTTTGAACCTCAGGCGATGAAATTTAAAAATTTCAAAAATGGCGATTTCCCTGTTTTGACGCGAACACTATATGTAATCGGACCCGCCGATTACGATAATCCAAACTAGAGTTCGCTATCTGCCTTGGTTCTCGAGATATTTACGAAAAAGTGTCGACAGGTCAAAAGTACAAAAAACGAAATCGCGAATTTTCAGCGGAAAATCGTACAGACCTTCTTCTTTAGCGCTCCCGAAAACCTTAGGGTAAATTTTGAGTAGAAATTCGAGATTGAAAATTTTTGAAAATCGCGAAAACTTCGTCGAAATATGATGCTTGATTTCGACTCCTCTCTGTATCTTGGAAACCAGCTGGCTCTAGATGACCTATCCTATACTGTCCGAACCATTTTGACGCTCTGAATCGACTGGTCTAAGCCATAAGGCTCTAGGACGCCTACTTCTCGAGTTATGCCAGGAAAACCGTAAATTTCGTAATCGAAAATGTCGATTTTTCAAAAATTCGCGTAGCCGTAGCGGCCAAACGGTTTGTCCTAGACTGGCACATTGTACAAGCGTTTTAATCCTAATGACGATATCTTCAATATGGCACAAGATTCGCACAGATCCGATGAGAAATGAGGGAGTTATGGCGTCTTGAAATTTTCGCGATTTTTTTTAACCTCAGGCGATGAAATTTAAAAATTTCAAAAATGGCGATTCTCGATTTTCCCTGTTTTGACGCGAACACTATATGTAATCGGACCCGCCGATTACGATAATCCAAACTAGAGTTCGCTATCTGCCTTGGTTCTCGAGATATTTACGAAAAAGTGTCGACAGGTCAAAAGTACAAAAAACGAAATCGCGAATTTTCAGCGGAAAATCGTACAGACCTTCTTCTTTAGCGCTCCCGAAAACCTTAGGGTAGATTTTGAGTAGAAATTCGAGATTGAAAATTTTTGAAAATCGCGAAAACTTCGTCGAAATATGATGCTTGATTTCGACTCCTCTCTGTATCTTGGAAACCAGCTGGCTCTAGATGACCTATCCTATACTGTCCGAACCATTTTGACGTTCTGAATCGACTGGTCTAAGCCAGAAGGCTCTAGGACGCCTACTTCTCGAGTTATGCCAGGAAAACCGTAAATTTCGTAATCGAAAATGTAGATTTTGCAAAAATTCGCGTAGCCGTAGCGGCCAAACGGTTTGTCCTAGACTGGCACATTGTACACGCGTTTTAATCCTAATGACGATATCTTCAATTTGGCACAAGATTCGCACAGATCCGATGAGAAATGAGGGAGTTATGGCGTCTTGAAATTTTCGCGATTTTTTTGAACCTGAGGCGATGAAATTTAAAAATTAAAAAAATGGCGATTGTCGATTTTCCCTGTTTTGGCGCCAACACTATATGTAATCGGACCCGCCGATTACGATAATCCAAACTAGAGTTCGCTATCTGCCTTGGTTCTCGAGATATTTACGAAAAAGTGTCGACAGGTCAAAAGTACAAAAAACGAAATCGCGAATTTCCAGCGGAAAATCGTACAGACCTTCTTCTTTAGCGCTCCCGAAAACCTTAGGGTAAATTTTGAGTAGAAATTCGAGATTGAAAATTTTTGAAAATCGCGAAAACTTCGTCGAAATATGATGCTTGATTTCGACTCCTCTCTGTATCTTGGAAACCAGCTGGCTCTAGATGACCTATCCTATACTGTCCGAACCATTTTGACGCTCTGAATCGACTGGTCTAAGCCATAAGGCTCTAGGACGCCTACTTCTCGAGTTATGCCAGGAAAACCGTAAATTTCGTAATCGAAAATGTCGATTTTGCAAAAATTCGCGTAGCCGTAGCGGCCAAACGGTTTGTCCTAGACTGGCACATTGTACACGCGTTTTAATCCTAATGACGATATCTTCAATTTGGCACAAGATTCGCACAGATCCGATGAGAAATGAGGGAGTTATGGCGTCTTGAAATTTTCGCGATTTTTTTGAACCTGAGGCGATGAAATTTAAAAATTAAAAAAATGGCGATTGTCGATTTTCCCTGTTTTGGCGCCGACACTATATGTAATCGGACCCGCCGATTACGATAATCCAAACTAGAGTTCGCTATCTGCCTTGGTTCTCGAGATATTTACGAAAAAGTGTCGACAGGTCAAAAGTACAAAAAACGAAATCGCGAATTTTCAGCGGAAAATCGTACAGACCTTCTTCTATAGCGCTCCCGAAAACCTTAGGGTAAATTTTGAGTAGAAATTCGAGATTGAAAATTTTTGAAAATCGCGAAAACTTCGTCGAAATATGATGCTTGATTTCGACTCCTCTCTGTATCTTGGAAACCAGCTGGCTCTAGATGACCTATCCTATACTGTCCGAACCATTTTGACGCTCTGAATCGACTGGTCTAAGCCATAAGGCTCTAGGACGCCTACTTCTCGAGTTATGCCAGGAAAACCGTAAATTTCGTAATCGAAAATGTCGATTTTGCAAAAATTCGCGTAGCCGTAGCGGCCAAACGGTTTGTCCTAGACTGGCACATTGTACACGCGTTTTAATCCTAATGACGATATCTTCAATATGGCACAAGATTCGCACAGATCCGATGAGAAATGAGGGAGTTATGGCGTCTTGAAATTTTCGCGATTTTTTTGAACCTCAGGCGATGAAATTTAAAAATTTCAAAAATGGCGATTCTCGATTTTCCCTGTTTTGACGCGAACACTATATGTAATCGGACCCGCCGATTACGATAATCCAAACTAGAGTTCGCTATCTGCCTTGGTTCTCGAGATATTTACGAAAAAGTGTCGACAGGTCAAAAGTACAAAAAACGAAATCGCGAATTTTCAGCGGAAAATCGTACAGACCTTCTTCTTTAGCGCTCCCGAAAACCTTAGGGTAGATTTTGAGTAGAAATTCGAGATTGAAAATTTTTGAAAATCGCGAAAATTTCGTCGAAATATGATGCTTGATTTCGACGCCTCTCTGTATCTTGGAAACCAGCTGGCTCTAGATGACCTATCCTATACTGTCCGAACCATTTTGACGCTCTGAATCGACTGGTCTAAGCCATAAGGCTCTAGGACGCCTACTTCTCGAGTTATGCCAGGAAAACCGTAAATTTCGTAATCGAAAATGTCGATTTTGCAAAAATTCGCGTAGCCGTAGCGGCCAAACGGTTTGTCCTAGACTGGCACATTGTACACGCGTTTTAATCCTATTGACGATATCTTCAATTTGGCACAAGATTCGCACAGATCCGATGAGAAATGAGGGAGTTATGGCGTCTTGAAATTTTCGCGATTTTTTTGAACCTGAGGCGATGAAATTTAAAAATTAAAAAAATGGCGATTGTCGATTTTCCCTGTTTTGGCGCCAACACTATATGTAATCGGACCCGCCGATTACGATAATCCAAACTAGAGTTCGCTATCTGCCTTGGTTCTCGAGATATTTACGAAAAAGTGTCGACAGGTCAAAAGTACAAAAAACGAAATCGCGAATTTTCAGCGGAAAATCGTACAGACCATCTTCTTTAGCGCTCCCGAAAACCTTAGGGTAAATTTTGAGTAGAAATTCGAGATTGAAAATTTTTGAAAATCGCGAAAACTTCGTCGAAATATGATGCTTGATTTCGACTCCTCTCTGTATCTTGGAAACCAGCTGGCTCTAGATGACCTATCCTATACTGTCCGAACCATTTTGACGCTCTGAATCGACTGGTCTAAGCCATAAGGCTCTAGGACGCCTACTTCTCGAGTTATGCCAGGAAAACCGTAAATTTCGTAATCGAAAATGTCGATTTTGCAAAAATTCGCGTAGCCGTAGCGGCCAAACGGTTTGTCCTAGACTGGCACATTGTACACGCGTTTTAATCCTAATGACGATATCTTCAATATGGCACAAGATTCGCACAGATCCGATGAGAAATGAGGGAGTTATGGCGTCTTGAAATTTTCGCGATTTTTTTGAACCTCAGGCGATGAAATTTAAAAATTTCAAAAATGGCGATTCTCGATTTTCCCTGTTTTGACGCGAACACTATATGTAATCGGACCCGCCGATTACGATAATCCAAACTAGAGTTCGCTATCTGCCTTGGTTCTCGAGATATTTACGAAAAAGTGTCGACAGGTCAAAAGTACAAAAAACGAAATCGCGAATTTTCAGCGGAAAATCGTACAGACCTTCTTCTTTAGCGCTCCCGAAAACCTTAGGGTAGATTTTGAGTAGAAATTCGAGATTGAAAATTTTTGAAAATCGCGAAAATTTCGTCGAAATATGATGCTTGATTTCGACGCCTCTCTGTATCTTGGAAACCAGCTGGCTCTAGATGACCTATCCTATACTGTCCGAACCATTTTGACGCTCTGAATCGACTGGTCTAAGCCATAAGGCTCTAGGACGCCTACTTCTCGAGTTATGCCAGGAAAACCGTAAATTTCGTAATCGAAAATGTCGATTTTGCAAAAATTCGCGTAGCCGTAGCGGCCAAACGGTTTGTCCTAGACTGGCACATTGTACACGCGTTTTAATCCTAATGACGATATCTTCAATTTGGCACAAGATTCGCACAGATCCGATGAGAAATGAGGGAGTTATGGCGTCTTGAAATTTTCGCGATTTTTTTGAACCTGAGGCGATGAAATTTAAAAATTAAAAAAATGGCGATTGTCGATTTTCCCTGTTTTGGCGCCAACACTATATGTAATCGGACCCGCCGATTACGATAATCCAAACTAGAGTTCGCTATCTGCCTTGGTTCTCGTGATACTTACGAAAAAGTGTCGACAGGTCAAAAGTACAAAAAACAACACTATATGTAATCGGACCCGCCGATTACGATAATCCAAACTAGAGTTCGCTATCTGCCTTGGTTCTCGAGATATTTACGAAAAAGTGTCGACAGGTCAAAAGTACAAAAAACGAAATCGCGAATTTTCAGCGGAAAATCGTACAGACCTTCTTCTTTAGCGCTCCCGAAAACCTTAGGGTAGATTTTGAGTAGAAATTCGAGATTGAAAATTTTTGAAAATCGCGAAAATTTCGTCGAAATATGATGCTTGATTTCGACGCCTCTCTGTATCTTGGAAACCAGCTGGCTCTAGATGACCTATCCTATACTGTCCGAACCATTTTGACGCTCTGAATCGACTGGTCTAAGCCAGAAGGCTCTAGGACGCCTACTTCTCGAGTTATGCCAGGAAAACCGTAAATTTCGTAATCGAAAATGTCGATTTTGCAAAAATTCACGTAGCCGTAGCGGCCAAACGGTTTGTCCTAGACTGGCACATTGTACACGCGTTTTAATCCTAATGACGATATCTTCAATTTGGCACAAGATTCGCACAGATCCGATGAGAAATGAGGGAGTTATGGCGTCTTGAAATTTTCGCGATTTTTTTGAACCTGAGGCGATGAAATTTAAAAATTTCAAAAATGGCGATTGTCGATTTTCCCTGTTTTGGCGCCAACACTATATGTAATCGGACCCGCCGATTACGATAATCCAAACTAGAGTTCGCTATCTGCCTTGGTTCTCGAGATATTTACGAAAAAGTGTCGACAGGTCAAAAGTACAAAAAACGAAATCGCGAATTTTCAGCGGAAAATCGTACAGACCTTCTTCTTTAGCGCTCCCGAAAACCTTAGGGTAGATTTTGAGTAGAAATTCGAGATTGAAAATTTTTGAAAATCGCGAAAATTTCGTCGAAATATGATGCTTGATTTCGACGCCTCTCTGTATCTTGGAAACCAGCTGGCTCTAGATGACCTATCCTATACTGTCCGAACCATTTTGACGCTCTGAATCGACTGGTCTAAGCCAGAAGGCTCTAGGACGCCTACTTCTCGAGTTATGCCAGGAAAACCGTAAATTTCGTAATCGAAAATGTCGATTTTGCAAAAATTCGCGTAGCCGTAGCGGCCAAACGGTTTGTCCTAGACTGGCACATTGTACACGCGTTTTAATCCTAATGACGATATCTTCAATTTGGCACAAGATTCGCACAGATCCGATGAGAAATGAGGGAGTTATGGCGTCTTGAAATATTCGCGATTTTTTTGAACCTGAGGCGATGAAATTTAAAAATTTCAAAAATGGCGATTGTCGATTTTCCCTGTTTTGGCGCCAACACTATAAGTAATCGGACCCGCCGATTACGATAATCCAAACTAGAGTTCGCTATCTGCCTTGGTTCTCGAGATATTTACGAAAAAGTGTCGACAGGTCAAAAGTACAAAAAACGAAATCGCGAATTTTCAGCGGAAAATCGTACAGACCTTCTTCTTTAGCGCTCCCGAAAACCTTAGGGTAAATTTTGAGTAGAAATTCGAGATTGAAAATTTTTGAAAATCGCGAAAACTTCGTCGAAATATGATGCTTGATTTCGACTCCTCTCTGTATCTTGGAAACCAGCTGGCTCTAGATGACCTATACTGTCCGAACCATTTTGACGCTCTGAATCGACTGGTCTAAGCCATAAGGCTCTAGGACGCCTACTTCTCGAGTTATGCCAGGAAAACCGTAAATTTCGTAATCGAAAATGTCGATTTTCCAAAAATTCGCATAGCCGTAGCGGCCAAACGGTTTGTCCTAGACTGACACATTGTACACGCGTTTTAATCCTAATGACGATATCTTCAATATGGCACGAGATTCGCACAGATCCGATGAGAAATGAGGGAGTTATGGCGTCTTGAAATTTTCGCGATTTTTTTGAACCTCAGGCGATGAAATTTAAAAATTTCAAAAATGGCGATTCTCGATTTTCCCTGTTTTGACGCGAACACTATATGTAATCGGACCCCCCGATTAAGATAATCCAAACTAGAGTTCGCTATCTGCCTTGGTTCTCGAGATATTTACGAAAAAGTGTCGACAGGTCAAAAGTACAAAAAACGAAATCGCGAATTTTCAGCGGAAAATCGTACAGACCTTCTTCTTTAGCGCTCCCGAAAACCTTAGGGTAGATTTTGAATAGAAATTCGAGATTGAAAATTTTTGAAAATCGCGAAAATTTCGTCGAAATATGATGCTTGATTTCGACGCCTCTCTGTATCTTGGAAACCAGCTGGCTCTAGATGACCTATCCTATACTGTCCGAACCATTTTGACGCTCTGAATCGACTGGTCTAAGCCAGAAGGCTCTAGGACGCCTACTTCTCGAGTTATGCCAGGAAAACCGTAAATTTCGTAATCGAAAATGTCGATTTTGCAAAAATTCGCGTAGCCGTAGCGGCCAAACGGTTTGTCCTAGACTGGCACATTGTACACGCGTTTTAATCCTAATGACGATATCTTCAATATGGCACAAGATTCGCACAGATCCGATGAGAAATGAGGGAGTTATGGCGTCTTGAAATTTTCGCGATTTTTTTGAACCTCAGGCGATGAAATTTAAAAATTTCAAAAATGGCGATTCTCGATTTTCCCTGTTTTGACGCGAACACTATATGTAATCGGACCCGCCGATTACGATAATCCAAACTAGAGTTCGCTATCTGCCTTGGTTCTCGAGATATTTACGAAAAAGTTTCGACAGGTCAAAAGTACAAAAAACGAAATCGCGAATTTTCAGCGGAAAATTGTACAGACCTTCTTCTTTAGCGCTCCCGAAAACCTTAGGGTAGATTTTGAGTAGAAATTCGAGATTGAAAATTTTTGAAAATCGCGAAAATTTCGTCGAAATATGATGCTTCATTTCGACGCCTCTCTGTATCTTGGAAACCAGCTGGCTCTAGATGACCTATCCTATACTGTCCGAACCATTTTGACGCTCTGAATCGACTGGTCTAAGCCAGAAGGCTCTAGGACGCCTACTTCTCGAGTTATGTCAGGAAAACCGTAAATTTCGTAATCGAAAATGTCGATTTTGCAAAAATTCGCGTAGCCTTAGCGGCCAAACGGTTTGTCCTAGACTAGCACATTGTACACGCGTTTTAATCCTAATGACGATATCTTCAATTTGGCACAAGATTCGCGCAGATCCGATGAGAAATGAGGGAGTTATAGCGTCTTGAAATTTTCGCGATTTTTTTGAACCTCAGGCGATGAAATTTAAAAATTTCAAAAATGGCGATTGTCGATTTTCCCTGTTTTGGCGCCAACATTATATGTAATCGGACCCGCCGATTACGATAATCCAAACTAGAGTTCGCTATCTGCCTTGGTTCTCGAGATATTTACGAAAAAGTGTCGACAGGTCAAAAGTACAAAAAACGAAATCGCGAATTTTCAGCGGAAAATCGTACAGACCTTCTTCTTTAGCGCTCCCGAAAACCTTAGGGTAGATTTTGAGTAGAAATTCGAGATTGAAAATTTTTGAAAATCGCGAAAATTTCGTCGAAATATGATGCTTGATTTCGACGCCTCTCTGTATCTTGGAAACCAGCTGGCTCTAGATGACCTATCCTATACTGTCCGAACCATTTTGACGCTCTGAATCGACTGGTCTAAGCCAGAAGGCTCTAGGACGCCTACTTCTCGAGTTATGCCAGGAAAACCGTAAATTTCGTAATCGAAAATGTCGATTTTGCAAAAATTCGCGTAGCCGTAGCGGCCAAACGGTTTGTCCTAGACTGGCACATTGTACACGCGTTTTAATCCTAATGACGATATCTTCAATATGGCACAAGATTCGCACAGATCCGATGAGAAATGAGGGAGTTATGGCGTCTTGAAATTTTCGCGATTTTTTTGAACCTCAGGCGATGAAATTTAAAAATTTCAAAAATGGCGATTCTCGATTTTCCCTGTTTTGACGCGAACACTATATGTAATCGGACCCGCCGATTACGATAATCCAAACTAGAGTTCGCTATCTGCCTTGGTTCTCGAGATATTTACGAAAAAGTTTCGACAGGTCAAAAGTACAAAAAACGAAATCGCGAATTTTCAGCGGAAAATCGTACAGACCTTCTTCTTTAGCGCTCCCGAAAACCTTAGGGTAGATTTTGAGTAGAAATTCGAGATTGAAAATTTTTGAAAATCGCGAAAATTTCGTCGAAATATGATGCTTCATTTCGACGCCTCTCTGTATCTTGGAAACCAGCTGGCTCTAGATGACCTATCCTATACTGTCCGAACCATTTTGACGCTCTGAATCGACTGGTCTAAGCCAGAAGGCTCTAGGACGCCTACTTCTCGAGTTATGTCAGGAAAACCGTAAATTTCGTAATCGAAAATGTCGATTTTGCAAAAATTCGCGTAGCCTTAGCGGCCAAACGGTTTGTCCTAGACTAGCACATTGTACACGCGTTTTAATCCTAATGACGATATCTTCAATTTGGCACAAGATTCGCGCAGATCCGATGAGAAATGAGGGAGTTATAGCGTCTTGAAATTTTCGCGATTTTTTTGAACCTCAGGCGATGAAATTTAAAAATTTCAAAAATGGCGATTGTCGATTTTCCCTGTTTTGGCGCCAACATTATATGTAATCGGACCCGCCGATTACGATAATCCAAACTAGAGTTCGCTATCTGCCTTGGTTCTCGAGATATTTACGAAAAAGTGTCGACAGGTCAAAAGTACAAAAAACGAAATCGCGAATTTTCAGCGGAAAATCGTACAGACCTTCTTTAGCGCTCCCGAAAACCTTAGGGTAGATTTTGAGTAGAAATTCGAGATTGAAAATTTTTGAAAATCGCGAAAATTTCGTCGAAATATGATGCTTGATTTCGACGCCTCTCTGTATCTTGGAAACCAGCTGGCTCTAGATGACCTATCCTATATTGTCCGAACCATTTTGACGCTCTGAATCGACTGGTCTAAGCCAGAAGGCTCTAGGACGCCTACTTCTCGAGTTATGCCAGGAAAACCGTAAATTTCGTAATCGAAAATGTCGATTTTGCAAAAATTCGCGTAGCCGTAGCGGCCAAACGGTTTGTCCTAGACTGGCACATTGTACACGCGTTTTAATCCTAATGACGATATCTTCAATTTGGCACTAGACTCGCGCAGATCCGATGAGAAATGAGGGAGTTATGGCGTCTTGAAATTTTCGCGATTTTTTTGAACCTGAGGCGATGAAATTTAAAAATTAAAAAAATGGCGATTGTCGATTTTCCCTGTTTTGGCGCCAACACTATATGTAATCGGACCCGCCGATTACGATAATCCAAACTAGAGTTCGCTATCTGCCTTGGTTCTCGAGATATTTACGAAAAAGTGTCGACAGGTCAAAAGTACAAAAAACGAAATCGCGAATTTTCAGCGGAAAATCGTACAGACCTTCTTCTTTAGCGCTCCCGAAAACCTTAGGGTAAATTTTGAGTAGAAATTCGAGATTGAAAATTTTTGAAAATCGCGAAAACCGTCGAAATATGATGCTTGATTTCGACTCCTCTCTGTATCTTGGAAACCAGCTGGCTCTAGATGACCTATCCTATACTGTCCGAACCATTTTGACGCTCTGAATCGACTGGCCTAAGCCATAAGGCTCTAGGACGCCTACTTCTCGAGTTATGCCAGGAAAACCGTAAATTTCGTAATCGAAAATGTCGATTTTGCAAAAATTCGCGTAGCCGTAGCGGCCAAACGGTTTGTCCTAGACTGGCACATTGTACACGCGTTTTAATCCTAATGACGATATCTTCAATTTGGCACAAGATTCGCACAGATCCGATGAGAAATGAGGGAGTTATGGCGTCTTGAAATTTTCGCGATTTTTTTGAACCTCAGGCGATGAAATTTAAAAATTTCAAAAATGGCGATTGTCGATTTTCCCTGTTTTGGCGCCAACATTATATGTAATCGGACCCGCCGATTACGATAATCCAAACTAGAGTTCGCTATCTGCCTTGGTTCTCGAGATATTTACGAAAAAGTGTCGACAGGTCAAAAGTACAAAAAACGAAATCGCGAATTTTCAGCGGAAAATCGTACAGACCTTCTTCTTTAGCGCTCCCGAAAACCTTAGGGTAGATTTTGAGTAGAAATTCGAGATTGAAAATTTTTGAAAATCGCGAAAATTTCGTCGAAATATGATGCTTGATTTCGACGCCTCTCTGTATCTTGGAAACCAGCTGGCTCTAGATGACCTATCCTATATTGTCCGAACCATTTTGACGCTCTGAATCGACTGGTCTAAGCCAGAAGGCTCTAGGACGCCTACTTCTCGAGTTATGCCAGGAAAACCGTAAATTTCGTAATCGAAAATGTCGATTTTGCAAAAATTCGCGTAGCCGTAGCGGCCAAACGGTTTGTCCTAGACTGGCACATTGTACACGCGTTTTAATCCTAATGACGATATCTTCAATTTGGCACTAGACTCGCGCAGATCCGATGAGAAATGAGGGAGTTATGGCGTCTTGAAATTTTCGCGATTTTTTTGAACCTGAGGCGATGAAATTTAAAAATTAAAAAAATGGCGATTGTCGATTTTCCCTGTTTTGGCGCCAACACTATATGTAATCGGACCCGCCGATTACGATAATCCAAACTAGAGTTCGCTATCTGCCTTGGTTCTCGAGATATTTACGAAAAAGTGTCGACAGGTCAAAAGTACAAAAAACGAAATCGCGAATTTTCAGCGGAAAATCGTACAGACCTTCTTCTTTAGCGCTCCCGAAAACCTTAGGGTAAATTTTGAGTAGAAATTCGAGATTGAAAATTTTTGAAAATCGCGAAAACTTCGTCGAAATATGATGCTTGATTTCGACTCCTCTCTGTATCTTGGAAACCAGCTGGCTCTAGATGACCTATCCTATACTGTCCGAACCATTTTGACGCTCTGAATCGACTGGCCTAAGCCATAAGGCTCTAGGACGCCTACTTCTCGAGTTATGCCAGGAAAACCGTAAATTTCGTAATCGAAAATGTCGATTTTGCAAAAATTCGCGTAGCCGTAGCGGCCAAACGGTTTGTCCTAGACTGGCACATTGTACACGCGTTTTAATCCTAATGACGATATCTTCAATATGGCACAAGATTCGCACAGATCCGATGAGAAATGAGGGAGTTATGGCGTCTTGAAATTTTCGCGATTTTTTTTAACCTCAGGCGATGAAATTTAAAAATTTCAAAAATGGCGATTCTCGATTTTCCCTGTTTTGACGCGAACACTATATGTAATCGGACCCGCCGATTACGATAATCCAAACTAGAGTTCGCTATCTGCCTTGGTTCTCGAGATATTTACGAAAAAGTGTCGACAGGTCAAAAGTACAAAAAACGAAATCGCGAATTTTCAGCGGAAAATCGTACAGACCTTCTTCTTTAGCGCTCCCGAAAACCTTAGGGTAGATTTTGAGTAGAAATTCGAGATTGAAAATTTTTGAAAATCGCGAAAATTTCGTCGAAATATGATGCTTGATTTCGACGCCTCTCTGTATCTTGGAAACCAGCTGGCTCTAGATGACCTATCCTATACTGTCCGAACCATTTTGACGCTCTGAATCGACTGGTCTAAGCCAGAAGGCTCTAGGACGCCTACTTCTCGAGTTATGCCAGGAAAACCGTAAATTTCGTAATCGAAAATGTCGATTTTGCAAAAATTCGCGTAGCCGTAGCGGCCAAACGGTTTGTCCTAGACTGGCACATTGTACACGCGTTTTAATCCTAATGACGATATCTTCAATTTGGCACAAGATTCGCACAGATCCGATGAGAAATGAGGGAGTTATGGCGTCTTGAAATTTTCGCGATTTTTTTGAACCTGAGGCGATGAAATTTAAAAATTAAAAAAATGGCGATTGTCGATTTTCCCTGTTTTGGCGCCAACACTATATGTAATCGGACCCGCCGATTACGATAATCCAAACTAGAGTTCGCTATCTGCCTTGGTTCTCGAGATATTTACGAAAAAGTGTCGACAGGTCAAAAGTACAAAAAACGAAATCGCGAATTTTCAGCGGAAAATCGTACAGACCTTCTTCTTTAGCGCTCCCGAAAACCTTAGGGTAAATTTTGAGTAGAAATTCGAGATTGAAAATTTTTGAAAATCGCGAAAACTTCGTCGAAATATGATGCTTGATTTCGACTCCTCTCTGTATCTTGGAAACCAGCTGGCTCTAGATGACCTATCCTATACTGTCCGAACCATTTTGACGCTCTGAATCGACTGGTCTAAGCCATAAGGCTCTAGGACGCCTACTTCTCGAGTTATGCCAGGAAAACCGTAAATTTCGTAATCGAAAATGTCGATTTTGCAAAAATTCGCGTAGCCGTAGCGGCCAAACGGTTTGTCCTAGACTGGCACATTGTACACGCGTTTTAATCCTAATGACGATATCTTCAATATGGCACAAGATTCGCACAGATCCGATGAGAAATGAGGGAGTTATGGCGTCTTGAAATTTTCGCGATTTTTTTTAACCTCAGGCGATGAAATTTAAAAATTTCAAAAATGGCGATTCTCGATTTTCCCTGTTTTGACGCGAACACTATATGTAATCGGACCCGCCGATTACGATAATCCAAACTAGAGTTCGCTATCTGCCTTGGTTCTCGAGATATTTACGAAAAAGTGTCGACAGGTCAAAAGTACAAAAAACGAAATCGCGAATTTTCAGCGGAAAATCGTACAGACCTTCTTCTTTAGCGCTCCCGAAAACCTTAGGGTAGATTTTGAGTAGAAATTCGAGATTGAAAATTTTTGAAAATCGCGAAAATTTCGTCGAAATATGATGCTTGATTTCGACGCCTCTCTGTATCTTGGAAACCAGCTGGCTCTAGATGACCTATCCTATACTGTCCGAACCATTTTGACGCTCTGAATCGACTGGTCTAAGCCAGAAGGCTCTAGGACGCCTACTTCTCGAGTTATGCCAGGAAAACCGTAAATTTCGTAATCGAAAATGTCGATTTTGCAAAAATTCGCGTAGCCGTAGCGGCCAAACGGTTTGTCCTAGACTGGCACATTGTACACGCGTTTTAATCCTAATGACGATATCTTCAATTTGGCACAAGATTCGCACAGATCCGATGAGAAATGAGGGAGTTATGGCGTCTTGAAATATTCGCGATTTTTTTGAAAATGAGGCGATGAAATTTAAAAATTTCAAAAATGGCGATTGTCGATTTTCCCTGTTTTGGCGCCAACACTATATGTAATCGGACCCGCCGATTACGATAATCCAAACTAGAGTTCGCTATCTGCCTTGGTTCTCGAGATATTTACGAAAAAGTGTCGACAGGTCAAAAGTACAAAAAACGAAATCGCGAATTTTCAGCGGAAAATCGTACAGACCTTCTTCTTTAGCGCTCCCGAAAACCTTAGGGTAAATTTTGAGTAGAAATTCGAGATTGAAAATTTTTGAAAATCGCGAAAACTTCGTCGAAATATGATGCTTGATTTCGACTCCTCTCTGTATCTTGGAAACCAGCTGGCTCTAGATGACCTATACTGTCCGAACCATTTTGACGCTCTGAATCGACTGGTCTAAGCCATAAGGCTCTAGGACGCCTACTTCTCGAGTTATGCCAGGAAAACCGTAAATTTCGTAATCGAAAATGTCGATTTTCCAAAAATTCGCATAGCCGTAGCGGCCAAACGGTTTGTCCTAGACTGGCACATTGTACACGCGTTTTAATCCTAATGACGATATCTTCAATATGGCACGAGATTCGCACAGATCCGATGAGAAATGAGGGAGTTATGGCGTCTTGAAATTTTCGCGATTTTTTTGAACCTCAGGCGATGAAATTTAAAAATTTCAAAAATGGCGATTCTCGATTTTCCCTGTTTTGACGCGAACACTATATGTAATCGGACCCCCCGATTAAGATAATCCAAACTAGAGTTCGCTATCTGCCTTGGTTCTCGAGATATTTACGAAAAAGTGTCGACAGGTCAAAAGTACAAAAAACGAAATCGCGAATTTTCAGCGGAAAATCGTACAGACCTTCTTCTTTAGCGCTCCCGAAAACCTTAGGGTAGATTTTGAATAGAAATTCGAGATTGAAAATTTTTGAAAATCGCGAAAATTTCGTCGA
This sequence comes from Melolontha melolontha, assembly GCA_935421215.2. NCBI lineage: Eukaryota > Metazoa > Arthropoda > Insecta > Coleoptera > Scarabaeidae > Melolontha > Melolontha melolontha. The sequence continues at coordinate 64,976,780 of OW285241.1, read as the reverse complement.
AATATGATGCTTGATTTCGACGCCTCTCTGTATCTTGGAAACCAGCTGGCTCTAGATGACCTATCCTATACTGTCCGAACCATTTTGACGCTCTGAATCGACTGGTCTAAGCCAGAAGGCTCTAGGACGCCTACTTCTCGAGTTATGCCAGGAAAACCGTAAATTTCGTAATCGAAAATGTCGATTTTGCAAAAATTCGCGTAGCCGTAGCGGCCAAACGGTTTGTCCTAGACTGGCACATTGTACACGCGTTTTAATCCTAATGACGATATCTTCAATTTGGCACAAGATTCGCACAGATCCGATGAGAAATGAGGGAGTTATGGCGTCTTGAAATTTTCGCGATTTTTTTGAACCTGAGGCGATGAAATTTAAAAATTAAAAAAATGGCGATTGTCGATTTTGGCGCCAACACTATATGTAATCGGACCCGCCGATTACGATAATCCAAACTAGAGTTCGCTATCTGCCTTGGTTCTCGAGATATTTACGAAAAAGTGTCGACAGGTCAAAAGTACAAAAAACGAAATCGCGAATTTTCAGCGGAAAATCGTACAGACCTTCTTCTTTAGCGCTCCCGAAAACCTTAGGGTAAATTTTGAGTAGAAATTCGAGATTGAAAATTTTTGAAAATCGCGAAAACTTCGTCGAAATATGATGCTTGATTTCGACTCCTCTCTGTATCTTGGAAACCAGCTGGCTCTAGATGACCTATCCTATACTGTCCGAACCATTTTGACGCTCTGAATCGACTGGCCTAAGCCATAAGGCTCTAGGACGCCTACTTCTCGAGTTATGCCAGGAAAACCGTAAATTTCGTAATCGAAAATGTCGATTTTGCAAAAATTCGCGTAGCCGTAGCGGCCAAACGGTTTGTCCTAGACTGGCACATTGTACACGCGTTTTAATCCTAATGACGATATCTTCAATTTGGCACAAGATTCGCACAGATCCGATGAGAAATGAGGGAGTTATGGCGTCTTGAAATATTCGCGATTTTTTTGAAAATGAGGCGAAATTTAAAAATTTCAAAAATGGCGATTGTCGATTTTCCCTGTTTTGGCGCCAACACTATATGTAATCGGACCCGCCGATTACGATAATCCAAACTAGAGTTCGCTATCTGCCTTGGTTCTCGAGATATTTACGAAAAAGTGTCGACAGGTCAAAAGTACAAAAAACGAAATCGCGAATTTTCAGCGGAAAATCGTACAGACCTTCTTCTTTAGCGCTCCCGAAAACCTTAGGGTAAATTTTGAGTAGAAATTCGAGATTGAAAATTTTTGAAAATCGCGAAAACTTCGTCGAAATATGATGCTTGATTTCGACTCCTCTCTGTATCTTGGAAACCAGCTGGCTCTAGATGACCTATCCTATACTGTCCGAACCATTTTGACGCTCTGAATCGACTGGTCTAAGCCATAAGGCTCTAGGACGCCTACTTCTCGAGTTATGCCAGGAAAACCGTAAATTTCGTAATCGAAAATGTCGATTTTGCAAAAATTCGCGTAGCCGTAGCGGCCAAACGGTTTGTCCTAGACTGGCACATTGTACACGCGTTTTAATCCTAATGACGATATCTTCAATTTGGCACAAGATTCGCACAGATCCGATGAGAAATGAGGGAGTTATGGCGTCTTGAAATTTTCGCGATTTTTTTGAACCTGAGGCGATGAAATTTAAAAATTAAAAAAATGGCGATTGTCGATTTTCCCTGTTTTGGCGCCAACACTATATGTAATCGGACCCGCCGATTACGATAATCCAAACTAGAGTTCGCTATCTGCCTTGGTTCTCGTGATACTTACGAAAAAGTGTCGACAGGTCAAAAGTACAAAAAACGAAATCGCGAATTTTCAGCGGAAAATCGTACAGACCTTCTTCTTTAGCGCTCCCGAAAACCTTAGGGTAAATTTTGAGTAGAAATTCGAGATTGAAAATTTTTGAAAATCGCGAAAACTTCGTCGAAATATGATGCTTGATTTCGACTCCTCTCTGTATCTTGGAAACCAGCTGGCTCTAGATGACCTATCCTATACTGTCCGAACCATTTTGACGCTCTGAATCGACTGGTCTAAGCCATAAGGCTCTAGGACGCCTACTTCTCGAGTTATGCCAGGAAAACCGTAAATTTCGTAATCGAAAATGTCGATTTTGCAAAAATTCGCGTAGCCGTAGCGGCCAAACGGTTTGTCCTAGACTGGCACATTGTACACGCGTTTTAATCCTAATGACGATATCTTCAATATGGCACAAGATTCGCACAGATCCGATGAGAAATGAGGGAGTTATGGCGTCTTGAAATTTTCGCGATTTTTTTGAACCTCAGGCGATGAAATTTAAAAATTTCAAAAATGGCGATTCTCGATTTTCCCTGTTTTGACGCGAACACTATATGTAATCGGACCCGCCGATTACGATAATCCAAACTAGAGTTCGCTATCTGCCTTGGTTCTCGAGATATTTACGAAAAAGTGTCGACAGGTCAAAAGTACAAAAAACGAAATCGCGAATTTTCAGCGGAAAATCGTACAGACCTTCTTCTTTAGCGCTCCCGAAAACCTTAGGGTAGATTTTGAGTAGAAATTCGAGATTGAAAATTTTTGAAAATCGCGAAAATTTCGTCGAAATATGATGCTTGATTTCGACGCCTCTCTGTATCTTGGAAACCAGCTGGCTCTAGATGACCTATCCTATACTGTCCGAACCATTTTGACGCTCTGAATCGACTGGTCTAAGCCATAAGGCTCTAGGACGCCTACTTCTCGAGTTATGCCAGGAAAACCGTAAATTTCGTAATCGAAAATGTCGATTTTGCAAAAATTCGCGTAGCCGTAGCGGCCAAACGGTTTGTCCTAGACTGGCACATTGTACACGCGTTTTAATCCTAATGACGATATCTTCAATTTGGCACAAGATTCGCACAGATCCGATGAGAAATGAGGGAGTTATGGCGTCTTGAAATTTTCGCGATTTTTTTGAACCTGAGGCGATGAAATTTAAAAATTAAAAAAATGGCGATTGTCGATTTTCCCTGTTTTGGCGCCAACACTATATGTAATCGGACCCGCCGATTACGATAATCCAAACTAGAGTTCGCTATCTGCCTTGGTTCTCGTGATACTTACGAAAAAGTGTCGACAGGTCAAAAGTACAAAAAACAACACTATATGTAATCGGACCCGCCGATTACGATAATCCAAACTAGAGTTCGCTATCTGCCTTGGTTCTCGAGATATTTACGAAAAAGTGTCGACAGGTCAAAAGTACAAAAAACGAAATCGCGAATTTTCAGCGGAAAATCGTACAGACCTTCTTCTTTAGCGCTCCCGAAAACCTTAGGGTAGATTTTGAGTAGAAATTCGAGATTGAAAATTTTTGAAAATCGCGAAAATTTCGTCGAAATATGATGCTTGATTTCGACGCCTCTCTGTATCTTGGAAACCAGCTGGCTCTAGATGACCTATCCTATACTGTCCGAACCATTTTGACGCTCTGAATCGACTGGTCTAAGCCAGAAGGCTCTAGGACGCCTACTTCTCGAGTTATGCCAGGAAAACCGTAAATTTCGTAATCGAAAATGTCGATTTTGCAAAAATTCACGTAGCCGTAGCGGCCAAACGGTTTGTCCTAGACTGGCACATTGTACACGCGTTTTAATCCTAATGACGATATCTTCAATTTGGCACAAGATTCGCACAGATCCGATGAGAAATGAGGGAGTTATGGCGTCTTGAAATTTTCGCGATTTTTTTGAACCTGAGGCGATGAAATTTAAAAATTTCAAAAATGGCGATTGTCGATTTTCCCTGTTTTGGCGCCAACACTATATGTAATCGGACCCGCCGATTACGATAATCCAAACTAGAGTTCGCTATCTGCCTTGGTTCTCGAGATATTTACGAAAAAGTGTCGACAGGTCAAAAGTACAAAAAACGAAATCGCGAATTTTCAGCGGAAAATCGTACAGACCTTCTTCTTTAGCGCTCCCGAAAACCTTAGGGTAGATTTTGAGTAGAAATTCGAGATTGAAAATTTTTGAAAATCGCGAAAATTTCGTCGAAATATGATGCTTGATTTCGACGCCTCTCTGTATCTTGGAAACCAGCTGGCTCTAGATGACCTATCCTATACTGTCCGAACCATTTTGACGCTCTGAATCGACTGGTCTAAGCCAGAAGGCTCTAGGACGCCTACTTCTCGAGTTATGCCAGGAAAACCGTAAATTTCGTAATCGAAAATGTCGATTTTGCAAAAATTCGCGTAGCCGTAGCGGCCAAACGGTTTGTCCTAGACTGGCACATTGTACACGCGTTTTAATCCTAATGACGATATCTTCAATTTGGCACAAGATTCGCACAGATCCGATGAGAAATGAGGGAGTTATGGCGTCTTGAAATATTCGCGATTTTTTTGAACCTGAGGCGATGAAATTTAAAAATTTCAAAAATGGCGATTGTCGATTTTCCCTGTTTTGGCGCCAACACTATAAGTAATCGGACCCGCCGATTACGATAATCCAAACTAGAGTTCGCTATCTGCCTTGGTTCTCGAGATATTTACGAAAAAGTGTCGACAGGTCAAAAGTACAAAAAACGAAATCGCGAATTTTCAGCGGAAAATCGTACAGACCTTCTTCTTTAGCGCTCCCGAAAACCTTAGGGTAAATTTTGAGTAGAAATTCGATTGAAAATTTTTGAAAATCGCGAAAACTTCGTCGAAATATGATGCTTGATTTCGACTCCTCTCTGTATCTTGGAAACCAGCTGGCTCTAGATGACCTATACTGTCCGAACCATTTTGACGCTCTGAATCGACTGGTCTAAGCCATAAGGCTCTAGGACGCCTACTTCTCGAGTTATGCCAGGAAAACCGTAAATTTCGTAATCGAAAATGTCGATTTTCCAAAAATTCGCATAGCCGTAGCGGCCAAACGGTTTGTCCTAGACTGACACATTGTACACGCGTTTTAATCCTAATGACGATATCTTCAATATGGCACGAGATTCGCACAGATCCGATGAGAAATGAGGGAGTTATGGCGTCTTGAAATTTTCGCGATTTTTTTGAACCTCAGGCGATGAAATTTAAAAATTTCAAAAATGGCGATTCTCGATTTTCCCTGTTTTGACGCGAACACTATATGTAATCGGACCCCCCGATTAAGATAATCCAAACTAGAGTTCGCTATCTGCCTTGGTTCTCGAGATATTTACGAAAAAGTGTCGACAGGTCAAAAGTACAAAAAACGAAATCGCGAATTTTCAGCGGAAAATCGTACAGACCTTCTTCTTTAGCGCTCCCGAAAACCTTAGGGTAGATTTTGAATAGAAATTCGAGATTGAAAATTTTTGAAAATCGCGAAAATTTCGTCGAAATATGATGCTTGATTTCGACGCCTCTCTGTATCTTGGAAACCAGCTGGCTCTAGATGACCTATCCTATACTGTCCGAACCATTTTGACGCTCTGAATCGACTGGTCTAAGCCAGAAGGCTCTAGGACGCCTACTTCTCGAGTTATGCCAGGAAAACCGTAAATTTCGTAATCGAAAATGTCGATTTTGCAAAAATTCGCGTAGCCGTAGCGGCCAAACGGTTTGTCCTAGACTGGCACATTGTACACGCGTTTTAATCCTAATGACGATATCTTCAATATGGCACAAGATTCGCACAGATCCGATGAGAAATGAGGGAGTTATGGCGTCTTGAAATTTTCGCGATTTTTTTGAACCTCAGGCGATGAAATTTAAAAATTTCAAAAATGGCGATTCTCGATTTTCCCTGTTTTGACGCGAACACTATATGTAATCGGACCCGCCGATTACGATAATCCAAACTAGAGTTCGCTATCTGCCTTGGTTCTCGAGATATTTACGAAAAAGTTTCGACAGGTCAAAAGTACAAAAAACGAAATCGCGAATTTTCAGCGGAAAATCGTACAGACCTTCTTCTTTAGCGCTCCCGAAAACCTTAGGGTAGATTTTGAGTAGAAATTCGAGATTGAAAATTTTTGAAAATCGCGAAAATTTCGTCGAAATATGATGCTTCATTTCGACGCCTCTCTGTATCTTGGAAACCAGCTGGCTCTAGATGACCTATCCTATACTGTCCGAACCATTTTGACGCTCTGAATCGACTGGTCTAAGCCAGAAGGCTCTAGGACGCCTACTTCTCGAGTTATGTCAGGAAAACCGTAAATTGCGTAATCGAAAATGTCGATTTTGCAAAAATTCGCGTAGATTAGCGGCCAAACGGTTTGTCCTAGACTAGCACATTGTACACGCGTTTTAATCCTAATGACGATATCTTCAATTTGGCACAAGATTCGCGCAGATCCGATGAGAAATGAGGGAGTTATAGCGTCTTGAAATTTTCGCGATTTTTTTGAACCTCAGGCGATGAAATTTAAAAATTTCAAAAATGGCGATTGTCGATTTTCCCTGTTTTGGCGCCAACATTATATGTAATCGGACCCGCCGATTACGATAATCCAAACTAGAGTTCGCTATCTGCCTTGGTTCTCGAGATATTTACGAAAAAGTGTCGACAGGTCAAAAGTACAAAAAACGAAATCGCGAATTTTCAGCGGAAAATCGTACAGACCTTCTTCTTTAGCGCTCCCGAAAACCTTAGGGTAGATTTTGAGTAGAAATTCGAGATTGAAAATTTTTGAAAATCGCGAAAATTTCGTCGAAATATGATGCTTGATTTCGACGCCTCTCTGTATCTTGGAAACCAGCTGGCTCTAGATGACCTATCCTATACTGTCCGAACCATTTTGACGCTCTGAATCGACTGGTCTAAGCCAGAAGGCTCTAGGACGCCTACTTCTCGAGTTATGCCAGGAAAACCGTAAATTTCGTAATCGAAAATGTCGATTTTGCAAAAATTCGCGTAGCCGTAGCGGCCAAACGGTTTGTCCTAGACTGGCACATTGTACACGCGTTTTAATCCTAATGACGATATCTTCAATATGGCACAAGATTCGCACAGATCCGATGAGAAATGAGGGAGTTATGGCGTCTTGAAATTTTCGCGATTTTTTTGAACCTCAGGCGATGAAATTTAAAAATTTCAAAAATGGCGATTCTCGATTTTCCCTGTTTTGACGCGAACACTATATGTAATCGGACCCGCCGATTACGATAATCCAAACTAGAGTTCGCTATCTGCCTTGGTTCTCGAGATATTTACGAAAAAGTTTCGACAGGTCAAAAGTACAAAAAACGAAATCGCGAATTTTCAGCGGAAAATCGTACAGACCTTCTTCTTTAGCGCTCCCGAAAACCTTAGGGTAGATTTTGAGTAGAAATTCGAGATTGAAAATTTTTGAAAATCGCGAAAATTTCGTCGAAATATGATGCTTCATTTCGACGCCTCTCTGTATCTTGGAAACCAGCTGGCTCTAGATGACCTATCCTATACTGTCCGAACCATTTTGACGCTCTGAATCGACTGGTCTAAGCCAGAAGGCTCTAGGACGCCTACTTCTCGAGTTATGTCAGGAAAACCGTAAATTTCGTAATCGAAAATGTCGATTTTGCAAAAATTCGCGTAGCCTTAGCGGCCAAACGGTTTGTCCTAGACTAGCACATTGTACACGCGTTTTAATCCTAATGACGATATCTTCAATTTGGCACAAGATTCGCGCAGATCCGATGAGAAATGAGGGAGTTATAGCGTCTTGAAATTTTCGCGATTTTTTTGAACCTCAGGCGATGAAATTTAAAAATTTCAAAAATGGCGATTGTCGATTTTCCCTGTTTTGGCGCCAACATTATATGTAATCGGACCCGCCGATTACGATAATCCAAACTAGAGTTCGCTATCTGCCTTGGTTCTCGAGATATTTACGAAAAAGTGTCGACAGGTCAAAAGTACAAAAAACGAAATCGCGAATTTTCAGCGGAAAATCGTACAGACCTTCTTTAGCGCTCCCGAAAACCTTAGGGTAGATTTTGAGTAGAAATTCGAGATTGAAAATTTTTGAAAATCGCGAAAATTTCGTCGAAATATGATGCTTGATTTCGACGCCTCTCTGTATCTTGGAAACCAGCTGGCTCTAGATGACCTATCCTATATTGTCCGAACCATTTTGACGCTCTGAATCGACTGGTCTAAGCCAGAAGGCTCTAGGACGCCTACTTCTCGAGTTATGCCAGGAAAACCGTAAATTTCGTAATCGAAAATGTCGATTTTGCAAAAATTCGCGTAGCCGTAGCGGCCAAACGGTTTGTCCTAGACTGGCACATTGTACACGCGTTTTAATCCTAATGACGATATCTTCAATTTGGCACTAGACTCGCGCAGATCCGATGAGAAATGAGGGAGTTATGGCGTCTTGAAATTTTCGCGATTTTTTTGAACCTGAGGCGATGAAATTTAAAAATTAAAAAAATGGCGATTGTCGATTTTCCCTGTTTTGGCGCCAACACTATATGTAATCGGACCCGCCGATTACGATAATCCAAACTAGAGTTCGCTATCTGCCTTGGTTCTCGAGATATTTACGAAAAAGTGTCGACAGGTCAAAAGTACAAAAAACGAAATCGCGAATTTTCAGCGGAAAATCGTACAGACCTTCTTCTTTAGCGCTCCCGAAAACCTTAGGGTAAATTTTGAGTAGAAATTCGAGATTGAAAATTTTTGAAAATCGCGAAAACCGTCGAAATATGATGCTTGATTTCGACTCCTCTCTGTATCTTGGAAACCAGCTGGCTCTAGATGACCTATCCTATACTGTCCGAACCATTTTGACGCTCTGAATCGACTGGCCTAAGCCATAAGGCTCTAGGACGCCTACTTCTCGAGTTATGCCAGGAAAACCGTAAATTTCGTAATCGAAAATGTCGATTTTGCAAAAATTCGCGTAGCCGTAGCGGCCAAACGGTTTGTCCTAGACTGGCACATTGTACACGCGTTTTAATCCTAATGACGATATCTTCAATTTGGCACAAGATTCGCACAGATCCGATGAGAAATGAGGGAGTTATGGCGTCTTGAAATTTTCGCGATTTTTTTGAACCTCAGGCGATGAAATTTAAAAATTTCAAAAATGGCGATTCTCGATTTTCCCTGTTTTGACGCGAACACTATATGTAATCGGACCCCCTGATTAAGATAATCCAAACTAGAGTTCGCTATCTGCCTTGGTTCTCGAGATATTTACGAAAAAGTGTCGACAGGTCAAAAGTACAAAAAACGAAATCGCGAATTTTCAGCGGAAAATCGTACAGACCTTCTTCTTTAGCGCTCCCGAAAACCTTAGGGTAGATTTTGAATAGAAATTCGAGATTGAAAATTTTTGAAAATCGCGAAAATTTCGTCGAAATATGATGCTTGATTTCGACGCCTCTCTGTATCTTGGAAACCAGCTGGCTCTAGATGACCTATCCTATACTGTCCGAACCATTTTGACGCTCTGAATCGACTGGTCTAAGCCAGAAGGCTCTAGGACGCCTACTTCTCGAGTTATGCCAGGAAAACCGTAAATTTCGTAATCGAAAATGTCGATTTTGCAAAAATTCGCGTAGCCGTAGCGGCCAAACGGTTTGTCCTAGACTGGCACATTGTACACGCGTTTTAATCCTAATGACGATATCTTCAATTTGGCACAAGATTCGCGCAGATCCGATGAGAAATGAGGGAGTTATAGCGTCTTGAAATTTTCGCGATTTTTTTGAACCTCAGGCGATGAAATTTAAAAATTTCAAAAATGGCGATTGTCGATTTTCCCTGTTTTGGCGCCAACATTATATGTAATCGGACCCGCCGATTACGATAATCCAAACTAGAGTTCGCTATCTGCCTTGGTTCTCGAGATATTTACGAAAAAGTGTCGACAGGTCAAAAGTACAAAAAACGAAATCGCGAATTTTCAGCGGAAAATCGTACAGACCTTCTTCTTTAGCGCTCCCGAAAACCTTAGGGTAGATTTTGAGTAGAAATTCGAGATTGAAAATTTTTGAAAATCGCGAAAATTTCGTCGAAATATGATGCTTGATTTCGACGCCTCTCTGTATCTTGGAAACCAGCTGGCTCTAGATGACCTATCCTATATTGTCCGAACCATTTTGACGCTCTGAATCGACTGGTCTAAGCCAGAAGGCTCTAGGACGCCTACTTCTCGAGTTATGCCAGGAAAACCGTAAATTTCGTAATCGAAAATGTCGATTTTGCAAAAATTCGCGTAGCCGTAGCGGCCAAACGGTTTGTCCTAGACTGGCACATTGTACACGCGTTTTAATCCTAATGACGATATCTTCAATTTGGCACTAGACTCGCGCAGATCCGATGAGAAATGAGGGAGTTATGGCGTCTTGAAATTTTCGCGATTTTTTTGAACCTGAGGCGATGAAATTTAAAAATTAAAAAAATGGCGATTGTCGATTTTCCCTGTTTTGGCGCCAACACTATATGTAATCGGACCCGCCGATTACGATAATCCAAACTAGAGTTCGCTATCTGCCTTGGTTCTCGAGATATTTACGAAAAAGTGTCGACAGGTCAAAAGTACAAAAAACGAAATCGCGAATTTTCAGCGGAAAATCGTACAGACCTTCTTCTTTAGCGCTCCCGAAAACCTTAGGGTAAATTTTGAGTAGAAATTCGAGATTGAAAATTTTTGAAAATCGCGAAAACTTCGTCGAAATATGATGCTTGATTTCGACTCCTCTCTGTATCTTGGAAACCAGCTGGCTCTAGATGACCTATCCTATACTGTCCGAACCATTTTGACGCTCTGAATCGACTGGCCTAAGCCATAAGGCTCTAGGACGCCTACTTCTCGAGTTATGCCAGGAAAACCGTAAATTTCGTAATCGAAAATGTCGATTTTGCAAAAATTCGCGTAGCCGTAGCGGCCAAACGGTTTGTCCTAGACTGGCACATTGTACACGCGTTTTAATCCTAATGACGATATCTTCAATATGGCACAAGATTCGCACAGATCCGATGAGAAATGAGGGAGTTATGGCGTCTTGAAATTTTCGCGATTTTTTTGAACCTGAGGCGATGAAATTTAAAAATTAAAAAAATGGCGATTGTCGATTTTCCCTGTTTTGGCGCCAACACTATATGTAATCGGACCCGCCGATTACGATAATCCAAACTAGAGTTCGCTATCTGCCTTGGTTCTCGAGATATTTACGAAAAAGTGTCGACAGGTCAAAAGTACAAAAAACGAAATCGCGAATTTTCAGCGGAAAATCGTACAGACCTTCTTCTTTAGCGCTCCCGAAAACCTTAGGGTAAATTTTGAGTAGAAATTCGAGATTGAAAATTTTTGAAAATCGCGAAAACTTCGTCGAAATATGATGCTTGATTTCGACTCCTCTCTGTATCTTGGAAACCAGCTGGCTCTAGATGACCTATCCTATACTGTCCGAACCATTTTGACGCTCTGAATCGACTGGTCTAAGCCATAAGGCTCTAGGACGCCTACTTCTCGAGTTATGCCAGGAAAACCGTAAATTTCGTAATCGAAAATGTCGATTTTGCAAAATTCGCGTAGCCGTAGCGGCCAAACGGTTTGTCCTAGACTGGCACATTGTACACGCGTTTTAATCCTAATGACGATATCTTCAATATGGCACAAGATTCGCACAGATCCGATGAGAAATGAGGGAGTTATGGCGTCTTGAAATTTTCGCGATTTTTTTTAACCTCAGGCGATGAAATTTAAAAATTTCAAAAATGGCGATTCTCGATTTTCCCTGTTTTGACGCGAACACTATATGTAATCGGACCCGCCGATTACGATAATCCAAACTAGAGTTCGCTATCTGCCTTGGGTTCTCGAGATATTTACGAAAAAGTGTCGACAGGTCAAAAGTACAAAAAACGAAATCGCGAATTTTCAGCGGAAAATCGTACAGACCTTCTTCTTTAGCGCTCCCGAAAACCTTAGGGTAGATTTTGAGTAGAAATTCGAGATTGAAAATTTTTGAAAATCGCGAAAATTTCGTCGAAATATGATGCTTGATTTCGACGCCTCTCTGTATCTTGGAAACCAGCTGGCTCTAGATGACCTATCCTATACTGTCCGAACCATTTTGACGCTCTGAATCGACTGGTCTAAGCCAGAAGGCTCTAGGACGCCTACTTCTCGAGTTATGCCAGGAAAACCGTAAATTTCGTAATCGAAAATGTCGATTTTGCAAAAATTCGCGTAGCCGTAGCGGCCAAACGGTTTGTCCTAGACTGGCACATTGTACACGCGTTTTAATCCTAATGACGATATCTTCAATTTGGCACAAGATTCGCACAGATCCGATGAGAAATGAGGGAGTTATGGCGTCTTGAAATATTCGCGATTTTTTTGAAAATGAGGCGATGAAATTTAAAAATTTCAAAAATGGCGATTGTCGATTTTCCCTGTTTTGGCGCCAACACTATATGTAATCGGACCCGCCGATTACGATAATCCAAACTAGAGTTCGCTATCTGCCTTGGTTCTCGAGATATTTACGAAAAAGTGTCGACAGGTCAAAAGTACAAAAAACGAAATCGCGAATTTTCAGCGGAAAATCGTACAGACCTTCTTCTTTAGCGCTCCCGAAAACCTTAGGGTAAATTTTGAGTAGAAATTCGAGATTGAAAATTTTTGAAAATCGCGAAAACTTCGTCGAAATATGATGCTTGATTTCGACTCCTCTCTGTATCTTGGAAACCAGCTGGCTCTAGATGACCTATACTGTCCGAACCATTTTGACGCTCTGAATCGACTGGTCTAAGCCATAAGGCTCTAGGACGCCTACTTCTCGAGTTATGCCAGGAAAACCGTAAATTTCGTAATCGAAAATGTCGATTTTCCAAAAATTCGCATAGCCGTAGCGGCCAAACGGTTTGTCCTAGACTGGCACATTGTACACGCGTTTTAATCCTAATGACGATATCTTCAATATGGCACGAGATTCGCACAGATCCGATGAGAAATGAGGGAGTTATGGCGTCTTGAAATTTTCGCGATTTTTTTGAACCTCAGGCGATGAAATTTAAAAATTTCAAAAATGGCGATTCTCGATTTTCCCTGTTTTGACGCGAACACTATATGTAATCGGACCCCCCGATTAAGATAATCCAAACTAGAGTTCGCTATCTGCCTTGGTTCTCGAGATATTTACGAAAAAGTGTCGACAGGTCAAAAGTACAAAAAACGAAATCGCGAATTTTCAGCGGAAAATCGTACAGACCTTCTTCTTTAGCGCTCCCGAAAACCTTAGGGTAGATTTTGAATAGAAATTCGAGATTGAAAATTTTTGAAAATCGCGAAAATTTCGTCGAAATATGATGCTTGATTTCGACGCCTCTCTGTATCTTGGAAACCAGCTGGCTCTAGATGACCTATCCTATACTGTCCGAACCATTTTGACGCTCTGAATCGACTGGTCTAAGCCAGAAGGCTCTAGGACGCCTACTTCTCGAGTTATGCCAGGAAAACCGTAAATTTCGTAATCGAAAATGTCGATTTTGCAAAAATTCGCGTAGCCGTAGCGGCCAAACGGTTTGTCCTAGACTGGCACATTGTACACGCGTTTTAATCCTAATGACGATATCTTCAATTTGGCACAAGATTCGCACAGATCCGATGAGAAATGAGGGAGTTATGGCGTCTTGAAATTTTCGCGATTTTTTTTGAACCTGAGGCGATGAAATTTAAAAATTAAAAAAATGGCGATTGTCGATTTTGGCGCCAACACTATATGTAATCGGACCCGCCGATTACGATAATCCAAACTAGAGTTCGCTATCTGCCTTGGTTCTCGAGATATTTACGAAAAAGTGTCGACAGGTCAAAAGTACAAAAAACGAAATCGCGAATTTTCAGCGGAAAATCGTACAGACCTTCTTCTTTAGCGCTCCCGAAAACCTTAGGGTAAATTTTGAGTAGAAATTCGAGATTGAAAATTTTTGAAAATCGCGAAAACTTCGTCGAAATATGATGCTTGATTTCGACTCCTCTCTGTATCTTGGAAACCAGCTGGCTCTAGATGACCTATACTGTCCGAACCATTTTGACGCTCTGAATCGACTGGTCTAAGCCATAAGGCTCTAGGACGCCTACTTCTCGAGTTATGCCAGGAAAACCGTAAATTTCGTAATCGAAAATGTCGATTTTCCAAAAATTCGCATAGCCGTAGCGGCCAAACGGTTTGTCCTAGACTGACACATTGTACACGCGTTTTAATCCTAATGACGATATCTTCAATATGGCACGAGATTCGCACAGATCCGATGAGAAATGAGGGAGTTATGGCGTCTTGAAATTTTCGCGATTTTTTTGAACCTCAGGCGATGAAATTTAAAAATTTCAAAAATGGCGATTCTCGATTTTCCCTGTTTTGACGCGAACACTATATGTAATCGGACCCCCCGATTAAGATAATCCAAACTAGAGTTCGCTATCTGCCTTGGTTCTCGAGATATTTACGAAAAAGTGTCGACAGGTCAAAAGTACAAAAAACGAAATCGCGAATTTTCAGCGGAAAATCGTACAGACCTTCTTCTTTAGCGCTCCCGAAAACCTTAGGGTAGATTTTGAATAGAAATTCGAGATTGAAAATTTTTGAAAATCGCGAAAATTTCGTCGAAATATGATGCTTGATTTCGACGCCTCTCTGTATCTTGGAAACCAGCTGGCTCTAGATGACCTATCCTATACTGTCCGAACCATTTTGACGCTCTGAATCGACTGGTCTAAGCCAGAAGGCTCTAGGACGCCTACTTCTCGAGTTATGCCAGGAAAACCGTAAATTTCGTAATCGAAAATGTCGATTTTGCAAAAATTCGCGTAGCCGTAGCGGCCAAACGGTTTGTCCTAGACTGGCACATTGTACACGCGTTTTAATCCTAATGACGATATCTTCAATATGGCACAAGATTCGCACAGATCCGATGAGAAATGAGGGAGTTATGGCGTCTTGAAATTTTCGCGATTTTTTTGAACCTCAGGCGATGAAATTTAAAAATTTCAAAAATGGCGATTCTCGATTTTCCCTGTTTTGACGCGAACACTATATGTAATCGGACCCGCCGATTACGATAATCCAAACTAGAGTTCGCTATCTGCCTTGGTTCTCGAGATATTTACGAAAAAGTTTCGACAGGTCAAAAGTACAAAAAACGAAATCGCGAATTTTCAGCGGAAAATCGTACAGACCTTCTTCTTTAGCGCTCCCGAAAACCTTAGGGTAGATTTTGAGTAGAAATTCGAGATTGAAAATTTTTGAAAATCGCGAAAATTTCGTCGAAATATGATGCTTCATTTCGACGCCTCTCTGTATCTTGGAAACCAGCTGGCTCTAGATGACCTATCCTATACTGTCCGAACCATTTTGACGCTCTGAATCGACTGGTCTAAGCCAGAAGGCTCTAGGACGCCTACTTCTCGAGTTATGTCAGGAAAACCGTAAATTTCGTAATCGAAAATGTCGATTTTGCAAAAATTCGCGTAGCCTTAGCGGCCAAACGGTTTGTCCTAGACTAGCACATTGTACACGCGTTTTAATCCTAATGACGATATCTTCAATTTGGCACAAGATTCGCGCAGATCCGATGAGAAATGAGGGAGTTATAGCGTCTTGAAATTTTCGCGATTTTTTTGAACCTCAGGCGATGAAATTTAAAAATTTCAAAAATGGCGATTGTCGATTTTCCCTGTTTTGGCGCCAACATTATATGTAATCGGACCCGCCGATTACGATAATCCAAACTAGAGTTCGCTATCTGCCTTGGTTCTCGAGATATTTACGAAAAAGTGTCGACAGGTCAAAAGTACAAAAAACGAAATCGCGAATTTTCAGCGGAAAATCGTACAGACCTTCTTCTTTAGCGCTCCCGAAAACCTTAGGGTAGATTTTGAGTAGAAATTCGAGATTGAAAATTTTTGAAAATCGCGAAAATTTCGTCGAAATATGATGCTTGATTTCGACGCCTCTCTGTATCTTGGAAACCAGCTGGCTCTAGATGACCTATCCTATATTGTCCGAACCATTTTGACGCTCTGAATCGACTGGTCTAAGCCAGAAGGCTCTAGGACGCCTACTTCTCGAGTTATGCCAGGAAAACCGTAAATTTCGTAATCGAAAATGTCGATTTTGCAAAAATTCGCGTAGCCGTAGCGGCCAAACGGTTTGTCCTAGACTGGCACATTGTACACGCGTTTTAATCCTAATGACGATATCTTCAATTTGGCACTAGACTCGCGCAGATCCGATGAGAAATGAGGGAGTTATGGCGTCTTGAAATTTTCGCGATTTTTTTGAACCTGAGGCGATGAAATTTAAAAATTAAAAAAATGGCGATTGTCGATTTTCCCTGTTTTGGCGCCAACACTATATGTAATCGGACCCGCCGATTACGATAATCCAAACTAGAGTTCGCTATCTGCCTTGGTTCTCGAGATATTTACGAAAAAGTGTCGACAGGTCAAAAGTACAAAAAACGAAATCGCGAATTTTCAGCGGAAAATCGTACAGACCTTCTTCTTTAGCGCTCCCGAAAACCTTAGGGTAAATTTTGAGTAGAAATTCGAGATTGAAAATTTTTGAAAATCGCGAAAACCGTCGAAATATGATGCTTGATTTCGACTCCTCTCTGTATCTTGGAAACCAGCTGGCTCTAGATGACCTATCCTATACTGTCCGAACCATTTTGACGCTCTGAATCGACTGGCCTAAGCCATAAGGCTCTAGGACGCCTACTTCTCGAGTTATGCCAGGAAAACCGTAAATTTCGTAATCGAAAATGTCGATTTTGCAAAAATTCGCGTAGCCGTAGCGGCCAAACGGTTTGTCCTAGACTGGCACATTGTACACGCGTTTTAATCCTAATGACGATATCTTCAATTTGGCACAAGATTCGCACAGATCCGATGAGAAATGAGGGAGTTATGGCGTCTTGAAATTTTCGCGATTTTTTTGAACCTCAGGCGATGAAATTTAAAAATTTCAAAAATGGCGATTCTCGATTTTCCCTGTTTTGACGCGAACACTATATGTAATCGGACCCCCTGATTAAGATAATCCAAACTAGAGTTCGCTATCTGCCTTGGTTCTCGAGATATTTACGAAAAAGTGTCGACAGGTCAAAAGTACAAAAAACGAAATCGCGAATTTTCAGCGGAAAATCGTACAGACCTTCTTCTTTAGCGCTCCCGAAAACCTTAGGGTAGATTTTGAATAGAAATTCGAGATTGAAAATTTTTGAAAATCGCGAAAATTTCGTCGAAATATGATGCTTGATTTCGACGCCTCTCTGTATCTTGGAAACCAGCTGGCTCTAGATGACCTATCCTATACTGTCCGAACCATTTTGACGCTCTGAATCGACTGGTCTAAGCCAGAAGGCTCTAGGACGCCTACTTCTCGAGTTATGCCAGGAAAACCGTAAATTTCGTAATCGAAAATGTCGATTTTGCAAAAATTCGCGTAGCCGTAGCGGCCAAACGGTTTGTCCTAGACTGGCACATTGTACACGCGTTTTAATCCTAATGACGATATCTTCAATTTGGCACAAGATTCGCACAGATCCGATGAGAAATGAGGGAGTTATGGCGTCTTGAAATTTTCGCGATTTTTTTGAACCTGAGGCGATGAAATTTAAAAATTAAAAAAATGGCGATTGTCGATTTTCCCTGTTTTGGCGCCAACACTATATGTAATCGGACCCGCCGATTACGATAATCCAAACTAGAGTTCGCTATCTGCCTTGGTTCTCGAGATATTTACGAAAAAGTGTCGACAGGTCAAAAGTACAAAAAACGAAATCGCGAATTTTCAGCGGAAAATCGTACAGACCTTCT
The DNA here is from genome assembly GCA_935421215.2 of Melolontha melolontha. NCBI lineage: Eukaryota > Metazoa > Arthropoda > Insecta > Coleoptera > Scarabaeidae > Melolontha > Melolontha melolontha. Next base: position 64,958,976 of record OW285241.1, on the reverse strand, counting down.
TCTTTAGCGCTCCCGAAAACCTTAGGGTAAATTTTGAGTAGAAATTCGAGATTGAAAATTTTTGAAAATCGCGAAAACTTCGTCGAAATATGATGCTTGATTTCGACTCCTCTCTGTATCTTGGAAACCAGCTGGCTCTAGATGACCTATCCTATACTGTCCGAACCATTTTGACGCTCTGAATCGACTGGTCTAAGCCATAAGGCTCTAGGACGCCTACTTCTCGAGTTATGCCAGGAAAACCGTAAATTTCGTAATCGAAAATGTCGATTTTGCAAAAATTCGCGTAGCCGTAGCGGCCAAACGGTTAGTCCTAGACTGGCACATTGTACACGCGTTTTAATCCTAATGACGATATCTTCAATTTGGCACAAGATTCGCGCAGATCCGATTAGAAATGAGGGAGTTATGGCGTCTTGAAATTTTCGCGATTTGTTTGAACCTCAGGCGATGAAATTAAAAAATTTCAAAAATGGCGATTGTCGATTTTCCCTGTTTTGACGCCAACACTATATGTAATCGGAGCCGCCGATTACGAAAATCCAAACTAGAGTTCGCTATCTTCCTTGGTTCTCGAGATATTTAGAAAAAGTGTCGACAGGTCAAAAGTACAAAAAACGAAATCGCGAATTTTCAGCGGAAAATCGTACAGACTTTCTTCTTTAGCGCTCCCGAAAACCTTAGGGTAGATTTTGAGTAGAAATTCGAGATTGAAAATTTTTGAAAATCGCGAAAATTTCGTCGAAATATGATGCTTGATTTCGACGCCTCTCTGTATCTTGGAAACCAGCTGGCTCTAGATGACCTATCCTATTCTGTCCGAACCATTTTGACGCTCTGAATCGACTGGTCTAAGCCAGAAGGCTCTAGGACGCCTACTTCTCGAGTTATGCCAGGAAAACCGTAAATTTCGTAGTCGAAAATGTCGATTTTGCAAAAATTCGCGTAGCCGTGGCGGCCAAACGGTTAGTCCTAGGCTGGCACATTGTACACGCGTTTTAATTCTAATGACGATTTCTTCAATTTGGCACAAGATTCGCGCAGATCCGATGAGAAATGAGGGAGTTATGGCGTCTTGAAATTTTCGCGATTTTTTTGAACCTCAGGCGATGAAATTTAAAAATTTCAAAAATGGCGATTGTCGATTTTCCCTGTTTTGACGCGAACACTATATGTAATCGGACTCGCCGATTACGATAATCCAAACTAGAGTTCGCTATCTGCCTTGGTTCTGGAGATATTTACGAAAAAGTGTCGACAGGTCAAAAGTACAAAAAACGAAATCGCGAATTTTCAGCGGAAAATCGTACAGACCTTCTTCTTTAGCGCTCCCGAAAACCTTAGGGTAGATTTTGAGTAGAAATTCGAGATTGAAAATTTTTGAAAATCGCGAAAATTTCGTCGAAATATGATGCTTGATTTCGACGCCTCTCTGTATCTTGGAAACCAGCTGGCTCTAGATGACCTATCCTATACTGTCCGAACCATTTTGACGCTCTGAATCGACTGGTCTAAGCCAGAAGGCTCTAGGACGCCTACTTCTCGAGTTATGCCAGGAAAACCGTAAATTTCGTAATCGAAAATGTCGATTTTGCAAAAATTCGCGTAGCCGTAGCGGCCAAACGGTTTGTCCTAGACTGGCACATTGTACACGCGTTTTAATCCTAATGACGATATCTTCAATTTGGCACAAGATTCGCACAGATCCGATGAGAAATGAGGGAGTTATGGCTTCTTGAAATATTCGCGATTTTTTTGAACCTGAGGCGATGAAATTAAAAAATTTCAAAAATGGCGATTGTCGATTTTCCCTGTTTTGGCGCCAACACTATATGTAATCGGACCCGCCGATTACGATAATCCAAACTAGAGTTCGCTATCTGCCTTGGTTCTCGAGATATTTACGAAAAAGTTTCGACAGGTCAAAAGTACAAAAAACGAAATCGCGAATTTTCAGCGGAAAATCGTACAGACCTTCTTCTTTAGCGCTCCCGAAAACCTTAGTGTAGTTTTTGAGTAGAAATTCGAGATTGAAAATTTTTGAAAATCGCGAAAATTTCGTCGAAATATGATGCTTGATTTCGACGCCTCTCTGTATCTTGGAAACCAGCTGGCTCTAGATGACCTATCCTATTCTGTCCGAACCATTTTGACGCTCTGAATCGACTGGTCTAAGCCAGAAGGCTCTAGGACGCCTACTTCTCGAGTTATGCCAGGAAAACCGTAAATTTCGTAGTCGAAAATGTCGATTTTGCAAAAATTCGCGTAGCCGTAGCGGCCAAACGGTTAGTCCTAGGCTGGCACATTGTACACGCGTTTTAATTCTAATGACGATTTCTTCAATTTGGCACAAGATTCGCGCAGATCCGATGAGAAATGAGGGAGTTATGGCGTCTTGAAATTTTCGCGATTTTTTTGAACCTCAGGCGATGAAATTTAAAAATTTCAAAAATGGCGATTGTCGATTTTCCCTGTTTTGACGCGAACACTATATGTAATCGGACTCGCCGATTACGATAATCCAAACTAGAGTTCGCTATCTGCCTTGGTTCTGGAGATATTTACGAAAAAGTGTCGACAGGTCAAAAGTACAAAAAACGAAATCGCGAATTTTCAGCGGAAAATGGTACAGACCTTCTTCTTTAGCGCTCCCGAAAACCTTAGGGTAGATTTTGAGTAGAAATTCGAGCTTGAAAATTTTTGAAAATCGCGAAAATTTCGTCGAAATATGATGCTTGATTTCGACGCCTCTCTGTATCTTGGAAACCAGCTGGCTCTAGATGACCTATCCTATACTGTCCGAATCATTTTGACGCTCTGAATCGACTGGTCTAAGCCAGAAGGCTCTAGGACGCCTACTTCTCGAGTTATGCCAGGAAAACCGTAAATTTCGTAATCGAAAATGTCGATTTTGCAAAAATTCGCGTAGCCGTAGCGGCCAAACGGTTTGTCCTAGACTGGCACATTGTACACGCGTTTTAATCCTAATGACGATATCTTCAATTTGGCACAAGATTCGCACAGATCCGATGAGAAATGAGGGAGTTATGGCGTCTTGAAATTTTCGCGATTTTTTTGAACCTCAGGCGATGAAATTTAAAAATTTCAAAAATGGCGATTGTCGATTTTCCCTGTTTTGACGCGAACACTATATGTAATCGGACTCGCCGATTACGATAATCCAAACTAGAGTTCGCTATCTGCCTTGGTTCTCGAGATATTTACGAAAAAGTTTCGACAGGTCAAAAGTACAAAAAACGAAATCGCGAATTTTCAGCGGAAAATCGTACAGACCTTCTTCTTTAGCGCTCCCGAAAACCTTAGGGTAAATTTTGAGTAGAAATTCGAGATTGAAAATTTTTGAAAATCGCGAAAACCGTCGAAATATGATGCTTGATTTCGACTCCTCTCTGTATCTTGGAAACCAGCTGGCTCTAGATGACCTATCCTATACTGTCCGAACCATTTTGACGCTCTGAATCGACTGGTCTAAGCCATAAGGCTCTAGGACGCCTACTTCTCGAGTTATGCCAGGAAAACCGTAAATTTCGTAATCGAAAATGTCGATTTTGCAAAAATTCGCGTAGCCGTAGCGGCCAAACGGTTAGTCCTAGACTGGCACATTGTACACGCGTTTTAATCCTAATGACGATATCTTATGATATGAGTTATGGCTTCTTGAAATATTCGCGATTTTTTTGAACCTGAGGCGATGAAATTAAAAAATTTCAAAAATGGCGATTGTCGATTTTCCCTGTTTTGGCGCCAACACTATATGTAATCGGACCCGCCGATTACGATAATCCAAACTAGAGTTCGCTATCTGCCTTGGTTCTCGAGATATTTACGAAAAAGTTTCGACAGGTCAAAAGTACAAAAAACGAAATCGCGAATTTTCAGCGGAAAATCGTACAGACCTTCTTCTTTAGCGCTCCCGAAAACCTTAGTGTAGATTTTGAGTAGAAATTCGAGATTGAAAATTTTTGAAAATCGCGAAAATTTCGTCGAAATATGATGCTTGATTTCGACGCCTCTCTGTATCTTGGAAACCAGCTGGCTCTAGATGACCTATCCTATTCTGTCCGAACCATTTTGACGCTCTGAATCGACTGGTCTAAGCCATAAGGCTCTAGGACGCCTACTTCTCGAGTTATGCCAGGAAAACCGTAAATTTCGTAATCGAAAATGTCGATTTTGCAAAAATTCGCGTAGCCGTAGCGGCCAAACGGTTAGTCCTAGACTGGCACATTGTACACGCGTTTTAATCCTAATGACGATATCTTCAATTTGGCACAAGATTCGCGCAGATCCGATTAGAAATGAGGGAGTTATGGCGTCTTGAAATTTTCGCGATTTGTTTGAACCTCAGGCGATGAAATTAAAAAATTTCAAAAATGGCGATTGTCGATTTTCCCTGTTTTGACGCCAACACTATATGTAATCGGAGCCGCCGATTACGAAAATCCAAACTAGAGTTCGCTATCTTCCTTGGTTCTCGAGATATTTAGAAAAAGTGTCGACAGGTCAAAAGTACAAAAAACGAAATCGCGAATTTTCAGCGGAAAATCGTACAGACTTTCTTCTTTAGCGCTCCCGAAAACCTTAGGGTAGATTTTGAGTAGAAATTCGAGATTGAAAATTTTTGAAAATCGCGAAAATTTCGTCGAAATATGATGCTTGATTTCGACGCCTCTCTGTATCTTGGAAACCAGCTGGCTCTAGATGACCTATCCTATTCTGTCCGAACCATTTTGACGCTCTGAATCGACTGGTCTAAGCCAGAAGGCTCTAGGACGCCTACTTCTCGAGTTATGCCAGGAAAACCGTAAATTTCGTAGTCGAAAATGTCGATTTTGCAAAAATTCGCGTAGCCGTGGCGGCCAAACGGTTAGTCCTAGGCTGGCACATTGTACACGCGTTTTAATTCTAATGACGATTTCTTCAATTTGGCACAAGATTCGCGCAGATCCGATGAGAAATGAGGGAGTTATGGCGTCTTGAAATTTTCGCGATTTTTTTGAACCTCAGGCGATGAATTTAAAAATTTCAAAAATGGCGATTGTCGATTTTCCCTGTTTTGACGCGAACACTATATGTAATCGGACTCGCCGATTACGATAATCCAAACTAGAGTTCGCTATCTGCCTTGGTTCTGGAGATATTTACGAAAAAGTGTCGACAGGTCAAAAGTACAAAAAACGAAATCGCGAATTTTCAGCGGAAAATCGTACAGACCTTCTTCTTTAGCGCTCCCGAAAACCTTAGGGTAGATTTTGAGTAGAAATTCGAGATTGAAAATTTTTGAAAATCGCGAAAATTTCGTCGAAATATGATGCTTGATTTCGACGCCTCTCTGTATCTTGGAAACCAGCTGGCTCTAGATGACCTATCCTATACTGTCCGAACCATTTTGACGCTCTGAATCGACTGGTCTAAGCCAGAAGGCTCTAGGACGCCTACTTCTCGAGTTATGCCAGGAAAACCGTAAATTTCGTAATCGAAAATGTCGATTTTGCAAAAATTCGCGTAGCCGTAGCGGCCAAACGGTTTGTCCTAGACTGGCACATTGTACACGCGTTTTAATCCTAATGACGATATCTTCAATTTGGCACAAGATTCGCACAGATCCGATGAGAAATGAGGGAGTTATGGCTTCTTGAAATATTCGCGATTTTTTTGAACCTGAGGCGATGAAATTAAAAAATTTCAAAAATGGCGATTGTCGATTTTCCCTGTTTTGGCGCCAACACTATATGTAATCGGACCCGCCGATTACGATAATCCAAACTAGAGTTCGCTATCTGCCTTGGTTCTCGAGATATTTACGAAAAAGTTTCGACAGGTCAAAAGTACAAAAAACGAAATCGCGAATTTTCAGCGGAAAATCGTACAGACCTTCTTCTTTAGCGCTCCCGAAAACCTTAGTGTAGATTTTGAGTAGAAATTCGAGATTGAAAATTTTTGAAAATCGCGAAAATTTCGTCGAAATATGATGCTTGATTTCGACGCCTCTCTGTATCTTGGAAACCAGCTGGCTCTAGATGACCTATCCTATTCTGTCCGAACCATTTTGACGCTCTGAATCGACTGGTCTAAGCCAGAAGGCTCTAGGACGCCTACTTCTCGAGTTATGCCAGGAAAACCGTAAATTTCGTAGTCGAAAATGTCGATTTTGCAAAAATTCGCGTAGCCGTAGCGGCCAAACGGTTAGTCCTAGGCTGGCACATTGTACACGCGTTTTAATTCTAATGACGATTTCTTCAATTTGGCACAAGATTCGCGCAGATCCGATGAGAAATGAGGGAGTTATGGCGTCTTGAAATTTTCGCGATTTTTTTGAACCTCAGGCGATGAAATTTAAAAATTTCAAAAATGGCGATTGTCGATTTTCCCTGTTTTGACGCGAACACTATATGTAATCGGACTCGCCGATTACGATAATCCAAACTAGAGTTCGCTATCTGCCTTGGTTCTGGAGATATTTACGAAAAAGTGTCGACAGGTCAAAAGTACAAAAAACGAAATCGCGAATTTTCAGCGGAAAATGGTACAGACCTTCTTCTTTAGCGCTCCCGAAAACCTTAGGGTAGATTTTGAGTAGAAATTCGAGCTTGAAAATTTTTGAAAATCGCGAAAATTTCGTCGAAATATGATGCTTGATTTCGACGCCTCTCTGTATCTTGGAAACCAGCTGGCTCTAGATGACCTATCCTATACTGTCCGAACCATTTTGACGCTCTGAATCGACTGGTCTAAGCCAGAAGGCTCTAGGACGCCTACTTCTCGAGTTATGCCAGGAAAACCGTAAATTTCGTAATCGAAAATGTCGATTTTGCAAAAATTCGCGTAGCCGTAGCGGCCAAACGGTTTGTCCTAGACTGGCACATTGTACACGCGTTTTAATCCTAATGACGATATCTTCAATTTGGCACAAGATTCGCACAGATCCGATGAGAAATGAGGGAGTTATGGCGTCTTGAAATTTTCGCGATTTTTTTGAACCTCAGGCGATGAAATTTAAAAATTTCAAAAATGGCGATTGTCGATTTTCCCTGTTTTGACGCGAACACTATATGTAATCGGACTCGCCGATTACGATAATCCAAACTAGAGTTCGCTATCTGCCTTGGTTCTCGAGATATTTACGAAAAAGTTTCGACAGGTCAAAAGTACAAAAAACGAAATCGCGAATTTTCAGCGGAAAATCGTACAGACCTTCTTCTTTAGCGCTCCCGAAAACCTTAGGGTAAATTTTGAGTAGAAATTCGAGATTGAAAATTTTTGAAAATCGCGAAAACCGTCGAAATATGATGCTTGATTTCGACTCCTCTCTGTATCTTGGAAACCAGCTGGCTCTAGATGACCTATCCTATACTGTCCGAACCATTTTGACGCTCTGAATCGACTGGTCTAAGCCATAAGGCTCTAGGACGCCTACTTCTCGAGTTATGCCAGGAAAACCGTAAATTTCGTAATCGAAAATGTCGATTTTGCAAAAATTCGCGTAGCCGTAGCGGCCAAACGGTTAGTCCTAGACTGGCACATTGTACACGCGTTTTAATCCTAATGACGATATCTTATGATATGAGTTATGGCTTCTTGAAATATTCGCGATTTTTTTGAACCTGAGGCGATGAAATTAAAAAATTTCAAAAATGGCGATTGTCGATTTTCCCTGTTTTGGCGCCAACACTATATGTAATCGGACCCGCCGATTACGATAATGCAAACTAGAGTTCGCTATCTGCCTTGGTTCTCGAGATATTTACGAAAAAGTTTCGACAGGTCAAAAGTACAAAAAACGAAATCGCGAATTTTCAGCGGAAAATCGTACAGACCTTCTTCTTTAGCGCTCCCGAAAACCTTAGTGTAGATTTTGAGTAGAAATTCGAGATTGAAAATTTTTGAAAATCGCGAAAATTTCGTCGAAATATGATGCTTGATTTCGACGCCTCTCTGTATCTTGGAAACCAAGCTGGCTCTAGATGACCTATCCTATTCTGTCCGAACCATTTTGACGCTCTGAATCGACTGGTCTAAGCCAGAAGGCTCTAGGACGCCTACTTCTCGAGTTATGCCAGGAAAACCGTAAATTTCGTAGTCGAAAATGTCGATTTTGCAAAAATTCGCGTAGCCGTAGCGGCCAAACGGTTAGTCCTAGGCTGCACATTGTACACGCGTTTTAATTCTAATGACGATTTCTTCAATTTGGCACAAGATTCGCGCAGATCCGATGAGAAATGAGGGAGTTATGGCGTCTTGAAATTTTCGCGATTTTTTTGAACCTCAGGCGATGAAATTTAAAAATTTCAAAAATGGCGATTGTCGATTTTCCCTGTTTTGACGCGAACACTATATGTAATCGGACTCGCCGATTACGATAATCCAAACTAGAGTTCGCTATCTGCCTTGGTTCTGGAGATATTTACGAAAAAGTGTCGACAGGTCAAAAGTACAAAAAACGAAATCGCGAATTTTCAGCGGAAAATGGTACAGACCTTCTTCTTTAGCGCTCCCGAAAACCTTAGGGTAGATTTTGAGTAGAAATTCGAGATTGAAAATTTTTGAAAATCGCGAAAATTTCGTCGAAATATGATGCTTGATTTCGACGCCTCTCTGTATCTTGGAAACCAGCTGGCTCTAGATGACCTATCCTATTCTGTCCGAACCATTTTGACGCTCTGAATCGACTGGTCTAAGCCAGAAGGCTCTAGGACGCCTACTTCTCGAGTTATGCCAGGAAAACCGTAAATTTCGTAGTCGAAAATGTCGATTTTGCAAAAATTCGCGTAGCCGTAGCGGCCAAACGGTTAGTCCTAGGCTGGCACATTGTACACGCGTTTTAATCCTAATGACGATATCTTCAATTTGGGACAAGATTCGCGCAGATCCGATTAGAAATGAGGGAGTTATGGCGTCTTGAAATTTTCGCGATTTGTTTGAACCTCAGGCGATGAAATTAAAAAATTTCAAAAATGGCGATTGTCGATTTTCCCTGTTTTGACGCCAACACTATATGTAATCGGAGCTGCCGATTACGAAAATCCAAACTAGAGTTCGCTATCTTCCTTGGTTCTCGAGATATTTAGAAAAAGTGTCGACAGGTCAAAAGTACAAAAAACGAAATCGCGAATTTTCAGCGGAAAATCGTACAGACTTTCTTCTTTAGCGCTCCCGAAAACCTTAGGGTAGATTTTGAGTAGAAATTCGAGATTGAAAATTTTTGAAAATCGCGAAAATTTCGTCGAAATATGATGCTTGATTTCGACGCCTCTCTGTATCTTGGAAACCAGCTGGCTCTAGATGACCTATCCTATTCTGTCCGAACCATTTTGACGCTCTGAATCGACTGGTCTAAGCCAGAAGGCTCTAGGACGCCTACTTCTCGAGTTATGCCAGGAAAACCGTAAATTTCGTAGTCGAAAATGTCGATTTTGCAAAAATTCGCGTAGCCGTAGCGGCCAAACGGTTAGTCCTAGGCTGGCACATTGTACACGCGTTTTAATTCTAATGACGATTTCTTCAATTTGGCACAAGATTCGCGCAGATCCGATGAGAAATGAGGGAGTTATGGCGTCTTGAAATTTTCGCGATTTTTTTGAACCTCAGGCGATGAAATTTAAAAATTTCAAAAATGGCGATTGTCGATTTTCCCTGTTTTGACGCGAACACTATATGTAATCGGACTCGCCGATTACGATAATCCAAACTAGAGTTCGCTATCTGCCTTGGTTCTGGAGATATTTACGAAAAAGTGTCGACAGGTCAAAAGTACAAAAAACGAAATCGCGAATTTTCAGCGGAAAATCGTACAGACCTTCTTCTTTAGCGCTCCCGAAAACCTTAGGGTAGATTTTGAGTAGAAATTCGAGATTGAAAATTTTTGAAAATCGCGAAAATTTCGTCGAAATATGATGCTTGATTTCGACGCCTCTCTGTATCTTGGAAACCAGCTGGCTCTAGATGACCTATCCTATACTGTCCTAACCATTTTGACGCTCTGAATCGACTGGTCTAAGCCAGAAGGCTCTAGGACGCCTACTTCTCGAGTTATGCCAGGAAAACCGTAAATTTCGTAATCGAAAATGTCGATTTTGCAAAAATTCGCGTAGCCGTAGCGGCCAAACGGTTTGTCCTAGACTGGCACATTGTACACGCGTTTTAATCCTAATGACGATATCTTCAATTTGGCAGAAGATTCGCACAGATCCGATGAGAAATGAGGGAGTTATGGCGTCTTGAAATATTCGCGATTTTTTTGAACCTGAGGCGATGAAATTAAAAAATTTCAAAAATGGCGATTGTCGATTTTCCCTGTTTTGGCGCCAACACTATATGTAATCGGACCCGCCGATTACGATAATCCAAACTAGAGTTCGCTATCTGCCTTGGTTCTCGAGATATTTACGAAAAAGTTTCGACAGGTCAAAAGTACAAAAAACGAAATCGCGAATTTTCAGCGGAAAATCGTACAGACCTTCTTCTTTAGCGCTTCCGAAAACCTTAGGGTAAATTTTGAGTAGAAATTCGAGATTGAAAATTTTTGAAAATCGCGAAAACTTCGTCGAAATATGATGCTTGATTTCGACTCCTCTCTGTATCTTGGAAACCAGCTGGCTCTAGATGACCTATCCTATACTGTCCGAACCATTTTGACGCTCTGAATCGACTGGTCTAAGCCATAAGGCTCTAGGACGCCTACATCTCGAGTTATGCCAGGAAAACCGTAAATTTCGTAATCGAAAATGTCGATTTTGCAAAAATTCGCGTAGCCGTAGCGGCCAAACGGTTTGTCCTAGACTGGCACATTGTACACGCGTTTTAATCCTAATGACGATATCTTCAATATGGCACAAGATTCGCACAGATCCGATGAGAAATGAGGGAGTTATGGCGTCTTGAAATTTTCGCGATTTTTTTGAACCTCAGGCGATGAAATTTAAAAATTTCAAAAATGGCGATTCTCGATTTTCCCTGTTTTGACGCCAACACTATATGTAATCGGACCCGCCGATTACGATAATCCAAACTAGAGTTCGCTATCTGCCTTGGTTCTCGAGATATTTACGAAAAAGTTTCGACAGGTCAAAAGTACAAAAAACGAAATCGCGAATTTTCAGCGGAAAATCGTACAGACCTTCTTCTTTAGCGCTCCCGAAAACCTTAGGGTAAATTTTGAGTAGAAATTCGAGATTGAAAATTTTTGAAAATCGCGAAAACTTCGTCGAAATATGATGCTTGATTTCGACTCCTCTCTGTATCTTGGAAACCAGCTGGCTCTAGATGACCTATCCTATACTGTCCGAACCATTTTGACGCTCTGAATCGACTGGTCTAAGCCATAAGGCTCTAGGACGCCTACTTCTCGAGTTATGCCAGGAAAACCGTAAATTTCGTAATCGAAAATGTCGATTTTGCAAAAATTCGCGTAGCCGTAGCGGCCAAACGGTTTGTCCTAGACTGGCACATTGTACACGCGTTTTAATCCTAATGACGATATCTTCAATATGGCACAAGATTCGCACAGATCCGATGAGAAATGAGGGAGTTATGGCGTCTTGAAATTTTCGCGATTTTTTTGAACCTCAGGCGATGAAATTTAAAAATTTCAAAAATGGCGATTGTCGATTTTCCCTGTTTTGACGCCAACACTATATGTAATCGGACTCGCCGATTACGAAAATCCAAACTAGAGCTCGCTATCTTCCTTGGTTCTCGAGATATTTAGAAAAAGTGTCGACAGGTCAAAAGTACAAAAAACGAAATCGCGAATTTTCAGCGGAAAATCGTACAGACTTTCTTCTTTAGCGCTCCCGAAAACCTTAGGGTAGATTTTGAGTAGAAATTCGAGATTGAAAATTTTTGAAAATCGCGAAAATTTCGTCGAAATATGATGCTTGATTTCGACGCCTCTCTGTATCTTGGAAACCAGCTGGCTCTAGATGACCTATCCTATTCTGTCCGAACCATTTTGACGCTTTGAATCGACTGGTCTAAGCCAGAAGGCTCTAGGACGCCTACTTCTCGAGTTATGCCAGGAAAACCGTAAATTTCGTAGTCGAAAATGTCGATTTTGCAAAAATTCGCGTAGCCGTAGCGGCCAAACGGTTAGTCCTAGGCTGGCACATTGTACACGCGTTTTAATCCTAATGACGATATCTTCAATTTGGCACAAGATTCGCGCAGATCCGATTAGAAATGAGGGAGTTATGGCGTCTTGAAATTTTCGCGATTTGTTTGAACCTCAGGCGATGAAATTAAAAAATTTCAAAAATGGCGATTGTCGATTTTCCCTGTTTTGACGCCAACACTATATGTAATCGGAGCCGCCGATTACGAAAATCCAAACTAGAGTTCGCTATCTTCCTTGGTTCTCGAGATATTTAGAAAAAGTGTCGACAGGTCAAAAGTACAAAAAACGAAATCGCGAATTTTCAGCGGAAAATCGTACAGACTTTCTTCTTTAGCGCTCCCGAAAACCTTAGGGTAGATTTTGAGTAGAAATTCGAGATTGAAAATTTTTGAAAATCGCGAAAATTTCGTCGAAATATGATGCTTGATTTCGACGCCTCTCTGTATCTTGGAAACCAGCTGGCTCTAGATGACCTATCCTATTCTGTCCGAACCATTTTGACGCTCTGAATCGACTGGTCTAAGCCAGAAGGCTCTAGGACGCCTACTTCTCGAGTTATGCCAGGAAAACCGTAAATTTCGTAGTCGAAAATGTCGATTTTGCAAAAATTCGCGTAGCCGTAGCGGCCAAACGGTTAGTCCTAGGCTGGCACATTGTACACGCGTTTTAATTCTAATGACGATTTCTTCAATTTGGCACAAGATTCGCGCAGATCCGATGAGAAATGAGGGAGTTATGGCGTCTTGAAATTTTCGCGATTTTTTTGAACCTCAGGCGATGAAATTTAAAAATTTCAAAAATGGCGATTGTCGATTTTCCCTGTTTTGACGCGAACACTATATGTAATCGGACTCGCCGATTACGATAATCCAAACTAGAGTTCGCTATCTGCCTTGGTTCTCGAGATATTTAGAAAAAGTGTCGACAGGTCAAAAGTACAAAAAACGAAATCGCGAATTTTCAGCGGAAAATCGTACAGACTTTCTTCTTTAGCGCTCCCGAAAACCTTAGGGTAGATTTTGAGTAGAAATTCGAGATTGAAAATTTTTGAAAATCGCGAAAATTTCGTCGAAATATGATGCTTGATTTCGACGCCTCTCTGTATCTTGGAAACCAGCTGGCTCTAGATGACCTATCCTATTCTGTCCGAACCATTTTGACGCTTTGAATCGACTGGTCTAAGCCAGAAGGCTCTAGGACGCCTACTTCTCGAATTATGCCAGGAAAACCGTAAATTTCGTAGTCGAAAATGTCGATTTTGCAAAAATTCGCGTAGCCGTAGCGGCCAAACGGTTAGTCCTAGGCTGGCACATTGTACACGCGTTTTAATTCTAATGACGATTTCTTCAATTTGGCACAAGATTCGCGCAGATCCGATGAGAAATGAGGGAGTTATGGCGTCTTGAAATTTTCGCGATTTTTTTGAACCTCAGGCGATGAAATTTAAAAATTTCAAAAATGGCGATTGTCGATTTTCCCTGTTTTGACGCGAACACTATATGTAATCGGACTCGCCGATTACGATAATCCAAACTAGAGTTCGCTATCTGCCTTGGTTCTCGAGATATTTAGAAAAAGTGTCGACAGGTCAAAAGTACAAAAAACGAAATCGCGAATTTTCAGCGGAAAATCGTACAGACTTTCTTCTTTAGCGCTCCCGAAAACCTTAGGGTAGATTTTGAGTAGAAATTCGAGATTGAAAATTTTTGAAAATCGCGAAAATTTCGTCGAAATATGATGCTTGATTTCGACGCCTCTCTGTATCTTGGAAACCAGCTGGCTCTAGATGACCTATCCTATTCTGTCCGAACCATTTTGACGCTTTGAATCGACTGGTCTAAGCCAGAAGGCTCTAGGACGCCTACTTCTCGAGTTATGCCAGGAAAACCGTAAATTTCGTAGTCGAAAATGTCGATTTTGCAAAAATTCGCGTAGCCGTAGCGGCCAAACGGTTTGTCCTAGACTGGCACATTGTACACGCGTTTTAATCCTAATGACGATATCTTCAATTTGGCACAAGATTCGCACAGATCCGATGAGAAATGAGGGAGTTATGGCGTCTTGAAATATTCGCGATTTTTTTGAACCTGAGGCGATGAAATTAAAAAATTTCAAAAATGGCGATTGTCGATTTTCCCTGTTTTGGCGCCAACACTATATGTAATCGGACCCGCCGATTACGATAATCCAAACTAGAGTTCGCTATCTGCCTTGGTTCTCGAGATATTTACGAAAAAGTTTCGACAGGTCAAAAGTACAAAAAACGAAATCGCGAATTTTCAGCGGAAAATCGTACAGACCTTCTTCTTTAGCGCTTCCGAAAACCTTAGGGTAAATTTTGAGTAGAAATTCGAGATTGAAAATTTTTGAAAATCGCGAAAACTTCGTCGAAATATGATGCTTGATTTCGACTCCTCTCTGTATCTTGGAAACCAGCTGGCTCTAGATGACCTATCCTATACTGTCCGAACCATTTTGACGATCTGAATCGACTGGTCTAAGCCATAAGGCTCTAGGACGCCTACAACTCGAGTTATGCCAGGAAAACCGTAAATTTCGTAATCGAAAATGTCGATTTTGCAAAAATTCGCGTAGCCGTAGCGGCCAAACGGTTTGTCCTAGACTGGCACATTGTACACGCGTTTTAATCCTAATGACGATATCTTCAATATGGCACAAGATTCGCACAGATCCGATGAGAAATGAGGGAGTTATGGCGTCTTGAAATTTTCGCGATTTTTTTGAACCTCAGGCGATGAAATTTAAAAATTTCAAAAATGGCGATTCTCGATTTTCCCTGTTTTGACGCCAACACTATATGTAATCGGACCCGCCGATTACGATAATCCAAACTAGAGTTCGCTATCTGCCTTGGTTCTCGAGATATTTACGGAAAAGTTTCGACAGGTCAAAAGTACAAAAAACGAAATCGCGAATTTTCAGCGGAAAATCGTACAGACCTTCTTCTTTAGCGCTCCCGAAAACCTTAGGGTAAATTTTGAGTAGAAATTCGAGATTGAAAATTTTTGAAAATCGCGAAAACTTCGTCGAAATATGATGCTTGATTTCGACTCCTCTCTGTATCTTGGAAACCAGCTGGCTCTAGATGACCTATCCTATACTGTCCGAACCATTTTGACGCTCTGAATCGACTGGTCTAAGCCATAAGGCTCTAGGACGCCTACTTCTCGAGTTATGCCAGGAAAACCGTAAATTTCGTAATCGAAAATGTCGATTTTGCAAAAATTCGCGTAGCCGTAGCGGCCAAACGGTTTGTCCTAGACTGGCACATTGTACACGCGTTTTAATCCTAATGACGATATCTTCAATATGGCACAAGATTCGCACAGATCCGATGAGAAATGAGGGAGTTATGGCGTCTTGAAATTTTCGCGATTTTTTTGAACCTCGCGATGAAATTTAAAAATTTCAAAAATGGCGATTGTCGATTTTCCCTGTTTTGACGCCAACACTATATGTAATCGGACTCGCCGATTACGAAAATCCAAACTAGAGCTCGCTATCTTCCTTGGTTCTCGAGATATTTAGAAAAAGTGTCGACAGGTCAAAAGTACAAAAAACGAAATCGCGAATTTTCAGCGGAAAATCGTACAGACTTTCTTCTTTAGCGCTCCCGAAAACCTTAGGGTAGATTTTGAGTAGAAATTCGAGATTGAAAATTTTTGAAAATCGCGAAAATTTCGTCGAAATATGATGCTTGATTTCGACGCCTCTCTGTATCTTGGAAACCAGCTGGCTCTAGATGACCTATCCTATTCTGTCCGAACCATTTTGACGCTCTGAATCGACTGGTCTAAGCCAGAAGGCTCTAGGACGCCTACTTCTCGAGTTATGCCAGGAAAACCGTAAATTTCGTAGTCGAAAATGTCGATTTTGCAAAAATTCGCGTAGCCGTAGCGGCCAAACGGTTAGTCCTAGGCTGGCACATTGTACACGCGTTTTAATTCTAATGACGATTTCTTCAATTTGGCACAAGATTCGCGCAGATCCGATGAGAAATGAGGGAGTTATGGCGTCTTGAAATTTTCGCGATTTTTTTGAACCTCAGGCGATGAAATTTAAAAATTTCAAAAATGGCGATTGTCGATTTTCCCTGTTTTGACGCGAACACTATATGTAATCGGACTCGCCGATTACGATAATCCAAACTAGAGTTCGCTATCTGCCTTGGTTCTGGAGATATTTACGAAAAAGTGTCGA
This sequence comes from Melolontha melolontha, assembly GCA_935421215.2. Taxonomy (NCBI): domain Eukaryota; kingdom Metazoa; phylum Arthropoda; class Insecta; order Coleoptera; family Scarabaeidae; genus Melolontha; species Melolontha melolontha. The sequence goes on along the minus strand of OW285241.1, from coordinate 64,942,622 downwards.
CAGGTCAAAAGTACAAAAAACGAAATCGCGAATTTTCAGCGGAAAATCGTACAGACTTTCTTCTTTAGCGCTCCCGAAAACCTTAGGGTAGATTTTGAGTAGAAATTCGAGATTGAAAATTTTTGAAAATCGCGAAAATTTCGTCGAAATATGATGCTTGATTTCGACGCCTCTCTGTATCTTGGAAACCAGCTGGCTCTAGATGACCTATCCTATTCTGTCCGAACCATTTTGACGCTCTGAATCGACTGGTCTAAGCCAGAAGGCTCTAGGACGCCTACTTCTCGAGTTATGCCAGGAAAACCGTAAATTTCGTAGTCGAAAATGTCGATTTTGCAAAAATTCGCGTAGCCGTAGCGGCCAAACGGTTAGTCCTAGGCTGGCACATTGTACACGCGTTTTAATTCTAATGACGATTTCTTCAATTTGGCACAAGATTCGCGCAGATCCGATGAGAAATGAGGGAGTTATGGCGTCTTGAAATTTTCGCGATTTTTTTGAACCTCAGGCGATGAAATTTAAAAATTTCAAAAATGGCGATTGTCGATTTTCCCTGTTTTGACGCGAACGCTATATGTAATCGGACTCGCCGATTACGATAATCCAAACTAGAGTTCGCTATCTGCCTTGGTTCTCGAGATATTTAGAAAAAGTGTCGACAGGTCAAAAGTACAAAAAACGAAATCGCGAATTTTCAGCGGAAAATCGTACAGACTTTCTTCTTTAGCGCTCCCGAAAACCTTAGGGTAGATTTTAAGTAGAAATTCGAGATTGAAAATTTTTGAAAATCGCGAAAATTTCGTCGAAATATGATGCTTGATTTCGACGCCTCTCTGTATCTTGGAAACCAGCTGGCTCTAGATGACCTATCCTATTCTGTCCGAACCATTTTGACGCTTTGAATCGACTGGTCTAAGCCAGAAGGCTCTAGGACGCCTACTTCTCGAGTTATGTCAGGAAAACCGTAAATTTCGTAGTCGAAAATGTCGATTTTGCAAAAATTCGCGTAGCCGTAGCGGCCAAACGGTTAGTCCTAGGCTGGCACATTGTACACGCGTTTTAATCCTAATGACGATATCTTCAATTTGGCACAAGATTCGCGCAGATCCGATTAGAAATGAGGGAGTTATGGCGTCTTGAAATTTTCGCGATTTGTTTGAACCTCAGGCGATGAAATTAAAAAATTTCAAAAATGGCGATTGTCGATTTTCCCTGTTTTGACGCCAACACTATATGTAATCGGAGCCGCCGATTACGAAAATCCAAACTAGAGTTCGCTATCTTCCTTGGTTCTCGAGATATTTAGAAAAAGTGTCGACAGGTCAAAAGTACAAAAAACGAAATCGCGAATTTTCAGCGGAAAATCGTACAGACTTTCTTCTTTAGCGCTCCCGAAAACCTTAGGGTAGATTTTGAGTAGAAATTCGAGATTGAAAATTTTTGAAAATCGCGAAAATTTCGTCGAAATATGATGCTTGATTTCGACGCCTCTCTGTATCTTGGAAACCAGCTGGCTCTAGATGACCTATCCTATTCTGTCCGAACCATTTTGACGCTCTGAATCGACTGGTCTAAGCCAGAAGGCTCTAGGACGCCTACTTCTCGAGTTATGCCAGGAAAACCGTAAATTTCGTAGTCGAAAATGTCGATTTTGCAAAAATTCGCGTAGCCGTAGCGGCCAAACGGTTAGTCCTAGGCTGGCACATTGTACACGCGTTTTAATTCTAATGACGATTTCTTCAATTTGGCACAAGATTCGCGCAGATCCGATGAGAAATGAGGGAGTTATGGCGTCTTGAAATTTTCGCGATTTTTTTGAACCTCAGGCGATGAAATTTAAAAATTTCAAAAATGGCGATTGTCGATTTTCCCTGTTTTGACGCGAACACTATATGTAATCGGACTCGCCGATTACGATAATCCAAACTAGAGTTCGCTATCTGCCTTGGTTCTGGAGATATTTACGAAAAAGTGTCGACAGGTCAAAAGTACAAAAAACGAAATCGCGAATTTTCAGCGGAAAATCGTACAGACTTTCTTCTTTAGCGCTCCCGAAAACCTTAGGGTAGATTTTGAGTAGAAATTCGAGATTGAAAATTTTTGAAAATCGCGAAAATTTCGTCGAAATATGATGCTTGATTTCGACGCCTCTCTGTATCTTGGAAACCAGCTGGCTCTAGATGACCTATCCTATTCTGTCCGAACCATTTTGACGCTCTGAATCGACTGGTCTAAGCCAGAAGGCTCTAGGACGCCTACTTCTCGAGTTATGCCAGGAAAACCGTAAATTTCGTAGTCGAAAATGTCGATTTTGCAAAAATTCGCGTAGCCGTAGCGGCCAAACGGTTAGTCCTAGGCTGGCACATTGTACACGCGTTTTAATTCTAATGACGATTTCTTCAATTTGGCACAAGATTCGCGCAGATCCGATGAGAAATGAGGGAGTTATGGCGTCTTGAAATTTTCGCGATTTTTTTGAACCTCAGGCGATGAAATTTAAAAATTTCAAAAATGGCGATTGTCGATTTTCCCTGTTTTGACGCGAACACTATATGTAATCGGACTCGCCGATTACGATAATCCAAACTAGAGTTCGCTATCTGCCTTGGTTCTCGAGATATTTAGAAAAAGTGTCGACAGGTCAAAAGTACAAAAAACGAAATCGCGAATTTTCAGCGGAAAATCGTACAGACTTTCTTCTTTAGCGCTCCCGAAAACCTTAGGGTAGATTTTGAGTAGAAATTCGAGATTGAAAATTTTTGAAAATCGCGAAAATTTCGTCGAAATATGATGCTTGATTTCGACGCCTCTCTATATCTTGGAAACCAGCTGGCTCTAGATGACCTATCCTATTCTGTCCGAACCATTTTGACGCTTTGAATCGACTGGTCTAAGCCAGAAGGCTCTAGGACGCCTACTTCTCGAGTTATGCCAGGAAAACCGTAAATTTCGTAGTCGAAAATGTCGATTTTGCAAAAATTCGCGTAGCCGTAGCGGCCAAACGGTTAGTCCTAGGCTGGCACATTGTACACACGTTTTAATCCTAATGACGATATCTTCAATTTGGCACAAGATTCGCGCAGATCCGATTAGAAATGAGGGAGTTATGGCGTCTTGAAATTTTCGCGATTTGTTTGAACCTCAGGCGATGAAATTAAAAAATTTCAAAAATGGCGATTGTCGATTTTCCCTGTTTTGACGCCAACACTATATGTAATCGGAGCCGCCGATTACGAAAATCCAAACTAGAGTTCGCTATCTTCCTTGGTTCTCGAGATATTTAGAAAAAGTGTCGACAGGTCAAAAGTACAAAAAACGAAATCGCGAATTTTCAGCGGAAAATCGTACAGACTTTCTTCTTTAGCGCTCCCGAAAACCTTAGGGTAGATTTTGAGTAGAAATTCGAGATTGAAAATTTTTGAAAATCGCGAAAATTTCGTCGAAATATGATGCTTGATTTCGACGCCTCTCTGTATCTTGGAAACCAGCTGGCTCTAGATGACCTATCCTATTCTGTCCGAACCATTTTGACGCTTTGAATCGACTGGTCTAAGCCAGAAGGCTCTAGGACGCCTACTTCTCGAGTTATGCCAGGAAAACCGTAAATTTCGTAGTCGTAAATGTCGATTTTGCAAAAATTCGCGTAGCCGTAGCGGCCAAACGGTTAGTCCTAGGCTGGCACATTGTACACGCGTTTTAATCCTAATGACGATATCTTCAATTTGGCACAAGATTCGCGCAGATCCGATTAGAAATGAGGGAGTTATGGCGTCTTGAAATTTTCGCGATTTGTTTGAACCTCAGGCGATGAAATTAAAAAATTTCAAAAATGGCGATTGTCGATTTTCCCTGTTTTGACGCCAACACTATATGTAATCGGAGCCGCCGATTACGAAAATCCAAACTAGAGTTCGCTATCTTCCTTGGTTCTCGAGATATTTAGAAAAAGTGTCGACAGGTCAAAAGTACAAAAAACGAAATCGCGAATTTTCAGCGGAAAATCGTACAGACTTTCTTCTTTAGCGCTCCCGAAAACCTTAGGGTAGATTTTGAGTAGAAATTCGAGATTGAAAATTTTTGAAAATCGCGAAAATTTCGTCGAAATATGATGCTTGATTTCGACGCCTCTCTGTATCTTGGAAACCAGCTGGCTCTAGATGACCTATCCTATTCTGTCCGAACCATTTTGACGCTCTGAATCGACTGGTCTAAGCCAGAAGGCTCTAGGACGCCTACTTCTCGAGTTATGCCAGGAAAACCGTAAATTTCGTAGTCGAAAATGTCGATTTTGCAAAAATTCGCGTAGCCGTAGCGGCCAAACGGTTAGTCCTAGGCTGGCACATTGTACACGCGTTTTAATTCTAATGACGATTTCTTCAATTTGGCACAAGATTCGCGCAGATCCGATGAGAAATGAGGGAGTTATGGCGTCTTGAAATTTTCGCGATTTTTTTGAACCTCAGGCGATGAAATTTAAAAATTTCAAAAATGGCGATTGTCGATTTTCCCTGTTTTGACGCGAACACTATATGTAATCGGACTCGCCGATTACGATAATCCAAACTAGAGTTCGCTATCTGCCTTGGTTCTGGAGATATTTACGAAAAAGTGTCGACAGGTCAAAAGTACAAAAAACGAAATCGCGAATTTTCAGCGGAAAATCGTACAGACTTTCTTCTTTAGCGCTCCCGAAAACCTTAGGGTAGATTTTGAGTAGAAATTCGAGATTGAAAATTTTTGAAAATCGCGAAAATTTCGTCGAAATATGATGCTTGATTTCGACGCCTCTCTGTATCTTGGAAACCAGCTGGCTCTAGATGACCTATCCTATTCTGTCCGAACCATTTTGACGCTCTGAATCGACTGGTCTAAGCCAGAAGGCTCTAGGACGCCTACTTCTCGAGTTATGCCAGGAAAACCGTAAATTTCGTAGTCGAAAATGTCGATTTTGCAAAAATTCGCGTAGCCGTAGCGGCCAAACGGTTAGTCCTAGGCTGGCACATTGTACACGCGTTTTAATTCTAATGACGATTTCTTCAATTTGGCACAAGATTCGCGCAGATCCGATGAGAAATGAGGGAGTTATGGCGTCTTGAAATTTTCGCGATTTTTTTGAACCTCAGGCGATGAAATTAAAAAATTTCAAAAATGGCGATTGTCGATTTTCCCTGTTTTGACGCGAACACTATATGTAATCGGAGCCGCCGATTACGATAATCCAAACTAGAGTTCGCTATCTGCCTTGGTTCTGGAGATATTTACGAAAAAGTGTCGACAGGTCAAAAGTACAAAAAACGAAATCGCGAATTTTCAGCGGAAAATCGTACAGACCTTCTTCTTTAGCGCTCCCGAAAACCTTAGGGTAGATTTTGAGTAGAAATTCGAGATTGAAAATTTTTGAAAATCGCGAAAATTTCGTCGAAATATGATGCTTGATTTCGACGCCTCTCTGTATCTTGGAAACCAGCTGGCTCTAGATGACCTATCCTATACTGTCCGAACCATTTTGACGCTCTGAATCGACTGGTCTAAGCCAGAAGGCTCTAGGACGCCTACTTCTCGAGTTATGCCAGGAAAACCGTAAATTTCGTAATCGAAAATGTCGATTTTGCAAAAATTCGCGTAGCCGTAGCGGCCAAACGGTTTGTCCTAGACTGGCACATTGTACACGCGTTTTAATCCTAATGACGATATCTTCAATTTGGCACAAGATTCGCACAGATCCGATGAGAAATGAGGGAGTTATGGCGTCTTGAAATATTCGCGATTTTTTTGAACCTGAGGCGATGAAATTAAAATATTTCAAAAATGGCGATTGTCGATTTTCCCTGTTTTGGCGCCAACACTATATGTAATCGGACCCGCCGATTACGATAATCCAAACTAGAGTTCGCTATCTGCCTTGGTTCTCGAGATATTTACGAAAAAGTTTCGACAGGTCAAAAGTACAAAAAACGAAATCGCGAATTTTCAGCGGAAAATCGTACAGACCTTCTTCTTTAGCGCTCCCAAAAACCTTAGGGTAAATTTTGAGTAGAAATTCGAGATTGAAAATTTTTGAAAATCGCGAAAACTTCGTCGAAATATGATGCTTGATTTCGACTCCTCTCTGTATCTTGGAAACCAGCTGGCTCTAGATGACCTATCCTATACTGTCCGAACCATTTTGACGCTCTGAATCGACTGGTCTAAGCCATAAGGCTCTAGGACGCCTACTTCTCGAGTTATGCCAGGAAAACCGTAAATTTCGTAATCGAAAATGTCGATTTTGCAAAAATTCGCGTAGCCGTAGCGGCCAAACGGTTTGTCCTAGACTGGCACATTGTACACGCGTTTTAATCCTAATGACGATATCTTCAATATGGCACAAGATTCGCACAGATCCGATGAGAAATGAGGGAGTTATGGCGTCTTGAAATTTTCGCGATTTTTTTGAACCTCAGGCGATGAAATTTAAAAATTTCAAAAATGGCGATTCTCGATTTTCCCTGTTTTGACGCGAACACTATATGTAATCGGACCCGCCGATTACGATAATCCAAACTAGAGTTCGCTATCTGCCTTGGTTCTCGAGATATTTACGAAAAAGTTTCGACAGGTCAAAAGTACAAAAAACGAAATCGCGAATTTTCAGCGGAAAATCGTACAGACCTTCTTCTTTAGCGCTCCCGAAAACCTTAGGGTAAATTTTGAGTAGAAATTCGAGATTGAAAATTTTTGAAAATCGCGAAAACTTCGTCGAAATATGATGCTTGATTTCGACTCCTCTCTGTATCTTGGAAACCAGCTGGCTCTAGATGACCTATCCTATACTGTCCGAACCATTTTGACGCTCTGAATCGACTGGTCTAAGCCAGAAGGCTCTAGGACGCCTACTTCTGGAGTTATGCCAGGAAAACCGTAAATTTCGTAATCGAAAATGTCGATTTTGCAAAAATTCGCGTAGCCGTAGCGGCCAAACGGTTTGTCCTAGACTGGCACATTGTACACGCGTTTTAATCCTAATGACGATATCTTCAATATGGCACAAGATTCGCACAGATCCGATGCGAAATGAGGGAGTTATGGCGTCTTGAAATTTTCGCGATTTTTTTGAACCTCAGGCGATGAAATTTAAAAATTTCAAAAATGGCGATTCTCGATTTTCCCTGTTTTGACGCGAACACTATATGTAATCGGACTCGCCGATTACGATAATCCAAACTAGAGTTCGCTATCTGCCTTGGTTCTGGAGATATTTACGAAAAAGTGTCGACAGGTCAAAAGTACAAAAAACGAAATCGCGAATTTTCAGCGGAAAATCGTACAGACCTTCTTCTTTAGCGCTCCCGAAAACCTTAGGGTAGATTTTGAGTAGAAATTCGAGATTGAAAATTTTTGAAAATCGCGAAAATTTCGTCGAAATATGATGCTTGATTTCGACGCCTCTCTGTATCTTGGAAACCAGCTGGCTCTAGATGACCTATCCTATTCTGTCCGAACCATTTTGACGCTCTGAATCGACTGGTCTAAGCCAGAAGGCTCTAGGACGCCTACTTCTCGAGTTATGCCAGGAAAACCGTAAATTTCGTAGTCGAAAATGTCGATTTTGCAAAAATTCGCGTAGCCGTAGCGGCCAAACGGTTAGTCCTAGGCTGGCACATTGTACACGCGTTTTAATTCTAATGACGATTTCTTCAATTTGGCACAAGATTCGCGCAGATCCGATGAGAAATGAGGGAGTTATGGCGTCTTGAAATTTTCGCGATTTTTTTGAACCTCAGGCGATGAAATTTAAAAATTTCAAAAATGGCGATTGTCGATTTTCCCTGTTTTGACGCGAACACTATATGTAATCGGACTCGCCGATTACGATAATCCAAACTAGAGTTCGCTATCTGCCTTGGTTCTGGAGATATTTACGAAAAAGTGTCGACAGGTCAAAAGTACAAAAAACGAAATCGCGAATTTTCAGCGGAAAATCGTACAGACCTTCTTCTTTAGCGCTCCCGAAAACCTTAGGGTAGATTTTGAGTAGAAATTCGAGATTGAAAATTTTTGAAAATCGCGAAAATTTCGTCGAAATATGATGCTTGATTTCGACGCCTCTCTGTATCTTGGAAACCAGCTGGCTCTAGATGACCTATCCTATACTGTCCGAACCATTTTGACGCTCTGAATCGACTGGTCTAAGCCAGAAGGCTCTAGGACGCCTACTTCTCGAGTTATGCCAGGAAAACCGTAAATTTCGTAATCGAAAATGTCGATTTTGCAAAAATTCGCGTAGCCGTAGCGGCCAAACGGTTTGTCCTAGACTGGCACATTGTACACGCGTTTTAATCCTAATGACGATATCTTCAATTTGGCACAAGATTCGCACAGATCCGATGAGAAATGAGGGAGTTATGGCGTCTTGAAATTTTCGCGATTTTTTTGAACCTCAGGCGATGAAATTTAAAAATTTCAAAAATGGCGATTCTCGATTTTCCCTGTTTTGACGCGAACACTATATGTAATCGGACTCGCCGATTACGATAATCCAAACTAGAGTTCGCTATCTGCCTTGGTTCTGGAGATATTTACGAAAAAGTGTCGACAGGTCAAAAGTACAAAAAACGAAATCGCGAATTTTCAGCGGAAAATCGTACAGACCTTCTTCTTTAGCGCTCCCGAAAACCTTAGGGTAGATTTTGAGTAGAAATTCGAGATTGAAAATTTTTGAAAATCGCGAAAATTTCGTCGAAATATGATGCTTGATTTCGACGCCTCTCTGTATCTTGGAAACCAGCTGGCTCTAGATGACCTATCCTATTCTGTCCGAACCATTTTGACGCTCTGAATCGACTGGTCTAAGCCAGAAGGCTCTAGGACGCCTACTTCTCGAGTTATGCCAGGAAAACCGTAAATTTCGTAGTCGAAAATGTCGATTTTGCAAAAATTCGCGTAGCCGTAGCGGCCAAACGGTTAGTCCTAGGCTGGCACATTGTACACGCGTTTTAATTCTAATGACGATTTCTTCAATTTGGCACAAGATTCGCGCAGATCCGATGAGAAATGAGGGAGTTATGGCGTCTTGAAATTTTCGCGATTTTTTTGAACCTCAGGCGATGAAATTTAAAAATTTCAAAAATGGCGATTGTCGATTTTCCCTGTTTTGACGCGAACACTATATGTAATCGGACTCGCCGATTACGATAATCCAAACTAGAGTTCGCTATCTGCCTTGGTTCTGGAGATATTTACGAAAAAGTGTCGACAGGTCAAAAGTACAAAAAACGAAATCGCGAATTTTCAGCGGAAAATCGTACAGACCTTCTTCTTTAGCGCTCCCGAAAACCTTAGGGTAGATTTTGAGTAGAAATTCGAGATTGAAAATTTTTGAAAATCGCGAAAATTTCGTCGAAATATGATGCTTGATTTCGACGCCTCTCTGTATCTTGGAAACCAGCTGGCTCTAGATGACCTATCCTATACTGTCCGAACCATTTTGACGCTCTGAATCGACTGGTCTAAGCCAGAAGGCTCTAGGACGCCTACTTCTCGAGTTATGCCAGGAAAACCGTAAATTTCGTAATCGAAAATGTCGATTTTGCAAAAATTCGCGTAGCCGTAGCGGCCAAACGGTTTGTCCTAGACTGGCACATTGTACACGCGTTTTAATCCTAATGACGATATCTTCAATTTGGCACAAGATTCGCACAGATCCGATGAGAAATGAGGGAGTTATGGCGTCTTGAAATATTCGCGATTTTTTTGAACCTGAGGCGATGAAATTAAAAAATTTCAAAAATGGCGATTGTCGATTTTCCCTGTTTTGGCGCCAACACTATATGTAATCGGACCCGCCGATTACGATAATCCAAACTAGAGTTCGCTATCTGCCTTGGTTCTCGAGATATTTACGAAAAAGTTTCGACAGGTCAAAAGTACAAAAAACGAAATCGCGAATTTTCAGCGGAAAATCGTACAGACCTTCTTCTTTAGCGCTCCCAAAAACCTTAGGGTAAATTTTGAGTAGAAATTCGAGATTGAAAATTTTTGAAAATCGCGAAAACTTCGTCGAAATATGATGCTTGATTTCGACTCCTCTCTGTATCTTGGAAACCAGCTGGCTCTAGATGACCTATCCTATACTGTCCGAACCATTTTGACGCTCTGAATCGACTGGTCTAAGCCATAAGGCTCTAGGACGCCTACTTCTCGAGTTATGCCAGGAAAACCGTAAATTTCGTAATCGAAAATGTCGATTTTGCAAAAATTCGCGTAGCCGTAGCGGCCAAACGGTTTGTCCTAGACTGGCACATTGTACACGCGTTTTAATCCTAATGACGATATCTTCAATATGGCACAAGATTCGCACAGATCCGATGAGAAATGAGGGAGTTATGGCGTCTTGAAATTTTCGCGATTTTTTTGAACCTCAGGCGATGAAATTTAAAAATTTCAAAAATGGCGATTCTCGATTTTCCCTGTTTTGACGCGAACACTATATGTAATCGGACCCGCCGATTACGATAATCCAAACTAGAGTTCGCTATCTGCCTTGGTTCTCGAGATATTTACGAAAAAGTTTCGACAGGTCAAAAGTACAAAAAACGAAATCGCGAATTTTCAGCGGAAAATCGTACAGACCTTCTTCTTTAGCGCTCCCGAAAACCTTAGGGTAAATTTTGAGTAGAAATTCGAGATTGAAAATTTTTGAAAATCGCGAAAACTTCGTCGAAATATGATGCTTGATTTCGACTCCTCTCTGTATCTTGGAAACCAGCTGGCTCTAGATGACCTATCCTATACTGTCCGAACCATTTTGACGCTCTGAATCGACTGGTCTAAGCCAGAAGGCTCTAGGACGCCTACTTCTGGAGTTATGCCAGGAAAACCGTAAATTTCGTAATCGAAAATGTCGATTTTGCAAAAATTCGCGTAGCCGTAGCGGCCAAACGGTTTGTCCTAGACTGGCACATTGTACACGCGTTTTAATCCTAATGACGATATCTTCAATATGGCACAAGATTCGCACAGATCCGATGCGAAATGAGGGAGTTATGGCGTCTTGAAATTTTCGCGATTTTTTTGAACCTCAGGCGATGAAATTTAAAAATTTCAAAAATGGCGATTCTCGATTTTCCCTGTTTTGACGCGAACACTATATGTAATCGGACTCGCCGATTACGATAATCCAAACTAGAGTTCGCTATCTGCCTTGGTTCTGGAGATATTTACGAAAAAGTGTCGACAGGTCAAAAGTACAAAAAACGAAATCGCGAATTTTCAGCGGAAAATCGTACAGACCTTCTTCTTTAGCGCTCCCGAAAACCTTAGGGTAGATTTTGAGTAGAAATTCGAGATTGAAAATTTTTGAAAATCGCGAAAATTTCGTCGAAATATGATGCTTGATTTCGACGCCTCTCTGTATCTTGGAAACCAGCTGGCTCTAGATGACCTATCCTATTCTGTCCGAACCATTTTGACGCTCTGAATCGACTGGTCTAAGCCAGAAGGCTCTAGGACGCCTACTTCTCGAGTTATGCCAGGAAAACCGTAAATTTCGTAGTCGAAAATGTCGATTTTGCAAAAATTCGCGTAGCCGTAGCGGCCAAACGGTTAGTCCTAGGCTGGCACATTGTACACGCGTTTTAATCCTAATGACGATATCTTCAATTTGGGACAAGATTCGCGCAGATCCGATTAGAAATGAGGGAGTTATGGCGTCTTGAAATTTTCGCGATTTGTTTGAACCTCAGGCGATGAAATTAAAAAATTTCAAAAATGGCGATTGTCGATTTTCCCTGTTTTGACGCCAACACTATATGTAATCGGAGCCGCCGATTACGAAAATCCAAACTAGAGTTCGCTATCTTCCTTGGTTCTCGAGATATTTAGAAAAAGTGTCGACAGGTCAAAAGTACAAAAAACGAAATCGCGAATTTTCAGCGGAAAATCGTACAGACTTTCTTCTTTAGCGCTCCCGAAAACCTTAGGGTAGATTTTGAGTAGAAATTCGAGATTGAAAATTTTTGAAAATCGCGAAAATTTCGTCGAAATATGATGCTTGATTTCGACGCCTCTCTGTATCTTGGAAACCAGCTGGCTCTAGATGACCTATCCTATTCTGTCCGAACCATTTTGACGCTCTGAATCGACTGGTCTAAGCCAGAAGGCTCTAGGACGCCTACTTCTCGAGTTATGCCAGGAAAACCGTAAATTTCGTAGTCGAAAATGTCGATTTTGCAAAAATTCGCGTAGCCGTAGCGGCCAAACGGTTAGTCCTAGGCTGGCACATTGTACACGCGTTTTAATTCTAATGACGATTTCTTCAATTTGGCACAAGATTCGCGCTGATCCGATGAGAAATGAGGGAGTTATGGCGTCTTGAAATTTTCGCGATTTTTTTTAACCTCAGGCGATGAAATTTAAAAATTTCAAAAATGGCGATTGTCGATTTTCCCTGTTTTGACGCGAACACTATATGTAATCGGACTCGCCGATTACGATAATCCAAACTAGAGTTCGCTATCTGCCTTGGTTCTGGAGATATTTACGAAAAAGTGTCGACAGGTCAAAAGTACAAAAAACGAAATCGCGAATTTTCAGCGGAAAATCGTACAGACCTTCTTCTTTAGCGCTCCCGAAAACCTTAGGGTAGATTTTGAGTAGAAATTCGAGATTGAAAATTTTTGAAAATCGCGAAAATTTCGTCGAAATATGATGCTTGATTTCGACGCCTCTCTGTATCTTGGAAACCAGCTGGCTCTAGATGACCTATCCTATACTGTCCTAACCATTTTGACGCTCTGAATCGACTGGTCTAAGCCAGAAGGCTCTAGGACGCCTACTTCTCGAGTTATGCCAGGAAAACCGTAAATTTCGTAATCGAAAATGTCGATTTTGCAAAAATTCGCGTAGCCGTAGCGGCCAAACGGTTTGTCCTAGACTGGCACATTGTACACGCGTTTTAATCCTAATGACGATATCTTCAATTTGGCACAAGATTCGCACAGATCCGATGAGAAATGAGGGAGTTATGGCGTCTTGAAATATTCGCGATTTTTTTGAACCTGAGGCGATGAAATTAAAAAATTTCAAAAATGGCGATTGTCGATTTTCCCTGTTTTGGCGCCAACACTATATGTAATCGGACCCGCCGATTACGATAATCCAAACTAGAGTTCGCTATCTGCCTTGGTTCTCGAGATATTTACGAAAAAGTTTCGACAGGTCAAAAGTACAAAAAACGAAATCGCGAATTTTCAGCGGAAAATCGTACAGACCTTCTTCTTTAGCGCTTCCGAAAACCTTAGGGTAAATTTTGAGTAGAAATTCGAGATTGAAAATTTTTGAAAATCGCGAAAACTTCGTCGAAATATGATGCTTGATTTCGACTCCTCTCTGTATCTTGGAAACCAGCTGGCTCTAGATGACCTATCCTATACTGTCCGAACCATTTTGACGCTCTGAATCGACTGGTCTAAGCCATAAGGCTCTAGGACGCCTACATCTCGAGTTATGCCAGGAAAACCGTAAATTTCGTAATCGAAAATGTCGATTTTGCAAAAATTCGCGTAGCCGTAGCGGCCAAACGGTTTGTCCTAGACTGGCACATTGTACACGCGTTTTAATCCTAATGACGATATCTTCAATATGGCACAAGATTCGCACAGATCCGATGAGAAATGAGGGAGTTATGGCGTCTTGAAATTTTCGCGATTTTTTTGAACCTCAGGCGATGAAATTTAAAAATTTCAAAAATGGCGATTCTCGATTTTCCCTGTTTTGACGCGAACACTATATGTAATCGGACCCGCCGATTACGATAATCCAAACTAGAGTTCGCTATCTGCCTTGGTTCTCGAGATATTTACGAAAAAGTTTCGACAGGTCAAAAGTTCAAAAAACGAAATCGCGAATTTTCAGCGGAAAATCGTACAGACCTTCTTCTTTAGCGCTCCCGAAAACCTTAGGGTAAATTTTGAGTAGAAATTCGAGATTGAAAATTTTTGAAAATCGCGAAAACTTCGTCGAAATATGATGCTTGATTTCGACTCCTCTCTGTATCTTGGAAACCAGCTGGCTCTAGATGACCTATCCTATACTGTCCGAACCATTTTGACGCTCTGAATCGACTGGTCTAAGCCATAAGGCTCTAGGACGCCTACTTCTCGAGTTATGCCAGGAAAACCGTAAATTTCGTAATCGAAAATGTCGATTTTGCAAAAATTCGCGTAGCCGTAGCGGCCAAACGGTTTGTCCTAGACTGGCACATTGTACACGCGTTTTAATCCTAATGACGATATCTTCAATATGGCACAAGATTCGCACAGATCCGATGAGAAATGAGGGAGTTATGGCGTCTTGAAATTTTCGCGATTTTTTTGAACCTCAGGCGATGAAATTTAAAAATTTCAAAAATGGCGATTGTCGATTTTCCCTGTTTTGACGCCAACACTATATGTAATCGGAGCCGCCGATTACGAAAATCCAAACTAGAGCTCGCTATCTTCCTTGGTTCTCGAGATATTTAGAAAAAGTGTCGACAGGTCAAAAGTACAAAAAACGAAATCGCGAATTTTCAGCGGAAAATCGTACAGACTTTCTTCTTTAGCGCTCCCGAAAACCTTAGGGTAGATTTTGAGTAGAAATTCGAGATTGAAAATTTTTGAAAATCGCGAAAATTTCGTTGAAATATGATGCTTGATTTCGACGCCTCTCTGTATCTTGGAAACCAGCTGGCTCTAGATGACCTATCCTATTCTGTCCGAACCATTTTGACGCTCTGAATCGACTGGTCTAAGCCAGAAGGCTCTAGGACGCCTACTTCTCGAGTTATGCCAGGAAAACCGTAAATTTCGTAGTCGAAAATGTCGATTTTGCAAAAATTCGCGTAGCCGTAGCGGCCAAACGGTTAGTCCTAGGCTGGCACATTGTACACGCGTTTTAATTCTAATGACGATTTCTTCAATTTGGCACAAGATTCGCGCAGATCCGATGAGAAATGAGGGAGTTATGGCGTCTTGAAATTTTCGCGATTTTTTTGAACCTCAGGCGATGAAATTTAAAAATTTCAAAAATGGCGATTGTCGATTTTCCCTGTTTTGACGCGAACACTATATGTAATCGGACTCGCCGATTACGATAATCCAAACTAGAGTTCGCTATCTGCCTTGGTTCTCGAGATATTTAGAAAAAGTGTCGACAGGTCAAAAGTACAAAAAACGAAATCGCGAATTTTCAGCGGAAAATCGTACAGACTTTCTTCTTTAGCGCTCCCGAAAACCTTAGGGTAGATTTTGAGTAGAAATTCGAGATTGAAAATTTTTGAAAATCGCGAAAATTTCGTCGAAATATGATGCTTGATTTCGACGCCTCTCTGTATCTTGGAAACCAGCTGGCTCTAGATGACCTATCCTATTCTGTCCGAACCATTTTGACGCTTTGAATCGACTGGTCTAAGCCAGAAGGCTCTAGGACGCCTACTTCTCGAGTTATGCCAGGAAAACCGTAAATTTCGTAGTCGAAAATGTCGATTTTGCAAAAATTCGCGTAGCCGTAGCGGCCAAACGGTTAGTCCTAGGCTGGCACATTGTACACGCGTTTTAATCCTAATGACGATATCTTCAATTTGGCACAAGATTCGCGCAGATCCGATTAGAAATGAGGGAGTTATGGCGTCTTGAAATTTTCCCGATTTGTTTGAACCTCAGGCGATGAAATTAAAAAATTTCAAAAATGGCGATTGTCGATTTTCCCTGTTTTGACGCCAACACTATATGTAATCGGAGCCGCCGATTACGAAAATCCAAACTAGAGTTCGCTATCTGCCTTGGTTCTGGAGATATTTACGAAAAAGTGTCGACAGGTCAAAAGTACAAAAAACGAAATCGCGAATTTTCAGCGGAAAATCGTACAGACCTTCTTCTTTAGCGCTCCCGAAAACCTTAGGGTAGATTTTGAGTAGAAATTCGAGATTGAAAATTTTTGAAAATCGCGAAAATTTCGTCGAAATATGATGCTTGATTTCGACGCCTCTCTGTATCTTGGAAACCAGCTGGCTCTAGATGACCTATCCTATACTGTCCGAACCATTTTGACGCTCTGAATCGACTGGTCTAAGCCATAAGGCTCTAGGACGCCTACAACTCGAGTTATGCCAGGAAAACCGTAAATTTCGTAATCGAAAATGTCGATTTTGCAAAAATTCGCGTAGCCGTAGCGGCCAAACGGTTTGTCCTAGACTGGCACATTGTACACGCGTTTTAATCCTAATGACGATATCTTCAATATGGCACAAGATTCGCACAGATCCGATGAGAAATGAGGGAGTTATGGCGTCTTGAAATTTTCGCGATTTTTTTGAACCTCAGGCGATGAAATTTAAAAATTTCAAAAATGGCGATTCTCGATTTTCCCTGTTTTGACGCCAACACTATATGTAATCGGACCCGCCGATTACGATAATCCAAACTAGAGTTCGCTATCTGCCTTGGTTCTCGAGATATTTACGGAAAAGTTTCGACAGGTCAAAAGTACAAAAAACGAAATCGCGAATTTTCAGCGGAAAATCGTACAGACCTTCTTCTTTAGCGCTCCCGAAAACCTTAGGGTAAATTTTGAGTAGAAATTCGAGATTGAAAATTTTTGAAAATCGCGAAAACTTCGTCGAAATATGATGCTTGATTTCGACTCCTCTCTGTATCTTGGAAACCAGCTGGCTCTAGATGACCTATCCTATACTGTCCGAACCATTTTGACGCTCTGAATCGACTGGTCTAAGCCATAAGGCTCTAGGACGCCTACTTCTCGAGTTATGCCAGGAAAACCGTAAATTTCGTAATCGAAAATGTCGATTTTGCAAAAATTCGCGTAGCCGTAGCGGCCAAACGGTTTGTCCTAGACTGGCACATTGTACACGCGTTTTAATCCTAATGACGATATCTTCAATATGGCACAAGATTCGCACAGATCCGATGAGAAATGAGGGAGTTATGGCGTCTTGAAATTTTCGCGATTTTTTTGAACCTCGCGATGAAATTTAAAAATTTCAAAAATGGCGATTGTCGATTTTCCCTGTTTTGACGCCAACACTATATGTAATCGGACTCGCCGATTACGAAAATCCAAACTAGAGCTCGCTATCTTCCTTGGTTCTCGAGATATTTAGAAAAAGTGTCGACAGGTCAAAAGTACAAAAAACGAAATCGCGAATTTTCAGCGGAAAATCGTACAGACTTTCTTCTTTAGCGCTCCCGAAAACCTTAGGGTAGATTTTGAGTAGAAATTCGAGATTGAAAATTTTTGAAAATCGCGAAAATTTCGTCGAAATATGATGCTTGATTTCGACGCCTCTCTGTATCTTGGAAACCAGCTGGCTCTAGATGACCTATCCTATTCTGTCCGAACCATTTTGACGCTCTGAATCGACTGGTCTAAGCCAGAAGGCTCTAGGACGCCTACTTCTCGAGTTATGCCAGGAAAACCGTAAATTTCGTAGTCGAAAATGTCGATTTTGCAAAAATTCGCGTAGCCGTAGCGGCCAAACGGTTAGTCCTAGGCTGGCACATTGTACACGCGTTTTAATTCTAATGACGATTTCTTCAATTTGGCACAAGATTCGCGCAGATCCGATGAGAAATGAGGGAGTTATGGCGTCTTGAAATTTTCGCGATTTTTTTGAACCTCAGGCGATGAAATTTAAAAATTTCAAAAATGGCGATTGTCGATTTTCCCTGTTTTGACGCGAACACTATATGTAATCGGACTCGCCGATTACGATAATCCAAACTAGAGTTCGCTATCTGCCTTGGTTCTGGAGATATTTACGAAAAAGTGTCGACAGGTCAAAAGTACAAAAAACGAAATCGCGAATTTTCAGCGGAAAATCGTACAGACTTTCTTCTTTAGCGCTCCCGAAAACCTTAGGGTAGATTTTGAGTAGAAATTCGAGATTGAAAATTTTTGAAAATCGCGAAAATTTCGTCGAAATATGATGCTTGATTTCGACGCCTCTCTGTATCTTGGAAACCAGCTGGCTCTAGATGACCTATCCTATTCTGTCCGAACCATTTTGACGCTCTGAATCGACTGGTCTAAGCCAGAAGGCTCTAGGACGCCTACTTCTCGAGTTATGCCAGGAAAACCGTAAATTTCGTAGTCGAAAATGTCGATTTTGCAAAAATTCGCGTAGCCGTAGCGGCCAAACGGTTAGTCCTAGGCTGGCACATTGTACACGCGTTTTAATTCTAATGACGATTTCTTCAATTTGGCACAAGATTCGCGCAGATCCGATGAGAAATGAGGGAGTTATGGCGTCTTGAAATTTTCGCGATTTTTTTGAACCTCAGGCGATGAAATTTAAAAATTTCAAAAATGGCGATTGTCGATTTTCCCTGTTTTGACGCGAACGCTATATGTAATCGGACTCGCCGATTACGATAATCCAAACTAGAGTTCGCTATCTGCCTTGGTTCTCGAGATATTTAGAAAAAGTGTCGACAGGTCAAAAGTACAAAAAACGAAATCGCGAATTTTCAGCGGAAAATCGTACAGACTTTCTTCTTTAGCGCTCCCGAAAACCTTAGGGTAGATTTTAAGTAGAAATTCGAGATTGAAAATTTTTGAAAATCGCGAAAATTTCGTCGAAATATGATGCTTGATTTCGACGCCTCTCTGTATCTTGGAAACCAGCTGGCTCTAGATGACCTATCCTATTCTGTCCGAACCATTTTGACGCTTTGAATCGACTGGTCTAAGCCAGAAGGCTCTAGGACGCCTACTTCTCGAGTTATGTCAGGAAAACCGTAAATTTCGTAGTCGAAAATGTCGATTTTGCAAAAATTCGCGTAGCCGTAGCGGCCAAACGGTTAGTCCTAGGCTGGCACATTGTACACGCGTTTTAATCCTAATGACGATATCTTCAATTTGGCACAAGATTCGCGCAGATCCGATTAGAAATGAGGGAGTTATGGCGTCTTGAAATTTTCGCGATTTGTTTGAACCTCAGGCGATGAAATTAAAAAATTTCAAAAATGGCGATTGTCGATTTTCCCTGTTTTGACGCCAACACTATATGTAATCGGAGCCGCCGATTACGAAAATCCAAACTAGAGTTCGCTATCTTCCTTGGTTCTCGAGATATTTAGAAAAAGTGTCGACAGGTCAAAAGTACAAAAAACGAAATCGCGAATTTTCAGCGGAAAATCGTACAGACTTTCTTCTTTAGCGCTCCCGAAAACCTTAGGGTAGATTTTGAGTAGAAATTCGAGATTGAAAATTTTTGAAAATCGCGAAAATTTCGTCGAAATATGATGCTTGATTTCGACGCCTCTCTGTATCTTGGAAACCAGCTGGCTCTAGATGACCTATCCTATTCTGTCCGAACCATTTTGACGCTCTGAATCGACTGGTCTAAGCCAGAAGGCTCTAGGACGCCTACTTCTCGAGTTATGCCAGGAAAACCGTAAATTTCGTAGTCGAAAATGTCGATTTTGCAAAAATTCGCGTAGCCGTAGCGGCCAAACGGTTAGTCCTAGGCTGGCACATTGTACACGCGTTTTAATTCTAATGACGATTTCTTCAATTTGGCACAAGATTCGCGCAGATCCGATGAGAAATGAGGGAGTTATGGCGTCTTGAAATTTTCGCGATTTTTTTGAACCTCAGGCGATGAAATTTAAAAATTTCAAAAATGGCGATTGTCGATTTTCCCTGTTTTGACGCGAACACTATATGTAATCGGACTCGCCGATTACGATAATCCAAACTAGAGTTCGCTATCTGCCTTGGTTCTGGAGATATTTACGAAAAAGTGTCGACAGGTCAAAAGTACAAAAAACGAAATCGCGAATTTTCAGCGGAAAATCGTACAGACTTTCTTCTTTAGCGCTCCCGAAAACCTTAGGGTAGATTTTGAGTAGAAATTCGAGATTGAAAATTTTTGAAAATCGCGAAAATTTCGTCGAAATATGATGCTTGATTTCGACGCCTCTCTGTATCTTGGAAACCAGCTGGCTCTAGATGACCTATCCTATTCTGTCCGAACCATTTTGACGCTCTGAATCGACTGGTCTAAGCCAGAAGGCTCTAGGACGCCTACTTCTCGAGTTATGCCAGGAAAACCGTAAATTTCGTAGTCGAAAATGTCGATTTTGCAAAAATTCGCGTAGCCGTAGCGGCCAAACGGTTAGTCCTAGGCTGGCACATTGTACACGCGTTTTAATTCTAATGACGATTTCTTCAATTTGGCACAAGATTCGCGCAGATCCGATGAGAAATGAGGGAGTTATGGCGTCTTGAAATTTTCGCGATTTTTTTGAACCTCAGGCGATGAAATTTAAAAATTTCAAAAATGGCGATTGTCGATTTTCCCTGTTTTGACGCGAACACTATATGTAATCGGACTCGCCGATTACGATAATCCAAACTAGAGTTCGCTATCTGCCTTGGTTCTGGAGATATTTACGAAAAAGTGTCGACAGGTCAAAAGTACAAAAAACGAAATCGCGAATTTTCAGCGGAAAATCGTACAGACTTTCTTCTTTAGCGCTCCCGAAAACCTTAGGGTAGATTTTGAGTAGAAATTCGAGATTGAAAATTTTTGAAAATCGCGAAAATTTCGTCGAAATATGATGCTTGATTTCGACGCCTCTCTGTATCTTGGAAACCAGCTGGCTCTAGATGACCTATCCTATTCTGTCCGAACCATTTTGACGCTCTGAATCGACTGGTCTAAGCCAGAAGGCTCTAGGACGCCTACTTCTCGAGTTATGCCAGGAAAACCGTAAATTTCGTAGTCGAAAATGTCGATTTTGCAAAAATTCGCGTAGCCGTAGCGGCCAAACGGTTAGTCCTAGGCTGGCACATTGTACACGCGTTTTAATTCTAATGACGATTTCTTCAATTTGGCACAAGATTCGCGCAGATCCGATGAGAAATGAGGGAGTTATGGCGTCTTGAAATTTTCGCGATTTTTTTGAACCTCAGGCGATGAAATTTAAAAATTTCAAAAATGGCGATTGTCGATTTTCCCTGTTTTGACGCGAACACTATATGTAATCGGACTCGCCGATTACGATAATCCAAACTAGAGTTCGCTATCTGCCTTGGTTCTCGAGATATTTAGAAAAAGTGTCGACAGGTCAAAAGTACAAAAAACGAAATCGCGAATTTTCAGCGGAAAATCGTACAGACTTTCTTCTTTAGCGCTCCCGAAAACCTTAGGGTAGATTTTGAGTAGAAATTCGAGATTGAAAATTTTTGAAAATCGCGAAAATTTCGTCGAAATATGATGCTTGATTTCGACGCCTCTCTATATCTTGGAAACCAGCTGGCTCTAGATGACCTATCCTATTCTGTCCGAACCATTTTGACGCTTTGAATCGACTGGTCTAAGCCAGAAGGCTCTAGGACGCCTACTTCTCGAGTTATGCCAGGAAAACCGTAAATTTCGTAGTCGAAAATGTCGATTTTGCAAAAATTCGCGTAGCCGTAGCGGCCAAACGGTTAGTCCTAGGCTGGCACATTGTACACACGTTTTAATCCTAATGACGATATCTTCAATTTGGCACAAGATTCGCGCAGATCCGATTAGAAATGAGGGAGTTATGGCGTCTTGAAATTTTCGCGATTTGTTTGAACCTCAGGCGATGAAATTAAAAAATTTCAAAAATGGCGATTGTCGATTTTCCCTGTTTTGACGCCAACACTATATGTAATCGGAGCCGCCGATTACGAAAATCCAAACTAGAGTTCGCTATCTTCCTTGGTTCTCGAGATATTTAGAAAAAGTGTCGACAGGTCAAAAGTACAAAAAACGAAATCGCGAATTTTCAGCGGAAAATCGTACAGACTTTCTTCTTTAGCGCTCCCGAAAACCTTAGGGTAGATTTTGAGTAGAAATTCGAGATTGAAAATTTTTGAAAATCGCGAAAATTTCGTCGAAATATGATGCTTGATTTCGACGCCTCTCTGTATCTTGGAAACCAGCTGGCTCTAGATGACCTATCCTATTCTGTCCGAACCATTTTGACGCTTTGAATCGACTGGTCTAAGCCAGAAGGCTCTAGGACGCCTACTTCTCGAGTTATGCCAGGAAAACCGTAAATTTCGTAGTCGTAAATGTCGATTTTGCAAAAATTCGCGTAGCCGTAGCGGCCAAACGGTTAGTCCTAGGCTGGCACATTGTACACGCGTTTTAATCCTAATGACGATATCTTCAATTTGGCACAAGATTCGCGCAGATCCGATTAGAAATGAGGGAGTTATGGCGTCTTGAAATTTTCGCGATTTGTTTGAACCTCAGGCGATGAAATTAAAAAATTTCAAAAATGGCGATTGTCGATTTTCCCTGTTTTGACGCCAACACTATATGTAATCGGAGCCGCCGATTACGAAAATCCAAACTAGAGTTCGCTATCTTCCTTGGTTCTCGAGATATTTAGAAAAAGTGTCGACAGGTCAAAAGTACAAAAAACGAAATCGCGAATTTTCAGCGGAAAATCGTACAGACTTTCTTCTTTAGCGCTCCCGAAAACCTTAGGGTAGATTTTGAGTAGAAATTCGAGATTGAAAATTTTTGAAAATCGCGAAAATTTCGTCGAAATATGATGCTTGATTTCGACGCCTCTCTGTATCTTGGAAACCAGCTGGCTCTAGATGACCTATCCTATTCTGTCCGAACCATTTTGACGCTCTGAATCGACTGGTCTAAGCCAGAAGGCTCTAGGACGCCTACTTCTCGAGTTATGCCAGGAAAACCGTAAATTTCGTAGTCGAAAATGTCGATTTTGCAAAAATTCGCGTAGCCGTAGCGGCCAAACGGTTAGTCCTAGGCTGGCACATTGTACACGCGTTTTAATTCTAATGACGATTTCTTCAATTTGGCACAAGATTCGCGCAGATCCGATGAGAAATGAGGGAGTTATGGCGTCTTGAAATTTTCGCGATTTTTTTGAACCTCAGGCGATGAAATTTAAAAATTTCAAAAATGGCGATTGTCGATTTTCCCTGTTTTGACGCGAACACTATATGTAATCGGACTCGCCGATTACGATAATCCAAACTAGAGTTCGCTATCTGCCTTGGTTCTGGAGATATTTACGAAAAAGTGTCGACAGGTCAAAAGTACAAAAAACGAAATCGCGAATTTTCAGCGGAAAATCGTACAGACTTTCTTCTTTAGCGCTCCCGAAAACCTTAGGGTAGATTTTGAGTAGAAATTCGAGATTGAAAATTTTTGAAAATCGCGAAAATTTCGTCGAAATATGATGCTTGATTTCGACGCCTCTCTGTATCTTGGAAACCAGCTGGCTCTAGATGACCTATCCTATTCTGTCCGAACCATTTTGACGCTCTGAATCGACTGGTCTAAGCCAGAAGGCTCTAGGACGCCTACTTCTCGAGTTATGCCAGGAAAACCGTAAATTTCGTAGTCGAAAATGTCGATTTTGCAAAAATTCGCGTAGCCGTAGCGGCCAAACGGTTAGTCCTAGGCTGGCACATTGTACACGCGTTTTAATTCTAATGACGATTTCTTCAATTTGGCACAAGATTCGCGCAGATCCGATGAGAAATGAGGGAGTTATGGCGTCTTGAAATTTTCGCGATTTTTTTGAACCTCAGGCGATGAAATTTAAAAATTTCAAAAATGGCGATTGTCGATTTTCCCTGTTTTGACGCGAACACTATATGTAATCGGACTCGCCGATTACGATAATCCAAACTAGAGTTCGCTATCTGCCTTGGTTCTGGAGATATTTACGAAAAAGTGTCGACAGGTCAAAAGTACAAAAAACGAAATCGCGAATTTTCAGCGGAAAATCGTACAGACCTTCTTCTTTAGCGCTCCCGAAAACCTTAGGGTAGATTTTGAGTAGAAATTCGAGATTGAAAATTTTTGAAAATCGCGAAAATTTCGTCGAAATATGATGCTTGATTTCGACGCCTCTCTGTATCTTGGAAACCAGCTGGCTCTAGATGACCTATCCTATACTGTCCGAACCATTTTGACGCTCTGAATCGACTGGTCTAAGCCAGAAGGCTCTAGGACGCCTACTTCTCGAGTTATGCCAGGAAAACCGTAAATTTCGTAATCGAAAATGTCGATTTTGCAAAAATTCGCGTAGCCGTAGCGGCCAAACGGTTTGTCCTAGACTGGCACATTGTACACGCGTTTTAATCCTAATGACGATATCTTCAATTTGGCACAAGATTCGCACAGATCCGATGAGAAATGAGGGAGTTATGGCGTCTTGAAATATTCGCGATTTTTTTGAACCTGAGGCGATGAAATTAAAATATTTCAAAAATGGCGATTGTCGATTTTCCCTGTTTTGGCGCCAACACTATATGTAATCGGACCCGCCGATTACGATAATCCAAACTAGAGTTCGCTATCTGCCTTGGTTCTCGAGATATTTACGAAAAAGTTTCGACAGGTCAAAAGTACAAAAAACGAAATCGCGAATTTTCAGCGGAAAATCGTACAGACCTTCTTCTTTAGCGCTCCCAAAAACCTTAGGGTAAATTTTGAGTAGAAATTCGAGATTGAAAATTTTTGAAAATCGCGAAAACTTCGTCGAAATATGATGCTTGATTTCGACTCCTCTCTGTATCTTGGAAACCAGCTGGCTCTAGATGACCTATCCTATACTGTCCGAACCATTTTGACGCTCTGAATCGACTGGTCTAAGCCATAAGGCTCTAGGACGCCTACTTCTCGAGTTATGCCAGGAAAACCGTAAATTTCGTAATCGAAAATGTCGATTTTGCAAAAATTCGCGTAGCCGTAGCGGCCAAACGGTTTGTCCTAGACTGGCACATTGTACACGCGTTTTAATCCTAATGACGATATCTTCAATATGGCACAAGATTCGCACAGATCCGATGAGAAATGAGGGAGTTATGGCGTCTTGAAATTTTCGCGATTTTTTTGAACCTCAGGCGATGAAATTTAAAAATTTCAAAAATGGCGATTCTCGATTTTCCCTGTTTTGACGCGAACACTATATGTAATCGGACCCGCCGATTACGATAATCCAAACTAGAGTTCGCTATCTGCCTTGGTTCTCGAGATATTTACGAAAAAGTTTCGACAGGTCAAAAGTACAAAAAACGAAATCGCGAATTTTCAGCGGAAAATCGTACAGACCTTCTTCTTTAGCGCTCCCGAAAACCTTAGGGTAAATTTTGAGTAGAAATTCGAGATTGAAAATTTTTGAAAATCGCGAAAACTTCGTCGAAATATGATGCTTGATTTCGACTCCTCTCTGTATCTTGGAAACCAGCTGGCTCTAGATGACCTATCCTATACTGTCCGAACCATTTTGACGCTCTGAATCGACTGGTCTAAGCCAGAAGGCTCTAGGACGCCTACTTCTGGAGTTATGCCAGGAAAACCGTAAATTTCGTAATCGAAAATGTCGATTTTGCAAAAATTCGCGTAGCCGTAGCGGCCAAACGGTTTGTCCTAGACTGGCACATTGTACACGCGTTTTAATCCTAATGACGATATCTTCAATATGGCACAAGATTCGCACAGATCCGATGCGAAATGAGGGAGTTATGGCGTCTTGAAATTTTCGCGATTTTTTTGAACCTCAGGCGATGAAATTTAAAAATTTCAAAAATGGCGATTCTCGATTTTCCCTGTTTTGACGCGAACACTATATGTAATCGGACTCGCCGATTACGATAATCCAAACTAGAGTTCGCTATCTGCCTTGGTTCTGGAGATATTTACGAAAAAGTGTCGACAGGTCAAAAGTACAAAAAACGAAATCGCGAATTTTCAGCGGAAAATCGTACAGACCTTCTTCTTTAGCGCTCCCGAAAACCTTAGGGTAGATTTTGAGTAGAAATTCGAGATTGAAAATTTTTGAAAATCGCGAAAATTTCGTCGAAATATGATGCTTGATTTCGACGCCTCTCTGTATCTTGGAAACCAGCTGGCTCTAGATGACCTATCCTATTCTGTCCGAACCATTTTGACGCTCTGAATCGACTGGTCTAAGCCAGAAGGCTCTAGGACGCCTACTTCTCGAGTTATGCCAGGAAAACCGTAAATTTCGTAGTCGAAAATGTCGATTTTGCAAAAATTCGCGTAGCCGTAGCGGCCAAACGGTTAGTCCTAGGCTGGCACATTGTACACGCGTTTTAATTCTAATGACGATTTCTTCAATTTGGCACAAGATTCGCGCAGATCCGATGAGAAATGAGGGAGTTATGGCGTCTTGAAATTTTCGCGATTTTTTTGAACCTCAGGCGATGAAATTTAAAAATTTCAAAAATGGCGATTGTCGATTTTCCCTGTTTTGACGCGAACACTATATGTAATCGGACTCGCCGATTACGATAATCCAAACTAGAGTTCGCTATCTGCCTTGGTTCTGGAGATATTTACGAAAAAGTGTCGACAGGTCAAAAGTACAAAAAACGAAATCGCGAATTTTCAGCGGAAAATCGTACAGACCTTCTTCTTTAGCGCTCCCGAAAACCTTAGGGTAGATTTTGAGTAGAAATTCGAGATTGAAAATTTTTGAAAATCGCGAAAATTTCGTCGAAATATGATGCTTGATTTCGACGCCTCTCTGTATCTTGGAAACCAGCTGGCTCTAGATGACCTATCCTATACTGTCCGAACCATTTTGACGCTCTGAATCGACTGGTCTAAGCCAGAAGGCTCTAGGACGCCTACTTCTCGAGTTATGCCAGGAAAACCGTAAATTTCGTAATCGAAAATGTCGATTTTGCAAAAATTCGCGTAGCCGTAGCGGCCAAACGGTTTGTCCTAGACTGGCACATTGTACACGCGTTTTAATCCTAATGACGATATCTTCAATTTGGCACAAGATTCGCACAGATCCGATGAGAAATGAGGGAGTTATGGCGTCTTGAAATTTTCGCGATTTTTTTGAACCTCAGGCGATGAAATTTAAAAATTTCAAAAATGGCGATTCTCGATTTTCCCTGTTTTGACGCGAACACTATATGTAATCGGACTCGCCGATTACGATAATCCAAACTAGAGTTCGCTATCTGCCTTGGTTCTGGAGATATTTACGAAAAAGTGTCGACAGGTCAAAAGTACAAAAAACGAAATCGCGAATTTTCAGCGGAAAATCGTACAGACCTTCTTCTTTAGCGCTCCCGAAAACCTTAGGGTAGATTTTGAGTAGAAATTCGAGATTGAAAATTTTTGAAAATCGCGAAAATTTCGTCGAAATATGATGCTTGATTTCGACGCCTCTCTGTATCTTGGAAACCAGCTGGCTCTAGATGACCTATCCTATTCTGTCCGAACCATTTTGACGCTCTGAATCGACTGGTCTAAGCCAGAAGGCTCTAGGACGCCTACTTCTCGAGTTATGCCAGGAAAACCGTAAATTTCGTAGTCGAAAATGTCGATTTTGCAAAAATTCGCGTAGCCGTAGCGGCCAAACGGTTAGTCCTAGGCTGGCACATTGTACACGCGTTTTAATTCTAATGACGATTTCTTCAATTTGGCACAAGATTCGCGCAGATCCGATGAGAAATGAGGGAGTTATGGCGTCTTGAAATTTTCGCGATTTTTTTGAACCTCAGGCGATGAAATTTAAAAATTTCAAAAATGGCGATTGTCGATTTTCCCTGTTTTGACGCGAACACTATATGTAATCGGACTCGCCGATTACGATAATCCAAACTAGAGTTCGCTATCTGCCTTGGTTCTGGAGATATTTACGAAAAAGTGTCGACAGGTCAAAAGTACAAAAAACGAAATCGCGAATTTTCAGCGGAAAATCGTACAGACCTTCTTCTTTAGCGCTCCCGAAAACCTTAGGGTAGATTTTGAGTAGAAATTCGAGATTGAAAATTTTTGAAAATCGCGAAAATTTCGTCGAAATATGATGCTTGATTTCGACGCCTCTCTGTATCTTGGAAACCAGCTGGCTCTAGATGACCTATCCTATACTGTCCGAACCATTTTGACGCTCTGAATCGACTGGTCTAAGCCAGAAGGCTCTAGGACGCCTACTTCTCGAGTTATGCCAGGAAAACCGTAAATTTCGTAATCGAAAATGTCGATTTTGCAAAAATTCGCGTAGCCGTAGCGGCCAAACGGTTTGTCCTAGACTGGCACATTGTACACGCGTTTTAATCCTAATGACGATATCTTCAATTTGGCACAAGATTCGCACAGATCCGATGAGAAATGAGGGAGTTATGGCGTCTTGAAATATTCGCGATTTTTTTGAACCTGAGGCGATGAAATTAAAAAATTTCAAAAATGGCGATTGTCGATTTTCCCTGTTTTGGCGCCAACACTATATGTAATCGGACCCGCCGATTACGATAATCCAAACTAGAGTTCGCTATCTGCCTTGGTTCTCGAGATATTTACGAAAAAGTTTCGACAGGTCAAAAGTACAAAAAACGAAATCGCGAATTTTCAGCGGAAAATCGTACAGACCTTCTTCTTTAGCGCTCCCAAAAACCTTAGGGTAAATTTTGAGTAGAAATTCGAGATTGAAAATTTTTGAAAATCGCGAAAACTTCGTCGAAATATGATGCTTGATTTCGACTCCTCTCTGTATCTTGGAAACCAGCTGGCTCTAGATGACCTATCCTATACTGTCCGAACCATTTTGACGCTCTGAATCGACTGGTCTAAGCCATAAGGCTCTAGGACGCCTACTTCTCGAGTTATGCCAGGAAAACCGTAAATTTCGTAATCGAAAATGTCGATTTTGCAAAAATTCGCGTAGCCGTAGCGGCCAAACGGTTTGTCCTAGACTGGCACATTGTACACGCGTTTTAATCCTAATGACGATATCTTCAATATGGCACAAGATTCGCACAGATCCGATGAGAAATGAGGGAGTTATGGCGTCTTGAAATTTTCGCGATTTTTTTGAACCTCAGGCGATGAAATTTAAAAATTTCAAAAATGGCGATTCTCGATTTTCCCTGTTTTGACGCGAACACTATATGTAATCGGACCCGCCGATTACGATAATCCAAACTAGAGTTCGCTATCTGCCTTGGTTCTCGAGATATTTACGAAAAAGTTTCGACAGGTCAAAAGTACAAAAAACGAAATCGCGAATTTTCAGCGGAAAATCGTACAGACCTTCTTCTTTAGCGCTCCCGAAAACCTTAGGGTAAATTTTGAGTAGAAATTCGAGATTGAAAATTTTTGAAAATCGCGAAAACTTCGTCGAAATATGATGCTTGATTTCGACTCCTCTCTGTATCTTGGAAACCAGCTGGCTCTAGATGACCTATCCTATACTGTCCGAACCATTTTGACGCTCTGAATCGACTGGTCTAAGCCAGAAGGCTCTAGGACGCCTACTTCTGGAGTTATGCCAGGAAAACCGTAAATTTCGTAATCGAAAATGTCGATTTTGCAAAAATTCGCGTAGCCGTAGCGGCCAAACGGTTTGTCCTAGACTGGCACATTGTACACGCGTTTTAATCCTAATGACGATATCTTCAATATGGCACAAGATTCGCACAGATCCGATGCGAAATGAGGGAGTTATGGCGTCTTGAAATTTTCGCGATTTTTTTGAACCTCAGGCGATGAAATTTAAAAATTTCAAAAATGGCGATTCTCGATTTTCCCTGTTTTGACGCGAACACTATATGTAATCGGACTCGCCGATTACGATAATCCAAACTAGAGTTCGCTATCTGCCTTGGTTCTGGAGATATTTACGAAAAAGTGTCGACAGGTCAAAAGTACAAAAAACGAAATCGCGAATTTTCAGCGGAAAATCGTACAGACCTTCTTCTTTAGCGCTCCCGAAAACCTTAGGGTAGATTTTGAGTAGAAATTCGAGATTGAAAATTTTTGAAAATCGCGAAAATTTCGTCGAAATATGATGCTTGATTTCGACGCCTCTCTGTATCTTGGAAACCAGCTGGCTCTAGATGACCTATCCTATTCTGTCCGAACCATTTTGACGCTCTGAATCGACTGGTCTAAGCCAGAAGGCTCTAGGACGCCTACTTCTCGAGTTATGCCAGGAAAACCGTAAATTTCGTAGTCGAAAATGTCGATTTTGCAAAAATTCGCGTAGCCGTAGCGGCCAAACGGTTAGTCCTAGGCTGGCACATTGTACACGCGTTTTAATCCTAATGACGATATCTTCAATTTGGGACAAGATTCGCGCAGATCCGATTAGAAATGAGGGAGTTATGGCGTCTTGAAATTTTCGCGATTTGTTTGAACCTCAGGCGATGAAATTAAAAAATTTCAAAAATGGCGATTGTCGATTTTCCCTGTTTTGACGCCAACACTATATGTAATCGGAGCCGCCGATTACGAAAATCCAAACTAGAGTTCGCTATCTTCCTTGGTTCTCGAGATATTTAGAAAAAGTGTCGACAGGTCAAAAGTACAAAAAACGAAATCGCGAATTTTCAGCGGAAAATCGTACAGACTTTCTTCTTTAGCGCTCCCGAAAACCTTAGGGTAGATTTTGAGTAGAAATTCGAGATTGAAAATTTTTGAAAATCGCGAAAATTTCGTCGAAATATGATGCTTGATTTCGACGCCTCTCTGTATCTTGGAAACCAGCTGGCTCTAGATGACCTATCCTATTCTGTCCGAACCATTTTGACGCTCTGAATCGACTGGTCTAAGCCAGAAGGCTCTAGGACGCCTACTTCTCGAGTTATGCCAGGAAAACCGTAAATTTCGTAGTCGAAAATGTCGATTTTGCAAAAATTCGCGTAGCCGTAGCGGCCAAACGGTTAGTCCTAGGCTGGCACATTGTACACGCGTTTTAATTCTAATGACGATTTCTTCAATTTGGCACAAGATTCGCGCTGATCCGATGAGAAATGAGGGAGTTATGGCGTCTTGAAATTTTCGCGATTTTTTTTAACCTCAGGCGATGAAATTTAAAAATTTCAAAAATGGCGATTGTCGATTTTCCCTGTTTTGACGCGAACACTATATGTAATCGGACTCGCCGATTACGATAATCCAAACTAGAGTTCGCTATCTGCCTTGGTTCTGGAGATATTTACGAAAAAGTGTCGACAGGTCAAAAGTACAAAAAACGAAATCGCGAATTTTCAGCGGAAAATCGTACAGACCTTCTTCTTTAGCGCTCCCGAAAACCTTAGGGTAGATTTTGAGTAGAAATTCGAGATTGAAAATTTTTGAAAATCGCGAAAATTTCGTCGAAATATGATGCTTGATTTCGACGCCTCTCTGTATCTTGGAAACCAGCTGGCTCTAGATGACCTATCCTATACTGTCCTAACCATTTTGACGCTCTGAATCGACTGGTCTAAGCCAGAAGGCTCTAGGACGCCTACTTCTCGAGTTATGCCAGGAAAACCGTAAATTTCGTAATCGAAAATGTCGATTTTGCAAAAATTCGCGTAGCCGTAGCGGCCAAACGGTTTGTCCTAGACTGGCACATTGTACACGCGTTTTAATCCTAATGACGATATCTTCAATTTGGCACAAGATTCGCACAGATCCGATGAGAAATGAGGGAGTTATGGCGTCTTGAAATATTCGCGATTTTTTTGAACCTGAGGCGATGAAATTAAAAAATTTCAAAAATGGCGATTGTCGATTTTCCCTGTTTTGGCGCCAACACTATATGTAATCGGACCCGCCGATTACGATAATCCAAACTAGAGTTCGCTATCTGCCTTGGTTCTCGAGATATTTACGAAAAAGTTTCGACAGGTCAAAAGTACAAAAAACGAAATCGCGAATTTTCAGCGGAAAATCGTACAGACCTTCTTCTTTAGCGCTTCCGAAAACCTTAGGGTAAATTTTGAGTAGAAATTCGAGATTGAAAATTTTTGAAAATCGCGAAAACTTCGTCGAAATATGATGCTTGATTTCGACTCCTCTCTGTATCTTGGAAACCAGCTGGCTCTAGATGACCTATCCTATACTGTCCGAACCATTTTGACGCTCTGAATCGACTGGTCTAAGCCATAAGGCTCTAGGACGCCTACATCTCGAGTTATGCCAGGAAAACCGTAAATTTCGTAATCGAAAATGTCGATTTTGCAAAAATTCGCGTAGCCGTAGCGGCCAAACGGTTTGTCCTAGACTGGCACATTGTACACGCGTTTTAATCCTAATGACGATATCTTCAATATGGCACAAGATTCGCACAGATCCGATGAGAAATGAGGGAGTTATGGCGTCTTGAAATTTTCGCGATTTTTTTGAACCTCAGGCGATGAAATTTAAAAATTTCAAAAATGGCGATTCTCGATTTTCCCTGTTTTGACGCGAACACTATATGTAATCGGACCCGCCGATTACGATAATCCAAACTAGAGTTCGCTATCTGCCTTGGTTCTCGAGATATTTACGAAAAAGTTTCGACAGGTCAAAAGTTCAAAAAACGAAATCGCGAATTTTCAGCGGAAAATCGTACAGACCTTCTTCTTTAGCGCTCCCGAAAACCTTAGGGTAAATTTTGAGTAGAAATTCGAGATTGAAAATTTTTGAAAATCGCGAAAACTTCGTCGAAATATGATGCTTGATTTCGACTCCTCTCTGTATCTTGGAAACCAGCTGGCTCTAGATGACCTATCCTATACTGTCCGAACCATTTTGACGCTCTGAATCGACTGGTCTAAGCCATAAGGCTCTAGGACGCCTACTTCTCGAGTTATGCCAGGAAAACCGTAAATTTCGTAATCGAAAATGTCGATTTTGCAAAAATTCGCGTAGCCGTAGCGGCCAAACGGTTTGTCCTAGACTGGCACATTGTACACGCGTTTTAATCCTAATGACGATATCTTCAATATGGCACAAGATTCGCACAGATCCGATGAGAAATGAGGGAGTTATGGCGTCTTGAAATTTTCGCGATTTTTTTGAACCTCAGGCGATGAAATTTAAAAATTTCAAAAATGGCGATTGTCGATTTTCCCTGTTTTGACGCCAACACTATATGTAATCGGAGCCGCCGATTACGAAAATCCAAACTAGAGCTCGCTATCTTCCTTGGTTCTCGAGATATTTAGAAAAAGTGTCGACAGGTCAAAAGTACAAAAAACGAAATCGCGAATTTTCAGCGGAAAATCGTACAGACTTTCTTCTTTAGCGCTCCCGAAAACCTTAGGGTAGATTTTGAGTAGAAATTCGAGATTGAAAATTTTTGAAAATCGCGAAAATTTCGTTGAAATATGATGCTTGATTTCGACGCCTCTCTGTATCTTGGAAACCAGCTGGCTCTAGATGACCTATCCTATTCTGTCCGAACCATTTTGACGCTCTGAATCGACTGGTCTAAGCCAGAAGGCTCTAGGACGCCTACTTCTCGAGTTATGCCAGGAAAACCGTAAATTTCGTAGTCGAAAATGTCGATTTTGCAAAAATTCGCGTAGCCGTAGCGGCCAAACGGTTAGTCCTAGGCTGGCACATTGTACACGCGTTTTAATTCTAATGACGATTTCTTCAATTTGGCACAAGATTCGCGCAGATCCGATGAGAAATGAGGGAGTTATGGCGTCTTGAAATTTTCGCGATTTTTTTGAACCTCAGGCGATGAAATTTAAAAATTTCAAAAATGGCGATTGTCGATTTTCCCTGTTTTGACGCGAACACTATATGTAATCGGACTCGCCGATTACGATAATCCAAACTAGAGTTCGCTATCTGCCTTGGTTCTCGAGATATTTAGAAAAAGTGTCGACAGGTCAAAAGTACAAAAAACGAAATCGCGAATTTTCAGCGGAAAATCGTACAGACTTTCTTCTTTAGCGCTCCCGAAAACCTTAGGGTAGATTTTGAGTAGAAATTCGAGATTGAAAATTTTTGAAAATCGCGAAAATTTCGTCGAAATATGATGCTTGATTTCGACGCCTCTCTGTATCTTGGAAACCAGCTGGCTCTAGATGACCTATCCTATTCTGTCCGAACCATTTTGACGCTTTGAATCGACTGGTCTAAGCCAGAAGGCTCTAGGACGCCTACTTCTCGAGTTATGCCAGGAAAACCGTAAATTTCGTAGTCGAAAATGTCGATTTTGCAAAAATTCGCGTAGCCGTAGCGGCCAAACGGTTAGTCCTAGGCTGGCACATTGTACACGCGTTTTAATCCTAATGACGATATCTTCAATTTGGCACAAGATTCGCGCAGATCCGATTAGAAATGAGGGAGTTATGGCGTCTTGAAATTTTCCCGATTTGTTTGAACCTCAGGCGATGAAATTAAAAAATTTCAAAAATGGCGATTGTCGATTTTCCCTGTTTTGACGCCAACACTATATGTAATCGGAGCCGCCGATTACGAAAATCCAAACTAGAGTTCGCTATCTGCCTTGGTTCTGGAGATATTTACGAAAAAGTGTCGACAGGTCAAAAGTACAAAAAACGAAATCGCGAATTTTCAGCGGAAAATCGTACAGACCTTCTTCTTTAGCGCTCCCGAAAACCTTAGGGTAGATTTTGAGTAGAAATTCGAGATTGAAAATTTTTGAAAATCGCGAAAATTTCGTCGAAATATGATGCTTGATTTCGACGCCTCTCTGTATCTTGGAAACCAGCTGGCTCTAGATGACCTATCCTATACTGTCCGAACCATTTTGACGCTCTGAATCGACTGGTCTAAGCCAGAAGGCTCTAGGACGCCTACTTCTCGAGTTATGCCAGGAAAACCGTAAATTTCGTAATCGAAAATGTCGATTTTGCAAAAATTCGCGTAGCCGTAGCGGCCAAACGGTTTGTCCTAGAATGGCACATTGTACACGCGTTTTAATCCTAATGACGATATCTTCAATTTGGCACAAGATTCGCACAGATCCGATGAGAAATGAGGGAGTTATGGCGTCTTGAAATATTCGCGATTTTTTTGAACCTGAGGCGATGAAATTAAAAAATTTCAAAAATGGCGATTGTCGATTTTCCCTGTTTTGGCGCCAACACTATATGTAATCGGACCCGCCGATTACGATAATCCAAACTAGAGTTCGCTATCTGCCTTGGTTCTCGAGATATTTACGAAAAAGTTTCGACAGGTCAAAAGTACAAAAAACGAAATCGCGAATTTTCAGCGGAAAATCGTACAGACCTTCTTCTTTAGCGCTCCCGAAAACCTTAGGGTAAATTTTGAGTAGAAATTCGAGATTGAAAATTTTTGAAAATCGCGAAAACTTCGTCGAAATATGATGCTTGATTTCGACTCCTCTCTGTATCTTGGAAACCAGCTGGCTCTAGATGACCTATCCTATACTGTCCGAACCATTTTGACGCTCTGAATCGACTGGTCTAAGCCATAAGGCTCTAGGACGCCTACTTCTCGAGTTATGCCAGGAAAACCGTAAATTTCGTAATCGAAAATGTCGATTTTGCAAAAATTCGCGTAGCCGTAGCGGCCAAACGGTTTGTCCTAGACTGGCACATTGGACACGCGTTTTAATCCTAATGACGATATCTTCAATATGGCACAAGATTCGCACAGATCCGATGAGAAATGAGGGAGTTATGGCGTCTTGAAATTTTCGCGATTTTTTTGAACCTCAGGCGATGAAATTTAAAAATTTCAAAAATGGCGATTGTCGATTTTCCCTGTTTTGACGCGAACACTATATGTAATCGGACCCGCCGATTACGATAATCCAAACTAGAGTTCGCTATCTGCCTTGGTTCTAGAGATATTTACGAAAAAGTTTCGACAGGTCAAAAGTACAAAAAACGAAATCGCGAATTTTCAGCGGAAAATCGTACAGACCTTCTTCTTTAGCGCTCCCGAAAACCTTAGGGTAAATTTTGAGTAGAAATTCGAGATTGAAAATTTTTGAAAATCGCGAAAACTTCGTCGAAATATGATGCTTGATTTCGACTCCTCTCTGTATCTTGGAAACCAGCTGGCTCTAGATGACCTATCCTATACTGTCCGAACCATTTTGACGCTCTGAATCGACTGGTCTAAGCCATAAGGCTCTAGGACGCCTACTTCTCGAGTTATGCCAGGAAAACCGTAAATTTCGTAATCGAAAATGATTTTGCAAAAATTCGCGTAGCCGTAGCGGCCAAACGGTTTGTCCTAGACTGGCACATTGTACACGCGTTTTAATCCTAATGACGATATCTTCAATATGGCACAAGATTCGCACAGATCCGATGAGAAATGAGGGAGTTATGGCGTCTTGAAATTTTCGCGATTTTTTTGAACCTCAGGCGATGAAATTTAAAAATTTCAAAAATGGCGATTGTCGATTTTCCCTGTTTTGACGCGAACACTATATGTAATCGGACTCGCCGATTACGATAATCCAAACTAGAGTTCGCTATCTGCCTTGGTTCTGGAGATATTTACGAAAAAGTGTCGACAGGTCAAAAGTACAAAAAACGAAATCGCGAATTTTCAGCGGAAAATCGTACAGACCTTCTTCTTTAGCGCTCCCGAAAACCTTAGGGTAGATTTTGAGTAGAAATTCGAGATTGAAAATTTTTGAAAATCGCGAAAACTTCGTCGAAATATGATGCTTGATTTCGACTCCTCTCTGTATCTTGGAAACCAGCTGGCTCTAGATGACCTATCCTATACTGTCCGAACCATTTTGACGCTCTGAATCGACTGGTCTAAGCCATAAGGCTCTAGGACGCCTACTTCTCGAGTTATGCCAGGAAAACCGTAAATTTCGTAATCGAAAATGTCGATTTTGCAAAAATTCGCGTAGCCGTAGCGGCCAAACGGTTTGTCCTAGACTGGCACATTGTACACGCGTTTTAATCCTAATGACGATATCTTCAATATGGCACAAGATTCGCACAGATCCGATGAGAAATGAGGGAGTTATGGCGTCTTGAAATTTTCGCGATTTTTTTGAACCTCAGGCGATGAAATTTAAAAATTTCAAAAATGGCGATTCTCGATTTTCCCTGTTTTGACGCGAACACTATATGTAATCGGACTCGCCGATTACGATAATCCAAACTAGAGTTCGCTATCTGCCTTGGTTCTCGAGATATTTAGAAAAAGTGTCGACAGGTCAAAAGTACAAAAAACGAAATCGCGAATTTTCAGCGGAAAATCGTACAGACTTTCTTCTTTAGCGCTCCCGAAAACCTTAGGGTAGATTTTGAGTAGAAATTCGAGATTGAAAATTTTTGAAAATCGCGAAAATTTCGTCGAAATATGATGCTTGATTTCGACGCCTCTCTGTATCTTGGAAACCAGCTGGCTCTAGATGACCTATCCTATTCTGTCCGAACCATTTTGACGCTTTGAATCGACTGGTCTAAGCCAGAAGGCTCTAGGACGCCTACTTCTCGAGTTATGCCAGGAAAACCGTAAATTTCGTAGTCGAAAATGTCGATTTTGCAAAAATTCGCGTAGCCGTAGCGGCCAAACGGTTAGTCCTAGGCTGGCACATTGTACACGCGTTTTAATCCTAATGACGATATCTTCAATTTGGCACAATATTCGCGCAGATCCGATTAGAAATGAGGGAGTTATGGCGTCTTGAAATTTTCGCGATTTTTTTGAACCTCAGGCGATGAAATTTAAAAATTTCAAAAATGGCGATTGTCGATTTTCCCTGTTTTGACGCGAACACTATATGTAATCGGACTCGCCGATTACGATAATCCAAACTAGAGTTCGCTATCTGCCTTGGTTCTGGAGATATTTACGAAAAAGTGTCGACAGGTCAAAAGTACAAAAAACGAAATCGCGAATTTTCAGCGGAAAATCGTACAGACTTTCTTCTTTAGCGCTCCCGAAAACCTTAGGGTAGATTTTGAGTAGAAATTCGAGATTGAAAATTTTTGAAAATCGCGAAAATTTCGTCGAAATATGATGCTTGATTTCGACGCCTCTCTGTATCTTGGAAACCAGCTGGCTCTAGATGACCTATCCTATTCTGTCCGAACCATTTTGACGCTCTGAATCGACTGGTCTAAGCCAGAAGGCTCTAGGACGCCTACTTCTCGAGTTATGCCAGGAAAACCGTAAATTTCGTAGTCGAAAATGTCGATTTTGCAAA
This sequence comes from Melolontha melolontha, assembly GCA_935421215.2. Classification (NCBI taxonomy): domain Eukaryota; kingdom Metazoa; phylum Arthropoda; class Insecta; order Coleoptera; family Scarabaeidae; genus Melolontha; species Melolontha melolontha. The sequence continues at coordinate 64,904,685 of OW285241.1, read as the reverse complement.
AATTCGCGTAGCCGTAGCGGCCAAACGGTTAGTCCTAGGCTGGCACATTGTACACGCGTTTTAATTCTAATGACGATTTCTTCAATTTGGCACAAGATTCGCGCAGATCCGATGAGAAATGAGGGAGTTATGGCGTCTTGAAATTTTCGCGATTTTTTTGAACCTCAGGCGATGAAATTTAAAAATTTCAAAAATGGCGATTGTCGATTTTCCCTGTTTTGACGCGAACACTATATGTAATCGGACTCGCCGATTACGATAATCCAAACTAGAGTTCGCTATCTGCCTTGGTTCTGGAGATATTTACGAAAAAGTGTCGACAGGTCAAAAGTACAAAAAACGAAATCGCGAATTTTCAGCGGAAAATCGTACAGACCTTCTTCGTTAGCGCTCCCGAAAACCTTAGGGTAGATTTTGAGTAGAAATTCGAGATTGAAAATTTTTGAAAATCGCGAAAATTTCGTCGAAATATGATGCTTGATTTCGACGCCTCTCTGTATCTTGGAAACCAGCTGGCTCTAGATGACCTATCCTATACTGTCCGAACCATTTTGACGCTCTGAATCGACTGGTCTAAGCCAGAAGGCTCTAGGACGCCTACTTCTCGAGTTATGCCAGGAAAACCGTAAATTTCGTAATCGAAAATGTCGATTTTGCAAAAATTCGCGTAGCCGTAGCGGCCAAACGGTTTGTCCTAGACTGGCACATTGTACACGCGTTTTAATCCTAATGACGATATCTTCAATTTGGCACAAGATTCGCACAGATCCGATGAGAAATGAGGGAGTTATGGCGTCTTGAAATTTTCGCGATTTTTTTGAACCTCAGGCGATGAAATTTAAAAATTTCAAAAATGGCGATTGTCGATTTTCCCTGTTTTGACGCGAACACTATATGTAATCGGACTCGCCGATTACGATAATCCAAACTAGAGTTCGCTATCTGCCTTGGTTCTGGAGATATTTAGGAAAAAGTGTCGACAGGTCAAAAGTACAAAAAACGAAATCGCGAATTTTCAGCGGAAAATCGTACAGACCTTCTTCTTTAGCGCTCCCGAAAACCTTAGGGTAGATTTTGAGTAGAAATTCGAGATTGAAAATTTTTAAAAATCGCGAAAACTTCGTCGAAATATGATGCTTGATTTCGACTCCTCTCTGTATCTTGGAAACCAGCTGGCTCTAGATGACCTATCCTATACTGTCCGAACCATTTTGACGCTCTGAATCGACTGGTCTAAGCCATAAGGCTCTAGGACGCCTACTTCTCGAGTTATGCCAGGAAAACCGTAAATTTCGTAATCGAAAATGTCGATTTTGCAAAAATTCGCGTAGCCGTAGCGGCCAAACGGTTTGTCCTAGACTGGCACATTGGACACGCGTTTTAATCCTAATGACGATATCTTCAATATGGCACAAGATTCGCACAGATCCGATGAGAAATGAGGGAGTTATGGCGTCTTGAAATTTTCGCGATTTTTTTGAACCTCAGGCGATGAAATTTAAAAATTTCAAAAATGGCGATTGTCGATTTTCCCTGTTTTGACGCCAACACTATATGTAATCGGACCCGCCGATTACGATAATCCAAACTAGAGTTCGCTATCTGCCTTGGTTCTAGAGATATTTACGAAAAAGTTTCGACAGGTCAAAAGTACAAAAAACGAAATCGCGAATTTTCAGCGGAAAATCGTACAGACCTTCTTCTTTAGCGCTCCCGAAAACCTTAGGGTAAATTTTGAGTAGAAATTCGAGATTGAAAATTTTTGAAAATCGCGAAAACTTCGTCGAAATATGATGCTTGATTTCGACTCCTCTCTGTATCTTGGAAACCAGCTGGCTCTAGATGACCTATCCTATACTGTCCGAACCATTTTGACGCTCTGAATCGACTGGTCTAAGCCATAAGGCTCTAGGACGCCTACTTCTCGAGTTATGCCAGGAAAACCGTAAATTTCGTAATCGAAAATGATTTTGCAAAAATTCGCGTAGCCGTAGCGGCCAAACGGTTTGTCCTAGACTGGCACATTGTACACGCGTTTTAATCCTAATGACGATATCTTCAATATGGCACAAGATTCGCACAGATCCGATGAGAAATGAGGGAGTTATGGCGTCTTGAAATTTTCGCGATTTTTTTGAACCTCAGGCGATGAAATTTAAAAATTTCAAAAATGGCGATTGTCGATTTTCCCTGTTTTGACGCGAACACTATATGTAATCGGACTCGCCGATTACGATAATCCAAACTAGAGTTCGCTATCTGCCTTGGTTCTGGAGATATTTACGAAAAAGTGTCGACAGGTCAAAAGTACAAAAAACGAAATCGCGAATTTTCAGCGGAAAATCGTACAGACCTTCTTCTTTAGCGCTCCCGAAAACCTTAGGGTAGATTTTGAGTAGAAATTCGAGATTGAAAATTTTTGAAAATCGCGAAAACTTCGTCGAAATATGATGCTTGATTTCGACTCCTCTCTGTATCTTGGAAACCAGCTGGCTCTAGATGACCTATCCTATACTGTCCGAACCATTTTGACGCTCTGAATCGACTGGTCTAAGCCATAAGGCTCTAGGACGCCTACTTCTCGAGTTATGCCAGGAAAACCGTAAATTTCGTAATCGAAAATGTCGATTTTGCAAAAATTCGCGTAGCCGTAGCGGCCAAACGGTTTGTCCTAGACTGGCACATTGTACACGCGTTTTAATCCTAATGACGATATCTTCAATATGGCACAAGATTCGCACAGATCCGATGAGAAATGAGGGAGTTATGGCGTCTTGAAATTTTCGCGATTTTTTTGAACCTCAGGCGATGAAATTTAAAAATTTCAAAAATGGCGATTCTCGATTTTCCCTGTTTTGACGCGAACACTATATGTAATCGGACTCGCCGATTACGATAATCCAAACTAGAGTTCGCTATCTGCCTTGGTTCTCGAGATATTTAGAAAAAGTGTCGACAGGTCAAAAGTACAAAAAACGAAATCGCGAATTTTCAGCGGAAAATCGTACAGACTTTCTTCTTTAGCGCTCCCGAAAACCTTAGGGTAGATTTTGAGTAGAAATTCGAGATTGAAAATTTTTGAAAATCGCGAAAACTTCGTCGAAATATGATGCTTGATTTCGACTCCTCTCTGTATCTTGGAAACCAGCTGGCTCTAGATGACCTATCCTATACTGTCCGAACCATTTTGACGCTTTGAATCGACTGGTCTAAGCCAGAAGGCTCTAGGACGCCTACTTCTCGAGTTATGCCAGGAAAACCGTAAATTTCGTAGTCGAAAATGTCGATTTTGCAAAAATTCGCGTAGCCGTAGCGGCCAAACGGTTAGTCCTAGGCTGGCACATTGTACACGCGTTTTAATCCTAATGACGATATCTTCAATTTGGCACAAGATTCGCGCAGATCCGATTAGAAATGAGGGAGTTATGGCGTCTTGAAATTTTCGCGATTTGTTCGAACCTCAGGCGATGAAATTAAAAAATTTCAAAAATGGCGATTGTCGATTTTCCCTGTTTTGACGCCAACACTATATGTAATCGGAGCCGCCGATTACGAAAATCCAAACTAGAGTTCGCTATCTTCCTTGGTTCTCGAGATATTTAGAAAAAGTGTCGACAGGTCAAAAGTACAAAAAACGAAATCGCGAATTTTCAGCGGAAAATCGTACAGACTTTCTTCTTTAGCGCTCCCGAAAACCTTAGGGTAGATTTTGAGTAGAAATTCGAGATTGAAAATTTTTGAAAATCGCGAAAATTTCGTCGAAATATGATGCTTGATTTCGACGCCTCTCTGTATCTTGGAAACCAGCTGGCTCTAGATGACCTATCCTATACTGTCCGAACCATTTTGACGCTCTGAATCGACTGGTGTAAGCCAGAAGGCTCTAGGACGCCTACTTCTCGAGTTATGCCAGGAAAACCGTAAATTTCGTAATCGAAAATGTCGATTTTGCAAAAATTCGCGTAGCCGTAGCGGCCAAACGGTTTGTCCTAGACTGGCACATTGTACACGCGTTTTAATCCTAATGACGATATCTTCAATATGGCACAAGATTCGCACAGATCCGATGAGAAATGAGGGAGTTATGGCGTCTTGAAATATTCGCGATTTTTTTGAACCTGAGGCGATGAAATTAAAAAATTTCAAAAATGGCGATTGTCGATTTTCCCTGTTTTGGCGCTAACACTATATGTAATCGGACCCGCCGATTACGATAATCCAAACTAGAGTTCGCTATCTGCCTTGGTTCTCGAGATATTTACGAAAAAGTTTCGACAGGTCAAAAGTACAAAAAACGAAATCGCGAATTTTCAGCGGAAAATCGTACAGACCTTCTTCTTTAGCGCTTCCGAAAACCTTAGGGTAAATTTTGAGTAGAAATTCGAGATTGAAAATTTTTGAAAATCGCGAAAACTTCGTCGAAATATGATGCTTGATTTCGACTCCTCTCTGTATCTTGGAAACCAGCTGGCTCTAGATGACCTATCCTATACTGTCCGAACCATTTTGACGCTCTGAATCGACTGGTCTAAGCCATAAGGCTCTAGGACGCCTACATCTCGAGTTATGCCAGGAAAACCGTAAATTTCGTAATCGAAAATGTCGATTTTGCAAAAATTCGCGTAGCCGTAGCGGCCAAACGGTTTGTCCTAGACTGGCACATTGTACACGCGTTTTAATCCTAATGACGATATCTTCAATATGGCACAAGATTCGCACAGATCCGATGAGAAATGAGGGAGTTATGGCGTCTTGAAATTTTCGCGATTTTTTTGAACCTCAGGCGATGAAATTTAAAAATTTCAAAAATGGCGATTCTCGATTTTCCCTGTTTTGACGCGAACACTATATGTAATCGGACCCGCCGATTACGATAATCCAAACTAGAGTTCGCTATCTGCCTTGGTTCTCGAGATATTTACGGAAAAGTTTCGACAGGTCAAAAGTACAAAAAACGAAATCGCGAATTTTCAGCGGAAAATCGTACAGACCTTCTTCTTTAGCGCTCCAAAAACCTTAGGGTAAATTTTGAGTAGAAATTCGAGATTGAAAATTTTTGAAAATCGCGAAAACTTCGTCGAAATATGATGCTTGATTTCGACTCCTCTCTGTATCTTGGAAACCAGCTGGCTCTAGATGACCTATCCTATACTGTCCGAACCATTTTGACGCTCTGAATCGACTGGTCTAAGCCATAAGGCTCTAGGACGCCTACTTCTCGAGTTATGCCAGGAAAACCGTAAATTTCGTAATCGAAAATGTCGATTTTGCAAAAATTCGCGTAGCCGTAGCGGCCAAACGGTTTGTCCTAGACTGGCACATTGTACACGCGTTTTAATTCTAATGACGATTTCTTCAATTTGGCACAAGATTCGCGCAGATCCGATGAGAAATGAGGGAGTTATGGCGTCTTGAAATTTTCGCGATTTTTTTGAACCTCAGGCGATGAAATTTAAAAATTTCAAAAATGGCGATTGTCGATTTTCCCTGTTTTGACGCGAACACTATATGTAATCGGACTCGCCGATTACGATAATCCAAACTAGAGTTCGCTATCTGCCTTGGTTCTGGAGATATTTACGAAAAAGTGTCGACAGGTCAAAAGTACAAAAAACGAAATCGCGAATTTTCAGCGGAAAATCGTACAGACTTTCTTCTTTAGCGCTCCCGAAAACCTTAGGGTAGATTTTGAGTAGAAATTCGAGATTGAAAATTTTTGAATATCGCGAAAATTTCGTCGAAATATGATGCTTGATTTCGACGCCTCTCTGTATCTTGGAAACCAGCTGGCTCTAGATGACCTATCCTATTCTGTCCGAACCATTTTGACGCTCTGAATCGACTGGTCTAAGCCAGAAGGCTCTAGGACGCCTACTTCTCGAGTTATGCCAGGAAAACCGTAAATTTCGTAGTCGAAAATGTCGATTTTGCAAAAATTCGCGTAGCCGTAGCGGCCAAACGGTTAGTCCTAGGCTGGCACATTGTACACGCGTTTTAATTCTAATGACGATTTCTTCAATTTGGCACAAGATTCGCGCAGATCCGATGAGAAATGAGGGAGTTATGGCGTCTTGAAATTTTCGCGATTTTTTTGAACCTCAGGCGATGAAATTTAAAAATTTCAAAAATGGCGATTGTCGATTTTCCCTGTTTTGACGCGAACGCTATATGTAATCGGACTCGCCGATTACGATAATCCAAACTAGAGTTCGCTATCTGCCTTGGTTCTCGAGATATTTAGAAAAAGTGTCGACAGGTCAAAAGTACAAAAAACGAAATCGCGAATTTTCAGCGGAAAATCGTACAGACTTTCTTCTTTAGCGCTCCCGAAAACCTTAGGGTAGATTTTAAGTAGAAATTCGAGATTGAAAATTTTTGAAAATCGCGAAAATTTCGTCGAAATATGATGCTTGATTTCGACGCCTCTCTGTATCTTGGAAACCAGCTGGCTCTAGATGACCTATCCTATTCTGTCCGAACCATTTTGACGCTTTGAATCGACTGGTCTAAGCCAGAAGGCTCTAGGACGCCTACTTCTCGAGTTATGCCAGGAAAACCGTAAATTTCGTAGTCGAAAATGTCGATTTTGCAAAAATTCGCGTAGCCGTAGCGGCCAAACGGTTAGTCCTAGGCTGGCACATTGTACACGCGTTTTAATCCTAATGACGATATCTTCAATTTGGCACAAGATTCGCGCAGATCCGATTAGAAATGAGGGAGTTATGGCGTCTTGAAATTTTCGCGATTTGTTTGAACCTCAGGCGATGAAATTAAAAAATTTCAAAAATGGCGATTGTCGATTTTCCCTGTTTTGACGCCAACACTATATGTAATCGGAGCCGCCGATTACGAAAATCCAAACTAGAGTTCGCTATCTTCCTTGGTTCTCGAGATATTTAGAAAAAGTGTCGACAGGTCAAAAGTACAAAAAACGAAATCGCGAATTTTCAGCGGAAAATCGTACAGACTTTCTTCTTTAGCGCTCCCGAAAACCTTAGGGTAGATTTTGAGTAGAAATTCGAGATTGAAAATTTTTGAAAATCGCGAAAATTTCGTCGAAATATGATGCTTGATTTCGACGCCTCTCTGTATCTTGGAAACCAGCTGGCTCTAGATGACCTATCCTATTCTGTCCGAACCATTTTGACGCTCTGAATCGACTGGTCTAAGCCAGAAGGCTCTAGGACGCCTACTTCTCGAGTTATGCCAGGAAAACCGTAAATTTCGTAGTCGAAAATGTCGATTTTGCAAAAATTCGCGTAGCCGTAGCGGCCAAACGGTTAGTCCTAGGCTGGCACATTGTACACGCGTTTTAATTCTAATGACGATTTCTTCAATTTGGCACAAGATTCGCGCAGATCCGATGAGAAATGAGGGAGTTATGGCGTCTTGAAATTTTCGCGATTTTTTTGAACCTCAGGCGATGAAATTTAAAAATTTCAAAAATGGCGATTGTCGATTTTCCCTGTTTTGACGCGAACACTATATGTAATCGGACTCGCCGATTACGATAATCCAAACTAGAGTTCGCTATCTGCCTTGGTTCTGGAGATATTTACGAAAAAGTGTCGACAGGTCAAAAGTACAAAAAACGAAATCGCGAATTTTCAGCGGAAAATCGTACAGACTTTCTTCTTTAGCGCTCCCGAAAACCTTAGGGTAGATTTTGAGTAGAAATTCGAGATTGAAAATTTTTGAAAATCGCGAAAATTTCGTCGAAATATGATGCTTGATTTCGACGCCTCTCTGTATCTTGGAAACCAGCTGGCTCTAGATGACCTATCCTATTCTGTCCGAACCATTTTGACGCTCTGAATCGACTGGTCTAAGCCAGAAGGCTCTAGGACGCCTACTTCTCGAGTTATGCCAGGAAAACCGTAAATTTCGTAGTCGAAAATGTCGATTTTGCAAAAATTCGCGTAGCCGTAGCGGCCAAACGGTTAGTCCTAGGCTGGCACATTGTACACGCGTTTTAATTCTAATGACGATTTCTTCAATTTGGCACAAGATTCGCGCAGATCCGATGAGAAATGAGGGAGTTATGGCGTCTTGAAATTTTCGCGATTTTTTTGAACCTCAGGCGATGAAATTTAAAAATTTCAAAAATGGCGATTGTCGATTTTCCCTGTTTTGACGCGAACACTATATGTAATCGGACTCGCCGATTACGATAATCCAAACTAGATTTCGCTATCTGCCTTGGTTCTCGAGATATTTAGAAAAAGTGTCGACAGGTCAAAAGTACAAAAAACGAAATCGCGAATTTTCAGCGGAAAATCGTACAGACTTTCTTCTTTAGCGCTCCCGAAAACCTTAGGGTAGATTTTGAGTAGAAATTCGAGATTGAAAATTTTTGAAAATCGCGAAAATTTCGTCGAAATATGATGCTTGATTTCGACGCCTCTCTGTATCTTGGAAACCAGCTGGCTCTAGATGACCTATCCTATTCTGTCCGAACCATTTTGACGCTTTGAATCGACTGGTCTAAGCCAGAAGGCTCTAGGACGCCTACTTCTCGAGTTATGCCAGGAAAACCGTAAATTTCGTAGTCGAAAATGTCGATTTTGCAAAAATTCGCGTAGCCGTAGCGGCCAAACGGTTAGTCCTAGGCTGGCACATTGTACACACGTTTTAATCCTAATGACGATATCTTCAATTTGGCACAAGATTCGCGCAGATCCGATTAGAAATGAGGGAGTTATGGCGTCTTGAAATTTTCGCGATTTGTTTGAACCTCAGGCGATGAAATTAAAAAATTTCAAAAATGGCGATTGTCGATTTTCCCTGTTTTGACGCCAACACTATATGTAATCGGAGCCGCCGATTACGAAAATCCAAACTAGAGTTCGCTATCTTCCTTGGTTCTCGAGATATTTAGAAAAAGTGTCGACAGGTCAAAAGTACAAAAAACGAAATCGCGAATTTTCAGCGGAAAATCGTACAGACTTTCTTCTTTAGCGCTCCCGAAAACCTTAGGGTAGATTTTGAGTAGAAATTCGAGATTGAAAATTTTTGAAAATCGCGAAAATTTCGTCGAAATATGATGCTTGATTTCGACGCCTCTCTGTATCTTGGAAACCAGCTGGCTCTAGATGACCTATCCTATTCTGTCCGAACCATTTTGACGCTTTGAATCGACTGGTCTAAGCCAGAAGGCTCTAGGACGCCTACTTCTCGAGTTATGCCAGGAAAACCGTAAATTTCGTAGTCGAAAATGTCGATTTTGCAAAAATTCGCGTAGCCGTAGCGGCCAAACGGTTAGTCCTAGGCTGGCACATTGTACACGCGTTTTAATCCTAATGACGATATCTTCAATTTGGCACAAGATTCGCGCAGATCCGATTAGAAATGAGGGAGTTATGGCGTCTTGAAATTTTCGCGATTTGTTTGAACCTCAGGCGATGAAATTAAAAAATTTCAAAAATGGCGATTGTCGATTTTCCCTGTTTTGACGCCAACACTATATGTAATCGGAGCCGCCGATTACGAAAATCCAAACTAGAGTTCGCTATCTTCCTTGGTTCTCGAGATATTTAGAAAAAGTGTCGACAGGTCAAAAGTACAAAAAACGAAATCGCGAATTTTCAGCGGAAAATCGTACAGACTTTCTTCTTTAGCGCTCCCGAAAACCTTAGGGTAGATTTTGAGTAGAAATTCGAGATTGAAAATTTTTGAAAATCGCGAAAATTTCGTCGAAATATGATGCTTGATTTCGACGCCTCTCTGTATCTTGGAAACCAGCTGGCTCTAGATGACCTATCCTATTCTGTCCGAACCATTTTGACGCTCTGAATCGACTGGTCTAAGCCAGAAGGCTCTAGGACGCCTACTTCTCGAGTTATGCCAGGAAAACCGTAAATTTCGTAGTCGAAAATGTCGATTTTGCAAAAATTCGCGTAGCCGTAGCGGCCAAACGGTTAGTCCTAGGCTGGCACATTGTACACGCGTTTTAATTCTAATGACGATTTCTTCAATTTGGCACAAGATTCGCGCAGATCCGATGAGAAATGAGGGAGTTATGGCGTCTTGAAATTTTCGCGATTTTTTTGAACCTCAGGCGATGAAATTTAAAAATTTCAAAAATGGCGATTGTCGATTTTCCCTGTTTTGACGCGAACACTATATGTAATCGGACTCGCCGATTACGATAATCCAAACTAGAGTTCGCTATCTGCCTTGGTTCTGGAGATATTTACGAAAAAGTGTCGACAGGTCAAAAGTACAAAAAACGAAATCGCGAATTTTCAGCGGAAAATCGTACAGACTTTCTTCTTTAGCGCTCCCGAAAACCTTAGGGTAGATTTTGAGTAGAAATTCGAGATTGAAAATTTTTGAAAATCGCGAAAATTTCGTCGAAATATGATGCTTGATTTCGACGCCTCTCTGTATCTTGGAAACCAGCTGGCTCTAGATGACCTATCCTATTCTGTCCGAACCATTTTGACGCTCTGAATCGACTGGTCTAAGCCAGAAGGCTCTAGGACGCCTACTTCTCGAGTTATGCCAGGAAAACCGTAAATTTCGTAGTCGAAAATGTCGATTTTGCAAAAATTCGCGTAGCCGTAGCGGCCAAACGGTTAGTCCTAGGCTGGCACATTGTACACGCGTTTTAATTCTAATGACGATTTCTTCAATTTGGCACAAGATTCGCGCAGATCCGATGAGAAATGAGGGAGTTATGGCGTCTTGAAATTTTCGCGATTTTTTTGAACCTCAGGCGATGAAATTTAAAAATTTCAAAAATGGCGATTGTCGATTTTCCCTGTTTTGACGCGAACACTATATGTAATCGGACTCGCCGATTACGATAATCCAAACTAGATTTCGCTATCTGCCTTGGTTCTCGAGATATTTAGAAAAAGTGTCGACAGGTCAAAAGTACAAAAAACGAAATCGCGAATTTTCAGCGGAAAATCGTACAGACTTTCTTCTTTAGCGCTCCCGAAAACCTTAGGGTAGATTTTGAGTAGAAATTCGAGATTGAAAATTTTTGAAAATCGCGAAAATTTCGTCGAAATATGATGCTTGATTTCGACGCCTCTCTGTATCTTGGAAACCAGCTGGCTCTAGATGACCTATCCTATTCTGTCCGAACCATTTTGACGCTTTGAATCGACTGGTCTAAGCCAGAAGGCTCTAGGACGCCTACTTCTCGAGTTATGCCAGGAAAACCGTAAATTTCGTAGTCGAAAATGTCGATTTTGCAAAAATTCGCGTAGCCGTAGCGGCCAAACGGTTAGTCCTAGGCTGGCACATTGTACACACGTTTTAATCCTAATGACGATATCTTCAATTTGGCACAAGATTCGCGCAGATCCGATTAGAAATGAGGGAGTTATGGCGTCTTGAAATTTTCGCGATTTGTTTGAACCTCAGGCGATGAAATTAAAAAATTTCAAAAATGGCGATTGTCGATTTTCCCTGTTTTGACGCCAACACTATATGTAATCGGAGCCGCCGATTACGAAAATCCAAACTAGAGTTCGCTATCTTCCTTGGTTCTCGAGATATTTAGAAAAAGTGTCGACAGGTCAAAAGTACAAAAAACGAAATCGCGAATTTTCAGCGGAAAATCGTACAGACTTTCTTCTTTAGCGCTCCCGAAAACCTTAGGGTAGATTTTGAGTAGAAATTCGAGATTGAAAATTTTTGAAAATCGCGAAAATTTCGTCGAAATATGATGCTTGATTTCGACGCCTCTCTGTATCTTGGAAACCAGCTGGCTCTAGATGACCTATCCTATTCTGTCCGAACCATTTTGACGCTTTGAATCGACTGGTCTAAGCCAGAAGGCTCTAGGACGCCTACTTCTCGAGTTATGCCAGGAAAACCGTAAATTTCGTAGTCGAAAATGTCGATTTTGCAAAAATTCGCGTAGCCGTAGCGGCCAAACGGTTAGTCCTAGACTGGCACATTGTACACGCGTTTTAATCCTAATGACGATATCTTCAATTTGGCACAAGATTCGCGCAGATCCGATTAGAAATGAGGGAGTTATGGCGTCTTGAAATTTTCGCGATTTGTTTGAACCTCAGGCGATGAAATTAAAAAATTTCAAAAATGGCGATTGTCGATTTTCCCTGTTTTGACGCCAACACTATATGTAATCGGAGCCGCCGATTACGAAAATCCAAACTAGAGTTCGCTATCTGCCTTGGTTCTGGAGATATTTACGAAAAAGTGTCGACAGGTCAAAAGTACAAAAAACGAAATCGCGAATTTTCAGCGGAAAATCGTACAGACTTTCTTCTTTAGCGCTCCCGAAAACCTTAGGGTAGATTTTGAGTAGAAATTCGAGATTGAAAATTTTTGAAAATCGCGAAAATTTCGTCGAAATATGATGCTTGATTTCGACGCCTCTCTGTATCTTGGAAACCAGCTGGCTCTAGATGACCTATCCTATTCTGTCCGAACCATTTTGACGCTCTGAATCGACTGGTCTAAGCCAGAAGGCTCTAGGACGCCTACTTCTCGAGTTATGCCAGGAAAACCGTAAATTTCGTAGTCGAAAATGTCGATTTTGCAAAAATTCGCGTAGCCGTAGCGGCCAAACGGTTAGTCCTAGGCTGGCACATTGTACACGCGTTTTAATTCTAATGACGATTTCTTCAATTTGGCACAAGATTCGCGCAGATCCGATGAGAAATGAGGGAGTTATGGCGTCTTGAAATTTTCGCGATTTTTTTGAACCTCAGGCGATGAAATTTAAAAATTTCAAAAATGGCGATTGTCGATTTTCCCTGTTTTGACGCGAACACTATATGTAATCGGACTCGCCGATTACGATAATCCAAACTAGAGTTCGCTATCTGCCTTGGTTCTGGAGATATTTACGAAAAAGTGTCGACAGGTCAAAAGTACAAAAAACGAAATCGCGAATTTTCAGCGGAAAATCGTACAGACCTTCTTCTTTAGCGCTCCCGAAAACCTTAGGGTAGATTTTGAGTAGAAATTCGAGATTGAAAATTTTTGAAAATCGCGAAAATTTCGTCGAAATATGATGCTTGATTTCGACGCCTCTCTGTATCTTGGAAACCAGCTGGCTCTAGATGACCTATCCTATACTGTCCGAACCATTTTGACGCTCTGAATCGACTGGTCTAAGCCAGAAGGCTCTAGGACGCCTACTTCTCGAGTTATGCCAGGAAAACCGTAAATTTCGTAATCGAAAATGTCGATTTTGCAAAAATTCGCGTAGCCGTAGCGGCCAAACGGTTTGTCCTAGACTGGCACATTGTACACGCGTTTTAATCCTAATGACGATATCTTCAATTTGGCACAAGATTCGCACAGATCCGATGAGAAATGAGGGAGTTATGGCGTCTTGAAATATTCGCGATTTTTTTGAACCTGAGGCGATGAAATTAAAAAATTTCAAAAATGGCGATTGTCGATTTTCCCTGTTTTGGCGCCAACACTATATGTAATCGGACCCGCCGATTACGATAATCCAAACTAGAGTTCGCTATCTGCCTTGGTTCTCGAGATATTTACGAAAAAGTTTCGACAGGTCAAAAGTACAAAAAACGAAATCGCGAATTTTCAGCGGAAAATCGTACAGACCTTCTTCTTTAGCGCTCCCGAAAACCTTAGGGTAAATTTTGAGTAGAAATTCGAGATTGAAAATTTTTGAAAATCGCGAAAACTTCGTCGAAATATGATGCTTGATTTCGACTCCTCTCTGTATCTTGGAAACCAGCCGGCTCTAGATGACCTATCCTATACTGTCCGAACCATTTTGACGCTCTGAATCGACTGGTCTAAGCCATAAGGCTCTAGGACGCCTACTTCTCGAGTTATGCCAGGAAAACCGTAAATTTCGTAATCGAAAATGTCGATTTTGCAAAAATTCGCGTAGCCGTAGCGGCCAAACGGTTTGTCCTAGACTGGCACATTGTACACGCGTTTTAATCCTAATGACGATATCTTCAATATGGCACAAGATTCGCACAGATCCGATGAGAAATGAGGGAGTTATGGCGTCTTGAAATTTTCGCGATTTTTTTGAACCTCAGGCGATGAAATTTAAAAATTTCAAAAATGGCGATTCTCGATTTTCCCTGTTTTGACGCGAACACTATATGTAATCGGACCCGCCGATTACGATAATCCAAACTAGAGTTCGCTATCTGCCTTGGTTCTCGAGATATTTACGAAAAAGTTTCGACAGGTCAAAAGTACAAAAAACGAAATCGCGAATTTTCAGCGGAAAATCGTACAGACCTTCTTCTTTAGCGCTCCCGAAAACCTTAGGGTAAATTTTGAGTAGAAATTCGAGATTGAAAATTTTTGAAAATCGCGAAAACTTCGTCGAAATATGATGCTTGATTTCGACTCCTCTCTGTATCTTGGAAACCAGCTGGCTCTAGATGACCTATCCTATTCTGTCCGAACCATTTTGACGCTCTGAATCGACTGGTCTAAGCCAGAAGGCTCTAGGACGCCTACTTCTCGAGTTATGCCAGGAAAACCGTAAATTTCGTAGTCGAAAATGTCGATTTTGCAAAAATTCGCGTAGCCGTAGCGGCCAAACGGTTAGTCCTAGGCTGGCACATTGTACACGCGTTTTAATTCTAATGACGATTTCTTCAATTTGGCACAAGATTCGCGCAGATCCGATGAGAAATGAGAGAGTTATGGCGTCTTGAAATTTTCGCGATTTTTTTGAACCTCAGGCGATGAAATTTAAAAATTTCAAAAATGGCGATTGTCGATTTTCCCTGTTTTGACGCGAACACTATATGTAATCGGACTCGCCGATTACGATAATCCAAACTAGATTTCGCTATCTGCCTTGGTTCTCGAGATATTTAGAAAAAGTGTCGACAGGTCAAAAGTACAAAAAACGAAATCGCGAATTTTCAGCGGAAAATCGTACAGACTTTCTTCTTTAGCGCTCCCGAAAACCTTAGGGTAGATTTTGAGTAGAAATTCGAGATTGAAAATTTTTGAAAATCGCGAAAATTTCGTCGAAATATGATGCTTGATTTCGACGCCTCTCTGTATCTTGGAAACCAGCTGGCTCTAGATGACCTATCCTATTCTGTCCGAACCATTTTGACGCTTTGAATCGACTGGTCTAAGCCAGAAGGCTCTAGGACGCCTACTTCTCGAGTTATGCCAGGAAAACCGTAAATTTCGTAGTCGAAAATGTCGATTTTGCAAAAATTCGCGTAGCCGTAGCGGCCAAACGGTTAGTCCTAGGCTGGCACATTGTACACACGTTTTAATCCTAATGACGATATCTTCAATTTGGCACAAGATTCGCGCAGATCCGATTAGAAATGAGGGAGTTATGGCGTCTTGAAATTTTCGCGATTTGTTTGAACCTCAGGCGATGAAATTAAAAAATTTCAAAAATGGCGATTGTCGATTTTCCCTGTTTTGACGCCAACACTATATGTAATCGGAGCCGCCGATTACGAAAATCCAAACTAGAGTTCGCTATCTTCCTTGGTTCTCGAGATATTTAGAAAAAGTGTCGACAGGTCAAAAGTACAAAAAACGAAATCGCGAATTTTCAGCGGAAAATCGTACAGACTTTCTTCTTTAGCGCTCCCGAAAACCTTAGGGTAGATTTTGAGTAGAAATTCGAGATTGAAAATTTTTGAAAATCGCGAAAATTTCGTCGAAATATGATGCTTGATTTCGACGCCTCTCTGTATCTTGGAAACCAGCTGGCTCTAGATGACCTATCCTATTCTGTCCGAACCATTTTGACGCTTTGAATCGACTGGTCTAAGCCAGAAGGCTCTAGGACGCCTACTTCTCGAGTTATGCCAGGAAAACCGTAAATTTCGTAGTCGAAAATGTCGATTTTGCAAAAATTCGCGTAGCCGTAGCGGCCAAACGGTTAGTCCTAGACTGGCACATTGTACACGCGTTTTAATCCTAATGACGATATCTTCAATTTGGCACAAGATTCGCGCAGATCCGATTAGAAATGAGGGAGTTATGGCGTCTTGAAATTTTCGCGATTTGTTTGAACCTCAGGCGATGAAATTAAAAAATTTCAAAAATGGCGATTGTCGATTTTCCCTGTTTTGACGCCAACACTATATGTAATCGGAGCCGCCGATTACGAAAATCCAAACTAGAGTTCGCTATCTTCCTTGGTTCTCGAGATATTTAGAAAAAGTGTCGACAGGTCAAAAGTACAAATACGAAATCGCGAATTTTCAGCGGAAAATCGTACAGACTTTCTTCTTTAGCGCTCCCGAAAACCTTAGGGTAGATTTTGAGAAGAAATTCGAGATTGAAAATTTTTGAAAATCGCGAAAATTTCGTCGAAATATGATGCTTGATTTCGACGCCTCTCTGTATCTTGGAAACCAGCTGGCTCTAGATGACCTATCCTATTCTGTCCGAACCATTTTGACGCTCTGAATCGACTGGTCTAAGCCAGAAGGCTCTAGGACGCCTACTTCTCGAGTTATGCCAGGAAAACCGTAAATTTCGTAGTCGAAAATGTCGATTTTGCAAAAATTCGCGTAGCCGTAGCGGCCAAACGGTTAGTCCTAGGCTGGCACATTGTACACGCGTTTTAATTCTAATGACGATTTCTTCAATTTGGCACAAGATTCGCGCAGATCCGATGAGAAATGAGGGAGTTATGGCGTCTTGAAATTTTCGCGATTTTTTTGAACCTCAGGCGATGAAATTTAAAAATTTCAAAAATGGCGATTGTCGATTTTCCCTGTTTTGACGCGAACACTATATGTAATCGGACTCGCCGATTACGATAATCCAAACTAGAGTTCGCTATCTGCCTTGGTTCTGGAGATATTTACGAAAAAGTGTCGACAGGTCAAAAGTACAAAAAACGAAATCGCGAATTTTCAGCGGAAAATCGTACAGACTTTCTTCTTTAGCGCTCCCGAAAACCTTAGGGTAGATTTTGAGTAGAAATTCGAGATTGAAAATTTTTGAAAATCGCGAAAATTTCGTCGAAATATGATGCTTGATTTCGACGCCTCTCTGTATCTTGGAAACCAGCTGGCTCTAGATGACCTATCCTATTCTGTCCGAACCATTTTGACGCTCTGAATCGACTGGTCTAAGCCAGAAGGCTCTAGGACGCCTACTTCTCGAGTTATGCCAGGAAAACCGTAAATTTCGTAGTCGAAAATGTCGATTTTGCAAAAATTCGCGTAGCCGTAGCGGCCAAACGGTTAGTCCTAGGCTGGCACATTGTACACGCGTTTTAATTCTAATGACGATTTCTTCAATTTGGCACAAGATTCGCGCAGATCCGATGAGAAATGAGGGAGTTATGGCGTCTTGAAATTTTCGCGATTTTTTTGAACCTCAGGCGATGAAATTTAAAAATTTCAAAAATGGCGATTGTCTATTTTCCCTGTTTTGACGCGAACACTATATGTAATCGGACTCGCCGATTACGATAATCCAAACTAGATTTCGCTATCTGCCTTGGTTCTCGAGATATTTAGAAAAAGTGTCGACAGGTCAAAAGTACAAAAAACGAAATCGCGAATTTTCAGCGGAAAATCGTACAGACTTTCTTCTTTAGCGCTCCCGAAAACCTTAGGGTAGATTTTGAGTAGAAATTCGAGATTGAAAATTTTTGAAAATCGCGAAAATTTCGTCGAAATATGATGCTTGATTTCGACGCCTCTCTGTATCTTGGAAACCAGCTGGCTCTAGATGACCTATCCTATTCTGTCCGAACCATTTTGACGCTTTGAATCGACTGGTCTAAGCCAGAAGGCTCTAGGACGCCTACTTCTCGAGTTATGCCAGGAAAACCGTAAATTTCGTAGTCGAAAATGTCGATTTTGCAAAAATTCGCGTAGCCGTAGCGGCCAAACGGTTAGTCCTAGGCTGGCACATTGTACACACGTTTTAATCCTAATGACGATATCTTCAATTTGGCACAAGATTCGCGCAGATCCGATTAGAAATGAGGGAGTTATGGCGTCTTGAAATTTTCGCGATTTGTTTGAACCTCAGGCGATGAAATTAAAAAATTTCAAAAATGGCGATTGTCGATTTTCCCTGTTTTGACGCCAACACTATATGTAATCGGAGCCGCCGATTACGAAAATCCAAACTAGAGTTCGCTATCTTCCTTGGTTCTCGAGATATTTAGAAAAAGTGTCGACAGGTCAAAAGTACAAAAAACGAAATCGCGAATTTTCAGCGGAAAATCGTACAGACTTTCTTCTTTAGCGCTCCCGAAAACCTTAGGGTAGATTTTGAGTAGAAATTCGAGATTGAAAATTTTTGAAAATCGCGAAAATTTCGTCGAAATATGATGCTTGATTTCGACGCCTCTCTGTATCTTGGAAACCAGCTGGCTCTAGATGACCTATCCTATTCTGTCCGAACCATTTTGACGCTTTGAATCGACTGGTCTAAGCCAGAAGGCTCTAGGACGCCTACTTCTCGAGTTATGCCAGGAAAACCGTAAATTTCGTAGTCGAAAATGTCGATTTTGCAAAAATTCGCGTAGCCGTAGCGGCCAAACGGTTAGTCCTAGACTGGCACATTGTACACGCGTTTTAATCCTAATGACGATATCTTCAATTTGGCACAAGATTCGCGCAGATCCGATTAGAAATGAGGGAGTTATGGCGTCTTGAAATTTTCGCGATTTGTTTGAACCTCAGGCGATGAAATTAAAAAATTTCAAAAATGGCGATTGTCGATTTTCCCTGTTTTGACGCCAACACTATATGTAATCGGAGCCGCCGATTACGAAAATCCAAACTAGAGTTCGCTATCTTCCTTGGTTCTCGAGATATTTAGAAAAAGTGTCGACAGGTCAAAAGTACAAATACGAAATCGCGAATTTTCAGCGGAAAATCGTACAGACTTTCTTCTTTAGCGCTCCCGAAAACCTTAGGGTAGATTTTGAGAAGAAATTCGAGATTGAAAATTTTTGAAAATCGCGAAAATTTCGTCGAAATATGATGCTTGATTTCGACGCCTCTCTGTATCTTGGAAACCAGCTGGCTCTAGATGACCTATCCTATTCTGTCCGAACCATTTTGACGCTCTGAATCGACTGGTCTAAGCCAGAAGGCTCTAGGACGCCTACTTCTCGAGTTATGCCAGGAAAACCGTAAATTTCGTAGTCGAAAATGTCGATTTTGCAAAAATTCGCGTAGCCGTAGCGGCCAAACGGTTAGTCCTAGGCTGGCACTTTGTACACGCGTTTTAATTCTAATGACGATTTCTTCAATTTGGCACAAGATTCGCGCAGATCCGATGAGAAATGAGGGAGTTATGGCGTCTTGAAATTTTCGCGATTTTTTTGAACCTCAGGCGATGAAATTTAAAAATTTCAAAAATGGCGATTGTCGATTTTCCCTGTTTTGACGCGAACACTATATGTAATCGGACTCGCCGATTACGATAATCCAAACTAGAGTTCGCTATCTGCCTTGGTTCTGGAGATATTTACGAAAAAGTGTCGACAGGTCAAAAGTACAAAAAACGAAATCGCGAATTTTCAGCGGAAAATCGTACAGACTTTCTTCTTTAGCGCTCCCGAAAACCTTAGGGTAGATTTTGAGTAGAAATTCGAGATTGAAAATTTTTGAAAATCGCGAAAATTTCGTCGAAATATGATGCTTGATTTCGACGCCTCTCTGTATCTTGGAAACCAGCTGGCTCTAGATGACCTATCCTATTCTGTCCGAACCATTTTGACGCTCTGAATCGACTGGTCTAAGCCAGAAGGCTCTAGGACGCCTACTTCTCGAGTTATGCCAGGAAAACCGTAAATTTCGTAGTCGAAAATGTCGATTTTGCAAAAATTCGCGTAGCCGTAGCGGCCAAACGGTTAGTCCTAGGCTGGCACATTGTACACGCGTTTTAATTCTAATGACGATTTCTTCAATTTGGCACAAGATTCGCGCAGATCCGATGAGAAATGAGGGAGTTATGGCGTCTTGAAATTTTCGCGATTTTTTTGAACCTCAGGCGATGAAATTTAAAAATTTCAAAAATGGCGATTGTCGATTTTCCCTGTTTTGACGCGAACACTATATGTAATCGGACTCGCCGATTACGATAATCCAAACTAGAGTTCGCTATCTGCCTTGGTTCTGGAGATATTTACGAAAAAGTGTCGACAGGTCAAAAGTACAAAAAACGAAATCGCGAATTTTCAGCGGAAAATCGTACAGACCTTCTTCTTTAGCGCTCCCGAAAACCTTAGGGTAGATTTTGAGTAGAAATTCGAGATTGAAAATTTTTGAAAATCGCGAAAATTTCGTCGAAATATGATGCTTGATTTCGACGCCTCTCTGTATCTTGGAAACCAGCTGGCTCTAGATGACCTATCCTATACTGTCCGAACCATTTTGACGCTCTGAATCGACTGGTCTAAGCCAGAAGGCTCTAGGACGCCTACTTCTCGAGTTATGCCAGGAAAACCGTAAATTTCGTAATCGAAAATGTCGATTTTGCAAAAATTCGCGTAGCCGTAGCGGCCAAACGGTTTGTCCTAGACTGGCACATTGTACACGCGTTTTAATCCTAATGACGATATCTTCAATTTGGCACAAGATTCGCACAGATCCGATGAGAAATGAGGGAGTTATGGCGTCTTGAAATATTCGCGATTTTTTTGAACCTGAGGCGATGAAATTAAAAAATTTCAAAAATGGCGATTGTCGATTTTCCCTGTTTTGGCGCCAACACTATATGTAATCGGACCCGCCGATTACGATAATCCAAACTAGAGTTCGCTATCTGCCTTGGTTCTCGAGATATTTACGAAAAAGTTTCGACAGGTCAAAAGTACAAAAAACGAAATCGCGAATTTTCAGCGGAAAATCGTACAGACCTTCTTCTTTAGCGCTCCCGAAAACCTTAGGGTAAATTTTGAGTAGAAATTCGAGATTGAAAATTTTTGAAAATCGCGAAAACTTCGTCGAAATATGATGCTTGATTTCGACTCCTCTCTGTATCTTGGAAACCAGCCGGCTCTAGATGACCTATCCTATACTGTCCGAACCATTTTGACGCTCTGAATCGACTGGTCTAAGCCATAAGGCTCTAGGACGCCTACTTCTCGAGTTATGCCAGGAAAACCGTAAATTTCGTAATCGAAAATGTCGATTTTGCAAAAATTCGCGTAGCCGTAGCGGCCAAACGGTTTGTCCTAGACTGGCACATTGTACACGCGTTTTAATCCTAATGACGATATCTTCAATATGGCACAAGATTCGCACAGATCCGATGAGAAATGAGGGAGTTATGGCGTCTTGAAATTTTCGCGATTTTTTTGAACCTCAGGCGATGAAATTTAAAAATTTCAAAAATGGCGATTCTCGATTTTCCCTGTTTTGACGCGAACACTATATGTAATCGGACCCGCCGATTACGATAATCCAAACTAGAGTTCGCTATCTGCCTTGGTTCTCGAGATATTTACGAAAAAGTTTCGACAGGTCAAAAGTACAAAAAACGAAATCGCGAATTTTCAGCGGAAAATCGTACAGACCTTCTTCTTTAGCGCTCCCGAAAACCTTAGGGTAAATTTTGAGTAGAAATTCGAGATTGAAAATTTTTGAAAATCGCGAAAACCGTCGAAATATGATGCTTGATTTCGACTCCTCTCTGTATCTTGGAAACCAGCTGGCTCTAGATGACCTATCCTATTCTGTCCGAACCATTTTGACGCTCTGAATCGACTGGTCTAAGCCAGAAGGCTCTAGGACGCCTACTTCTCGAGTTATGCCAGGAAAACCGTAAATTTCGTAGTCGAAAATGTCGATTTTGCAAAAATTCGCGTAGCCGTAGCGGCCAAACGGTTAGTCCTAGGCTGGCACATTGTACACGCGTTTTAATTCTAATGACGATTTCTTCAATTTGGCACAAGATTCGCGCAGATCCGATGAGAAATGAGGGAGTTATGGCGTCTTGAAATTTTCGCGATTTTTTTGAACCTCAGGCGATGAAATTTAAAAATTTCAAAAATGGCGATTGTCGATTTTCCCTGTTTTGACGCGAACACTATATGTAATCGGACTCGCCGATTACGATAATCCAAACTAGATTTCGCTATCTGCCTTGGTTCTCGAGATATTTAGAAAAAGTGTCGACAGGTCAAAAGTACAAAAAACGAAATCGCGAATTTTCAGCGGAAAATCGTACAGACTTTCTTCTTTAGCGCTCCCGAAAACCTTAGGGTAGATTTTGAGTAGAAATTCGAGATTGAAAATTTTTGAAAATCGCGAAAATTTCGTCGAAATATGATGCTTGATTTCGACGCCTCTCTGTATCTTGGAAACCAGCTGGCTCTAGATGACCTATCCTATTCTGTCCGAACCATTTTGACGCTTTGAATCGACTGGTCTAAGCCAGAAGGCTCTAGGACGCCTACTTCTCGAGTTATGCCAGGAAAACCGTAAATTTCGTAGTCGAAAATGTCGATTTTGCAAAAATTCGCGTAGCCGTAGCGGCCAAACGGTTAGTCCTAGGCTGGCACATTGTACACACGTTTTAATCCTAATGACGATATCTTCAATTTGGCACAAGATTCGCGCAGATCCGATTAGAAATGAGGGAGTTATGGCGTCTTGAAATTTTCGCGATTTGTTTGAACCTCAGGCGATGAAATTAAAAAATTTCAAAAATGGCGATTGTCGATTTTCCCTGTTTTGACGCCAACACTATATGTAATCGGAGCCGCCGATTACGAAAATCCAAACTAGAGTTCGCTATCTTCCTTGGTTCTCGAGATATTTAGAAAAAGTGTCGACAGGTCAAAAGTACAAAAAACGAAATCGCGAATTTTCAGCGGAAAATCGTACAGACTTTCTTCTTTAGCGCTCCCGAAAACCTTAGGGTAGATTTTGAGTAGAAATTCGAGATTGAAAATTTTTGAAAATCGCGAAAATTTCGTCGAAATATGATGCTTGATTTCGACGCCTCTCTGTATCTTGGAAACCAGCTGGCTCTAGATGACCTATCCTATTCTGTCCGAACCATTTTGACGCTTTGAATCGACTGGTCTAAGCCAGAAGGCTCTAGGACGCCTACTTCTCGAGTTATGCCAGGAAAACCGTAAATTTCGTAGTCGAAAATGTCGATTTTGCAAAAATTCGCGTAGCCGTAGCGGCCAAACGGTTAGTCCTAGACTGGCACATTGTACACGCGTTTTAATCCTAATGACGATATCTTCAATTTGGCACAAGATTCGCGCAGATCCGATTAGAAATGAGGGAGTTATGGCGTCTTGAAATTTTCGCGATTTGTTTGAACCTCAGGCGATGAAATTAAAAAATTTCAAAAATGGCGATTGTCGATTTTCCCTGTTTTGACGCCAACACTATATGTAATCGGAGCCGCCGATTACGAAAATCCAAACTAGAGTTCGCTATCTTCCTTGGTTCTCGAGATATTTAGAAAAAGTGTCGACAGGTCAAAAGTACAAATACGAAATCGCGAATTTTCAGCGGAAAATCGTACAGACTTTCTTCTTTAGCGCTCCCGAAAACCTTAGGGTAGATTTTGAGTAGAAATTCGAGATTGAAAATTTTTGAAAATCGCGAAAATTTCGTCGAAATATGATGCTTGATTTCGACGCCTCTCTGTATCTTGGAAACCAGCTGGCTCTAGATGACCTATCCTATTCTGTCCGAACCATTTTGACGCTCTGAATCGACTGGTCTAAGCCAGAAGGCTCTAGGACGCCTACTTCTCGAGTTATGCCAGGAAAACCGTAAATTTCGTAGTCGAAAATGTCGATTTTGCAAAAATTCGCGTAGCCGTAGCGGCTAAACGGTTAGTCCTAGGCTGGCACATTGTACACGCGTTTTAATTCTAATGACGATTTCTTCAATTTGGCACAAGATTCGCGCAGATCCGATGAGAAATGAGGGAGTTATGGCGTCTTGAAATTTTCGCGATTTTTTTGAACCTCAGGCGATGAAATTTAAAAATTTCAAAAATGGCGATTGTCGATTTTCCCTGTTTTGACGCGAACACTATATGTAATCGGACTCGCCGATTACGATAATCCAAACTAGAGTTCGCTATCTGCCTTGGTTCTGGAGATATTTACGAAAAAGTGTCGACAGGTCAAAAGTACAAAAAACGAAATCGCGAATTTTCAGCGGAAAATCGTACAGACTTTCTTCTTTAGCGCTCCCGAAAACCTTAGGGTAGATTTTGAGTAGAAATTCGAGATTGAAAATTTTTGAAAATCGCGAAAATTTCGTCGAAATATGATGCTTGATTTCGACGCCTCTCTGTATCTTGGAAACCAGCTGGCTCTAGATGACCTATCCTATTCTGTCCGAACCATTTTGACGCTCTGAATCGACTGGTCTAAGCCAGAAGGCTCTAGGACGCCTACTTCTCGAGTTATGCCAGGAAAACCGTAAATTTCGTAGTCGAAAATGTCGATTTTGCAAAAATTCGCGTAGCCGTAGCGGCCAAACGGTTAGTCCTAGGCTGGCACATTGTACACGCGTTTTAATTCTAATGACGATTTCTTCAATTTGGCACAAGATTCGCGCAGATCCGATGAGAAATGAGGGAGTTATGGCGTCTTGAAATTTTCGCGATTTTTTTGAACCTCAGGCGATGAAATTTAAAAATTTCAAAAATGGCGATTGTCGATTTTCCCTGTTTTGACGCGAACACTATATGTAATCGGACTCGCCGATTACGATAATCCAAACTAGAGTTCGCTATCTGCCTTGGTTCTGGAGATATTTACGAAAAAGTGTCGACAGGTCAAAAGTACAAAAAACGAAATCGCGAATTTTCAGCGGAAAATCGTACAGACCTTCTTCTTTAGCGCTCCCGAAAACCTTAGGGTAGATTTTGAGTAGAAATTCGAGATTGAAAATTTTTGAAAATCGCGAAAATTTCGTCGAAATATGATGCTTGATTTCGACGCCTCTCTGTATCTTGGAAACCAGCTGGCTCTAGATGACCTATCCTATACTGTCCGAACCATTTTGACGCTCTGAATCGACTGGTCTAAGCCAGAAGGCTCTAGGACGCCTACTTCTCGAGTTATGCCAGGAAAACCGTAAATTTCGTAATCGAAAATGTCGATTTTGCAAAAATTCGCGTAGCCGTAGCGGCCAAACGGTTTGTCCTAGACTGGCACATTGTACACGCGTTTTAATCCTAATGACGATATCTTCAATTTGGCACAAGATTCGCACAGATCCGATGAGAAATGAGGGAGTTATGGCGTCTTGAAATATTCGCGATTTTTTTGAACCTGAGGCGATGAAATTAAAAAATTTCAAAAATGGCGATTGTCGATTTTCCCTGTTTTGGCGCCAACACTATATGTAATCGGACCCGCCGATTACGATAATCCAAACTAGAGTTCGCTATCTGCCTTGGTTCTCGAGATATTTACGAAAAAGTTTCGACAGGTCAAAAGTACAAAAAACGAAATCGCGAATTTTCAGCGGAAAATCGTACAGACCTTCTTCTTTAGCGCTCCCGAAAACCTTAGGGTAAATTTTGAGTAGAAATTCGAGATTGAAAATTTTTGAAAATCGCGAAAACTTCGTCGAAATATGATGCTTGATTTCGACTCCTCTCTGTATCTTGGAAACCAGCCGGCTCTAGATGACCTATCCTATACTGTCCGAACCATTTTGACGCTCTGAATCGACTGGTCTAAGCCATAAGGCTCTAGGACGCCTACTTCTCGAGTTATGCCAGGAAAACCGTAAATTTCGTAATCGAAAATGTCGATTTTGCAAAAATTCGCGTAGCCGTAGCGGCCAAACGGTTTGTCCTAGACTGGCACATTGTACACGCGTTTTAATCCTAATGACGATATCTTCAATATGGCACAAGATTCGCACAGATCCGATGAGAAATGAGGGAGTTATGGCGTCTTGAAATTTTCGCGATTTTTTTGAACCTCAGGCGATGAAATTTAAAAATTTCAAAAATGGCGATTCTCGATTTTCCCTGTTTTGACGCGAACACTATATGTAATCGGACCCGCCGATTACGATAATCCAAACTAGAGTTCGCTATCTGCCTTGGTTCTCGAGATATTTACGAAAAAGTTTCGACAGGTCAAAAGTACAAAAAACGAAATCGCGAATTTTCAGCGGAAAATCGTACAGACCTTCTTCTTTAGCGCTCCCGAAAACCTTAGGGTAAATTTTGAGTAGAAATTCGAGATTGAAAATTTTTGAAAATCGCGAAAACTTCGTCGAAATATGATGCTTGATTTCGACTCCTCTCTGTATCTTGGAAACCAGCTGGCTCTAGATGACCTATCCTATACTGTCCGAACCATTTTGACGCTCTGAATCGACTGGTCTAAGCCAGAAGGCTCTAGGACGCCTACTTCTCGAGTTATGCCAGGAAAACCGTAAATTTCGTAATCGAAAATGTCGATTTTGCAAAAATTCGCGTAGCCGTAGCGGCCAAACGGTTTGTCCTAGACTGGCACATTGTACACGCGTTTTAATCCTAATGACGATATCTTCAATATGGCACAAGATTCGCACAGATCCGATGCGAAATGAGGGAGTTATGGCGTCTTGAAATTTTCGCGATTTTTTTGAACCTCAGGCGATGAAATTTAAAAATTTCAAAAATGGCGATTCTCGATTTTCCCTGTTTTGACGCCAACACTATATGTAATCGGAGCCGCCGATTACGAAAATCCAAACTAGAGTTCGCTATCTTCCTTGGTTCTCGAGATATTTAGAAAAAGTGTCGACAGGTCAAAAGTACAAAAAACGAAATCGCGAATTTTCAGCGGAAAATCGTACAGACTTTCTTCTTTAGCGCTCCCGAAAACCTTAGGGTAGATTTTGAGTAGAAATTCGAGATTGAAAATTTTTGAAAATCGCGAAAATTTCGTCGAAATATGATGCTTGATTTCGACGCCTCTCTGTATCTTGGAAACCAGCTGGCTCTAGATGACCTATCCTATTCTGTCCGAACCATTTTGACGCTCTGAATCGACTGGTCTAAGCCAGAAGGCTCTAGGACGCCTACTTCTCGAGTTATGCCAGGAAAACCGTAAATTTCGTAGTCGAAAATGTCGATTTTGCAAAAATTCGCGTAGCCGTAGCGGCCAAACGGTTAGTCCTAGGCTGGCACATTGTACACGCGTTTTAATTCTAATGACGATTTCTTCAATTTGGCACAAGATTCGCGCAGATCCGATGAGAAATGAGGGAGTTATGGCGTCTTGAAATTTTCGCGATTTTTTTGAACCTCAGGCGATGAAATTTAAAAATTTCAAAAATGGCGATTGTCGATTTTCCCTGTTTTGACGCGAACACTATATGTAATCGGACTCGCCGATTACGATAATCCAAACTAGAGTTCGCTATCTGCCTTGGTTCTGGAGATATTTACGAAAAAGTGTCGACAGGTCAAAAGTACAAAAAACGAAATCGCGAATTTTCAGCGGAAAATCGTACAGACCTTCTTCTTTAGCGCTCCCGAAAACCTTAGGGTAGATTTTGAGTAGAAATTCGAGATTGAAAATTTTTGAAAATCGCGAAAATTTCGTCGAAATATGATGCTTGATTTCGACGCCTCTCTGTATCTTGGAAACCAGCTGGCTCTAGATGACCTATCCTATACTGTCCTAACCATTTTGACGCTCTGAATCGACTGGTCTAAGCCAGAAGGCTCTAGGACGCCTACTTCTCGAGTTATGCCAGGAAAACCGTAAATTTCGTAATCGAAAATGTCGATTTTGCAAAAATTCGCGTAGCCGTAGCGGCCAAACGGTTTGTCCTAGACTGGCACATTGTACACGCGTTTTAATCCTAATGACGATATCTTCAATTTGGCACAAGATTCGCACAGATCCGATGAGAAATGAGGGAGTTATGGCGTCTTGAAATATTCGCGATTTTTTTGAACCTGAGGCGATGAAATTAAAAAATTTCAAAAATGGCGATTGTCGATTTTCCCTGTTTTGGCGCCAACACTATATGTAATCGGACCCGCCGATTACGATAATCCAAACTAGAGTTCGCTATCTGCCTTGGTTCTCGAGATATTTACGAAAAAGTTTCGACAGGTCAAAAGTACAAAAAACGAAATCGCGAATTTTCAGCGGAAAATCGTACAGACCTTCTTCTTTAGCGCTTCCGAAAACCTTAGGGTAAATTTTGAGTAGAAATTCGAGATTGAAAATTTTTGAAAATCGCGAAAACTTCGTCGAAATATGATGCTTGATTTCGACTCCTCTCTGTATCTTGGAAACCAGCTGGCTCTAGATGACCTATCCTATACTGTCCGAACCATTTTGACGCTCTGAATCGACTGGTCTAAGCCATAAGGCTCTAGGACGCCTACATCTCGAGTTATGCCAGGAAAACCGTAAATTTCGTAATCGAAAATGTCGATTTTGCAAAAATTCGCGTAGCCGTAGCGGCCAAACGGTTTGTCCTAGACTGGCACATTGTACACGCGTTTTAATCCTAATGACGATATCTTCAATATGGCACAAGATTCGCACAGATCCGATGAGAAATGAGGGAGTTATGGCGTCTTGAAATTTTCGCGATTTTTTTGAACCTCAGGCGATGAAATTTAAAAATTTCAAAAATGGCGATTCTCGATTTTCCCTGTTTTGACGCGAACACTATATGTAATCGGACCCGCCGATTACGATAATCCAAACTAGAGTTCGCTATCTGCCTTGGTTCTGGAGATATTTACGAAAAAGTTTCGACAGGTCAAAAGTACAAAAAACGAAATCGCGAATTTTCAGCGGAAAATCGTACAGACCTTCTTCTTTAGCGCTCCCGAAAACCTTAGGGTAGATTTTGAGTAGAAATTCGAGATTGAAAATTTTTGAAAATCGCGAAAACTTCGTCGAAATATGATGCTTGATTTCGACGCCTCTCTGTATCTTGGAAACCAGCTGGCTCTAGATGACCTATCCTATCGAAAATGTCGATTTTGCAAAAATTCGCGTAGCCGTAGCGGCCAAACGGTTAGTCCTAGGCTGGCACATTGTACACGCGTTTTAATTCTAATGACGATTTCTTCAATTTGGCACAAGATTCGCGCAGATCCGATGAGAAATGAGGGAGTTATGGCGTCTTGAAATTTTCGCGATTTTTTTGAACCTCAGGCGATGAAATTTAAAAATTTCAAAAATGGCGATTGTCGATTTTCCCTGTTTTGACGCGAACACTATATGTAATCGGACTCGCCGATTACGATAATCCAAACTAGAGTTCGCTATCTGCCTTGGTTCTGGAGATATTTACGAAAAAGTGTCGACAGGTCAAAAGTACAAAAAACGAAATCGCGAATTTTCAGCGGAAAATCGTACAGACCTTCTTCTTTAGCGCTCCCGAAAACCTTAGGGTAGATTTTGAGTAGAAATTCGAGATTGAAAATTTTTGAAAATCGCGAAAATTTCGTCGAAATATGATGCTTGATTTCGACGCCTCTCTGTATCTTGGAAACCAGCTGGCTCTAGATGACCTATCCTATACTGTCCTAACCATTTTGACGCTCTGAATCGACTGGTCTAAGCCAGAAGGCTCTAGGACGCCTACTTCTCGAGTTATGCCAGGAAAACCGTAAATTTCGTAATCGAAAATGTCGATTTTGCAAAAATTCGCGTAGCCGTAGCGGCCAAACGGTTTGTCCTAGACTGGCACATTGTACACGCGTTTTAATCCTAATGACGATATCTTCAATTTGGCACAAGATTCGCACAGATCCGATGAGAAATGAGGGAGTTATGGCGTCTTGAAATATTCGCGATTTTTTTGAACCTGAGGCGATGAAATTAAAAAATTTCAAAAATGGCGATTGTCGATTTTCCCTGTTTTGGCGCCAACACTATATGTAATCGGACCCGCCGATTACGATAATCCAAACTAGAGTTCGCTATCTGCCTTGGTTCTTGAGATATTTACGAAAAAGTTTCGACAGGTCAAAAGTACAAAAAACGAAATCGCGAATTTTCAGCGGAAAATCGTACAGACCTTCTTCTTTAGCGCTTCCGAAAACCTTAGGGTAAATTTTGAGTAGAAATTCGAGATTGAAAATTTTTGAAAATCGCGAAAACTTCGTCGAAATATGATGCTTGATTTCGACTCCTCTCTGTATCTTGGAAACCAGCTGGCTCTAGATGACCTATCCTATACTGTCCGAACCATTTTGACGCTCTGAATCGACTGGTCTAAGCCATAAGGCTCTAGGACGCCTACATCTCGAGTTATGCCAGGAAAACCGTAAATTTCGTAATCGAAAATGTCGATTTTGCAAAAATTCGCGTAGCCGTAGCGGCCAAACGGTTTGTCCTAGACTGGCACATTGTACACGCGTTTTAATCCTAATGACGATATCTTCAATATGGCACAAGATTCGCACAGATCCGATGAGAAATGAGGGAGTTATGGCGTCTTGAAATTTTCGCGATTTTTTTGAACCTCAGGCGATGAAATTTAAAAATTTCAAAAATGGCGATTCTCGATTTTCCCTGTTTTGACGCGAACACTATATGTAATCGGACCCGCCGATTACGATAATCCAAACTAGAGTTCGCTATCTGCCTTGGTTCTCGAGATATTTACGAAAAAGTTTCGACAGGTCAAAAGTACAAAAAACGAAATCGCGAATTTTCAGCGGAAAATCGTACAGACCTTCTTCTTTAGCGCTCCCGAAAACCTTAGGGTAAATTTTGAGTAGAAATTCGAGATTGAAAATTTTTGAAAATCGCGAAAACTTCGTCGAAATATGATGCTTGATTTCGACTCCTCTCTGTATCTTGGAAACCAGCTGGCTCTAGATGACCTATCCTATACTGTCCGAACCATTTTGACGCTCTGAATCGACTGGTCTAAGCCATAAGGCTCTAGGACGCCTACTTCTCGAGTTATGCCAGGAAAACCGTAAATTTCGTAATCGAAAATGTCGATTTTGCAAAAATTCGCGTAGCCGTAGCGGCCAAACGGTTTGTCCTAGACTGGCACATTGTACACGCGTTTTAATCCTAATGACGATATCTTCAATATGGGACAAGATTCGCACAGATCCGATGAGAAATGAGGGAGTTATGGCGTCTTGAAATTTTCGCGATTTTTTTGAACCTCAGGCGATGAAATTTAAAAATTTCAAAAATGGCGATTGTCGATTTTCCCTGTTTTGACGCCAACACTATATGTAATCGGACTCGCCGATTACGAAAATCCAAACTAGAGCTCGCTATCTTCCTTGGTTCTCGAGATATTTAGAAAAAGTGTCGACAGGTCAAAAGTACAAAAAACGAAATCGCGAATTTTCAGCGGAAAATCGTACAGACTTTCTTCTTTAGCGCTCCCGAAAACCTTAGGGTAGATTTTGAGTAGAAATTCGAGATTGAAAATTTTTGAAAATCGCGAAAATTTCGTCGAAATATGATGCTTGATTTCGACGCCTCTCTGTATCTTGGAAACCAGCTGGCTCTAGATGACCTATCCTATTCTGTCCGAACCATTTTGACGCTTTGAATCGACTGGTCTAAGCCAGAAGGCTCTAGGACGCCTACTTCTCGAGTTATGCCAGGAAAACCGTAAATTTCGTAGTCGAAAATGTCGATTTTGCAAAAATTCGCGTAGCCGTAGCGGCCAAACGGTTAGTCCTAGGCTGGCACATTGTACACGCGTTTTAATCCTAATGACGATATCTTCAATTTGGCACAAGATTCGCGCAGATCCGATTAGAAATGAGGGAGTTATGGCGTCTTGAAATTTTCGCGATTTGTTTGAACCTCAGGCGATGAAATTAAAAAATTTCAAAAATGGCGATTGTCGATTTTCCCTGTTTTGACGCCAACACTATATGTAATCGGAGCCGCCGATTACGAAAATCCAAACTAGAGTTCGCTATCTTCCTTGGTTCTCGAGATATTTAGAAAAAGTGTCGACAGGTCAAAAGTACAAAAAACGAAATCGCGAATTTTCAGCGGAAAATCGTACAGACTTTCTTCTTTAGCGCTCCCGAAAACCTTAGGGTAGATTTTGAGTAGAAATTCGAGATTGAAAATTTTTGAAAATCGCGAAAATTTCGTCGAAATATGATGCTTGATTTCGACGCCTCTCTGTATCTTGGAAACCAGCTGGCTCTAGATGACCTATCCTATTCTGTCCGAACCATTTTGACGCTCTGAATCGACTGGTCTAAGCCAGAAGGCTCTAGGACGCCTACTTCTCGAGTTATGCCAGGAAAACCGTAAATTTCGTAGTCGAAAATGTCGATTTTGCAAAAATTCGCGTAGCCGTAGCGGCCAAACGGTTAGTCCTAGGCTGGCACATTGTACACGCGTTTTAATTCTAATGACGATTTCTTCAATTTGGCACAAGATTCGCGCAGATCCGATGAGAAATGAGGGAGTTATGGCGTCTTGAAATTTTCGCGATTTTTTTGAACCTCAGGCGATGAAATTTAAAAATTTCAAAAATGGCGATTGTCGATTTTCCCTGTTTTGACGCGAACACTATATGTAATCGGACTCGCCGATTACGATAATCCAAACTAGAGTTCGCTATCTGCCTTGGTTCTGGAGATATTTACGAAAAAGTGTCGACAGGTCAAAAGTACAAAAAACGAAATCGCGAATTTTCAGCGGAAAATCGTACAGACTTTCTTCTTTAGCGCTCCCGAAAACCTTAGGGTAGATTTTGAGTAGAAATTCGAGATTGAAAATTTTTGAAAATCGCGAAAATTTCGTCGAAATATGATGCTTGATTTCGACGCCTCTCTGTATCTTGGAAACCAGCTGGCTCTAGATGACCTATCCTATTCTGTCCGAACCATTTTGACGCTCTGAATCGACTGGTCTAAGCCAGAAGGCTCTAGGACGCCTACTTCTCGAGTTATGCCAGGAAAACCGTAAATTTCGTAGTCGAAAATGTCGATTTTGCAAAAATTCGCGTAGCCGTAGCGGCCAAACGGTTAGTCCTAGGCTGGCACATTGTACACGCGTTTTAATTCTAATGACGATTTCTTCAATTTGGCACAAGATTCGCGCAGATCCGATGAGAAATGAGGGAGTTATGGCGTCTTGAAATTTTCGCGATTTTTTTGAACCTCAGGCGATGAAATTTAAAAATTTCAAAAATGGCGATTCTCGATTTTCCCTGTTTTGACGCGAACACTATATGTAATCGGACCCGCCGATTACGATAATCCAAACTAGAGTTCGCTATCTGCCTTGGTTCTCGAGATATTTACGAAAAAGTTTCGACAGGTCAAAAGTACAAAAAACGAAATCGCGAATTTTCAGCGGAAAATCGTACAGACCTTCTTCTTTAGCGCTCCCGAAAACCTTAGGGTAAATTTTGAGTAGAAATTCGAGATTGAAAATTTTTGAAAATCGCGAAAACTTCGTCGAAATATGATGCTTGATTTCGACTCCTCTCTGTATCTTGGAAACCAGCTGGCTCTAGATGACCTATCCTATACTGTCCGAACCATTTTGACGCTCTGAATCGACTGGTCTAAGCCATAAGGCTCTAGGACGCCTACATCTCGAGTTATGCCAGGAAAACCGTAAATTTCGTAATCGAAAATGTCGATTTTGCAAAAATTCGCGTAGCCGTAGCGGCCAAACGGTTTGTCCTAGACTGGCACATTGTACACGCGTTTTAATCCTAATGACGATATCTTCAATATGGCACAAGATTCGCACAGATCCGATGAGAAATGAGGGAGTTATGGCGTCTTGAAATTTTCGCGATTTTTTTGAACCTCAGGCGATGAAATTTAAAAATTTCAAAAATGGCGATTCTCGATTTTCCCTGTTTTGACGCGAACACTATATGTAATCGGACCCGCCGATTACGATAATCCAAACTAGAGTTCGCTATCTGCCTTGGTTCTCGAGATATTTACGAAAAAGTTTCGACAGGTCAAAAGTACAAAAAACGAAATCGCGAATTTTCAGCGGAAAATCGTACAGACCTTCTTCTTTAGCGCTCCCGAAAACCTTAGGGTAAATTTTGAGTAGAAATTCGAGATTGAAAATTTTTGAAAATCGCGAAAACTTCGTCGAAATATGATGCTTGATTTCGACTCCTCTCTGTATCTTGGAAACCAGCTGGCTCTAGATGACCTATCCTATACTGTCCGAACCATTTTGACGCTCTGAATCGACTGGTCTAAGCCATAAGGCTCTAGGACGCCTACTTCTCGAGTTATGCCAGGAAAACCGTAAATTTCGTAATCGAAAATGTCGATTTTGCAAAAATTCGCGTAGCCGTAGCGGCCAAACGGTTTGTCCTAGACTGGCACATTGTACACGCGTTTTAATCCTAATGACGATATCTTCAATATGGCACAAGATTCGCACAGATCCGATGAGAAATGAGGGAGTTATGGCGTCTTGAAATTTTCGCGATTTTTTTGAACCTCAGGCGATGAAATTTAAAAATTTCAAAAATGGCGATTGTCAATTTTCCCTGTTTTGACGCCAACACTATATGTAATCGGACTCGCCGATTACGAAAATCCAAACTAGAGCTCGCTATCTTCCTTGGTTCTCGAGATATTTAGAAAAAGTGTCGACAGGTCAAAAGTACAAAAAACGAAATCGCGAATTTTCAGCGGAAAATCGTACAGACTTTCTTCTTTAGCGCTCCCGAAAACCTTAGGGTAGATTTTGAGTAGAAATTCGAGATTGAAAATTTTTGAAAATCGCGAAAATTTCGTCGAAATATGATGCTTGATTTCGACGCCTCTCTGTATCTTGGAAACCAGCTGGCTCTAGATGACCTATCCTATTCTGTCCGAACCATTTTGACGCTTTGAATCGACTGGTCTAAGCCAGAAGGCTCTAGGACGCCTACTTCTCGAGTTATGCCAGGAAAACCGTAAATTTCGTAGTCGAAAATGTCGATTTTGCAAAAATTCGCGTAGCCGTAGCGGCCAAACGGTTAGTCCTAGGCTGGCACATTGTACACGCCTTTTAATCCTAATGACGATATCTTCAATTTGGCACAAGATTCGCGCAGATCCGATTAGAAATGAGGGAGTTATGGCGTCTTGAAATTTTCGCGATTTGTTTGAACCTCAGGCGATGAAATTAAAAAATTTCAAAAATGGCGATTGTCGATTTTCCCTGTTTTGACGCCAACACTATATGTAATCGGAGCCGCCGATTACGAAAATCCAAACTAGAGTTCGCTATCTTCCTTGGTTCTCGAGATATTTAGAAAAAGTGTCGACAGGTCAAAAGTACAAAAAACGAAATCGCGAATTTTCAGCGGAAAATCGTACAGACTTTCTTCTTTAGCGCTCCCGAAAACCTTAGGGTAGATTTTGAGTAGAAATTCGAGATTGAAAATTTTTGAAAATCGCGAAAATTTCGTCGAAATATGATGCTTGATTTCGACGCCTCTCTGTATCTTGGAAACCAGCTGGCTCTAGATGACCTATCCTATTCTGTCCGAACCATTTTGACGCTCTGAATCGACTGGTCTAAGCCAGAAGGCTCTAGGACGCCTACTTCTCGAGTTATGCCAGGAAAACCGTAAATTTCGTAGTCGAAAATGTCGATTTTGCAAAAATTCGCGTAGCCGTAGCGGCCAAACGGTTAGTCCTAGGCTGGCACATTGTACACGCGTTTTAATTCTAATGACGATTTCTTCAATTTGGCACAAGATTCGCGCAGATCCGATGAGAAATGAGGGAGTTATGGCGTCTTGAAATTTTCGCGATTTTTTTGAACCTCAGGCGATGAAATTTAAAAATTTCAAAAATGGCGATTGTCGATTTTCCCTGTTTTGACGCGAACACTATATGTAATCGGACTCGCCGATTACGATAATCCAAACTAGAGTTCGCTATCTGCCTTGGTTCTGGAGATATTTACGAAAAAGTGTCGACAGGTCAAAAGTACAAAAAACGAAATCGCGAATTTTCAGCGGAAAATCGTACAGACTTTCTTCTTTAGCGCTCCCGAAAACCTTAGGGTAGATTTTGAGTAGAAATTCGAGATTGAAAATTTTTGAAAATCGCGAAAATTTCGTCGAAATATGATGCTTGATTTCGACGCCTCTCTGTATCTTGGAAACCAGCTGGCTCTAGATGACCTATCCTATTCTGTCCGAACCATTTTGACGCTCTGAATCGACTGGTCTAAGCCAGAAGGCTCTAGGACGCCTACTTCTCGAGTTATGCCAGGAAAACCGTAAATTTCGTAGTCGAAAATGTCGATTTTGCAAAAATTCGCGTAGCCGTAGCGGCCAAACGGTTAGTCCTAGGCTGGCACATTGTACACGCGTTTTAATTCTAATGACGATTTCTTCAATTTGGCACAAGATTCGCGCAGATCCGATGAGAAATGAGGGAGTTATGGCGTCTTGAAATTTTCGCGATTTTTTTGAACCTCAGGCGATGAAATTTAAAAATTTCAAAAATGGCGATTCTCGATTTTCCCTGTTTTGACGCGAACACTATATGTAATCGGACCCGCCGATTACGATAATCCAAACTAGAGTTCGCTATCTGCCTTGGTTCTCGAGATATTTAGAAAAAGTGTCGACAGGTCAAAAGTACAAAAAACGAAATCGCGAATTTTCAGCGGAAAATCGTACAGACTTTCTTCTTTAGCGCTCCCGAAAACCTTAGGGTAGATTTTGAGTAGAAATTCGAGATTGAAAATTTTTGAAAATCGCGAAAATTTCGTCGAAATATGATGCTTGATTTCGACGCCTCTCTGTATCTTGGAAACCAGCTGGCTCTAGATGACCTATCCTATTCTGTCCGAACCATTTTGACGCTTTGAATCGACTGGTCTAAGCCAGAAGGCTCTAGGACGCCTACTTCTCGAGTTATGCCAGGAAAACCGTAAATTTCGTAGTCGAAAATGTCGATTTTGCAAAAATTCGCGTAGCCGTAGCGGCCAAACGGTTAGTCCTAGGCTGGCACATTGTACACGCGTTTTAATCCTAATGACGATATCTTCAATTTGGCACAAGATTCGCGCAGATCCGATTAGAAATGAGGGAGTTATGGCGTCTTGAAATTTTCGCGATTTGTTTGAACCTCAGGCGATGAAATTAAAAAATTTCAAAAATGGCGATTGTCGATTTTCCCTGTTTTGACGCCAACACTATATGTAATCGGAGCCGCCGATTACGAAAATCCAAACTAGAGTTCGCTATCTTCCTTGGTTCTCGAGATATTTAGAAAAAGTGTCGACAGGTCAAAAGTACAAAAAACGAAATCGCGAATTTTCAGCGGAAAATCGTACAGACTTTCTTCTTTAGCGCTCCCGAAAACCTTAGGGTAGATTTTGAGTAGAAATTCGAGATTGAAAATTTTTGAAAATCGCGAAAATTTCGTCGAAATATGATGCTTGATTTCGACGCCTCTCTGTATCTTGGAAACCAGCTGGCTCTAGATGACCTATCCTATTCTGTCCGAACCATTTTGACGCTCTGAATCGACTGGTCTAAGCCAGAAGGCTCTAGGACGCCTACTTCTCGAGTTATGCCAGGAAAACCGTAAATTTCGTAGTCGAAAATGTCGATTTTGCAAAAATTCGCGTAGCCGTAGCGGCCAAACGGTTAGTCCTAGGCTGGCACATTGTACACGCGTTTTAATTCTAATGACGATTTCTTCAATTTGGCACAAGATTCGCGCAGATCCGATGAGAAATGAGGGAGTTATGGCGTCTTGAAATTTTCGCGATTTTTTTGAACCTCAGGCGATGAAATTTAAAAATTTCAAAAATGGCGATTGTCGATTTTCCCTGTTTTGACGCGAACACTATTTGTAATCGGACTCGCCGATTACGATAATCCAAACTAGAGTTCGCTATCTGCCTTGGTTCTGGAGATATTTACGAAAAAGTGTCGACAGGTCAAAAGTACAAAAAACGAAATCGCGAATTTTCAGCGGAAAATCGTACAGACTTTCTTCTTTAGCGCTCCCGAAAACCTTAGGGTAGATTTTGAGTAGAAATTCGAGATTGAAAATTTTTGAAAATCGCGAAAATTTCGTCGAAATATGATGCTTGATTTCGACGCCTCTCTGTATCTTGGAAACCAGCTGGCTCTAGATGACCTATCCTATTCTGTCCGAACCATTTTGACGCTCTGAATCGACTGGTCTAAGCCAGAAGGCTCTAGGACGCCTACTTCTCGAGTTATGCCAGGAAAACCGTAAATTTCGTAGTCGAAAATGTCGATTTTGCAAAAATTCGCGTAGCCGTAGCGGCCAAACGGTTAGTCCTAGGCTGGCACATTGTACACGCGTTTTAATTCTAATGACGATTTCTTCAATTTGGCACAAGATTCGCGCAGATCCGATGAGAAATGAGGGAGTTATGGCGTCTTGAAATTTTCGCGATTTTTTTGAACCTCAGGCGATGAAATTTAAAAATTTCAAAAATGGCGATTGTCGATTTTCCCTGTTTTGACGCGAACACTATATGTAATCGGACTCGCCGATTACGATAATCCAAACTAGAGTTCGCTATCTGCCTTGGTTCTCGAGATATTTAGAAAAAGTGTCGACAGGTCAAAAGTACAAAAAACGAAATCGCGAATTTTCAGCGGAAAATCGTACAGACTTTCTTCTTTAGCGCTCCCGAAAACCTTAGGGTAGATTTTGAGTAGAAATTCGAGATTGAAAATTTTTGAAAATCGCGAAAATTTCGTCGAAATATGATGCTTGATTTCGACGCCTCTCTGTATCTTGGAAACCAGCTGGCTCTAGATGACCTATCCTATTCTGTCCGAACCATTTTGACGCTTTGAATCGACTGGTCTAAGCCAGAAGGCTCTAGGACGCCTACTTCTCGAGTTATGCCAGGAAAACCGTAAATTTCGTAGTCGAAAATGTCGATTTTGCAAAAATTCGCGTAGCCGTAGCGGCCAAACGGTTAGTCCTAGGCTGGCACATTGTACACGCGTTTTAATCCTAATGACGATATCTTCAATTTGGCACAAGATTCGCGCAGATCCGATTAGAAATGAGGGAGTTATGGCGTCTTGAAATTTTCGCGATTTGTTTGAACCTCAGGCGATGAAATTAAAAAATTTCAAAAATGGCGATTGTCGATTTTCCCTGTTTTGACGCCAACACTATATGTAATCGGAGCCGCCGATTACGAAAATCCAAACTAGAGTTCGCTATCTTCCTTGGTTCTCGAGATATTTAGAAAAAGTGTCGACAGGTCAAAAGTACAAAAAACGAAATCGCGAATTTTCAGCGGAAAATCGTACAGACTTTCTTCTTTAGCGCTCCCGAAAACCTTAGGGTAGATTTTGAGTAGAAATTCGAGATTGAAAATTTTTGAAAATCGCGAAAATTTCGTCGAAATATGATGCTTGATTTCGACGCCTCTCTGTATCTTGGAAACCAGCTGGCTCTAGATGACCTATCCTATTCTGTCCGAACCATTTTGACGCTCTGAATCGACTGGTCTAAGCCAGAAGGCTCTAGGACGCCTACTTCTCGAGTTATGCCAGGAAAACCGTAAATTTCGTAGTCGAAAATGTCGATTTTGCAAAAATTCGCGTAGCCGTAGCGGCCAAACGGTTAGTCCTAGGCTGGCACATTGTACACGCGTTTTAATTCTAATGACGATTTCTTCAATTTGGCACAAGATTCGCGCAGATCCGATGAGAAATGAGGGAGTTATGGCGTCTTGAAATTTTCGCGATTTTTTTGAACCTCAGGCGATGAAATTTAAAAATTTCAAAAATGGCGATTGTCGATTTTCCCTGTTTTGACGCGAACACTATATGTAATCGGACTCGCCGATTACGATAATCCAAACTAGAGTTCGCTATCTGCCTTGGTTCTCGAGATATTTAGAAAAAGTGTCGACAGGTCAAAAGTACAAAAAACGAAATCGCGAATTTTCAGCGGAAAATCGTACAGACTTTCTTCTTTAGCGCTCCCGAAAACCTTAGGGTAGATTTTGAGTAGAAATTCGAGATTGAAAATTTTTGAAAATCGCGAAAATTTCGTCGAAATATGATGCTTGATTTCGACGCCTCTCTGTATCTTGGAAACCAGCTGGCTCTAGATGACCTATCCTATTCTGTCCGAACCATTTTGACGCTTTGAATCGACTGGTCTAAGCCAGAAGGCTCTAGGACGCCTACTTCTCGAGTTATGCCAGGAAAACCGTAAATTTCGTAGTCGAAAATGTCGATTTTGCAAAAATTCGCGTAGCCGTAGCGGCCAAACGGTTAGTCCTAGGCTGGCACATTGTACACGCGTTTTAATCCTAATGACGATATCTTCAATTTGGCACAAGATTCGCGCAGATCCGATTAGAAATGAGGGAGTTATGGCGTCTTGAAATTTTCGCGATTTGTTTGAACCTCAGGCGATGAAATTAAAAAATTTCAAAAATGGCGATTGTCGATTTTCCCTGTTTTGACGCCAACACTATATGTAATCGGAGCCGCCGATTACGAAAATCCAAACTAGAGTTCGCTATCTTCCTTGGTTCTCGAGATATTTAGAAAAAGTGTCGACAGGTCAAAAGTACAAAAAACGAAATCGCGAATTTTCAGCGGAAAATCGTACAGACTTTCTTCTTTAGCGCTCCCGAAAACCTTAGGGTAGATTTTGAGTAGAAATTCGAGATTGAAAATTTTTGAAAATCGCGAAAATTTCGTCGAAATATGATGCTTGATTTCGACGCCTCTCTGTATCTTGGAAACCAGCTGGCTCTAGATGACCTATCCTATTCTGTCCGAACCATTTTGACGCTTTGAATCGCGTGGTCTAAGCCAGAAGGCTCTAGGACGCCTACTTCTCGAGTTATGCCAGGAAAACCATAAATTTCGTAGTCGAAAATGTCGATTTTGCAAAAATTCGCGTAGCCGTAGCGGCCAAACGGTTAGTCCTAGGCTGGCACATTGTACACGCGTTTTAATCCTAATGACGATATCTTCAATTTGGCACAATATTCGCGCAGATCCGATTAGAAATGAGGGAGTTATGGCGTCTTGAAATTTTCGCGATTTTTTTGAACCTCAGGCGATGAAATTTAAAAATTTCAAAAATGGCGATTGTCGATTTTCCCTGTTTTGACGCGAACACTATATGTAATCAGACTCGCCGATTACGATAATCCAAACTAGAGTTCGCTATCTGCCTTGGTTCTGGAGATATTTACGAAAAAGTGTCGACAGGTCAAAAGTACAAAAAACGAAATCGCGAATTTTCAGCGGAAAATCGTACAGACTTTCTTCTTTAGCGCTCCCGAAAACCTTAGGGTAGATTTTGAGTAGAAATTCGAGATTGAAAATTTTTGAAAATCGCGAAAATTTCGTCGAAATATGATGCTTGATTTCGACGCCTCTCTGTATCTTGGAAACCAGCTGGCTCTAGATGACCTATCCTATTCTGTCCGAACCATTTTGACGCTCTGAATCGACTGGTCTAAGCCAGAAGGCTCTAGGACGCCTACTTCTCGAGTTATGCCAGGAAAACCGTAAATTTCGTAGTCGAAAATGTCGATTTTGCAAAAATTCGCGTAGCCGTAGCGGCCAAACGGTTAGTCCTAGGCTGGCACATTGTACACGCGTTTTAATTCTAATGACGATTTCTTCAATTTGGCACAAGATTCGCGCAGATCCGATGAGAAATGAGGGAGTTATGGCGTCTTGAAATTTTCGCGATTTTTTTGAACCTCAGGCGATGAAATTTAAAAATTTCAAAAATGGCGATTGTCGATTTTCCCTGTTTTGACGCGAACACTATATGTAATCGGACTCGCCGATTACGATAATCCAAACTAGAGTTCGCTATCTGCCTTGGTTCTGGAGATATTTACGAAAAAGTGTCGACAGGTCAAAAGTACAAAAAACGAAATCGCGAATTTTCAGCGGAAAATCGTACAGACCTTCTTCTTTAGCGCTCCCGAAAACCTTAGGGTAGATTTTGAGTAGAAATTCGAGATTGAAAATTTTTGAAAATCGCGAAAATTTCGTCGAAATATGATGCTTGATTTCGACGCCTCTCTGTATCTTGGAAACCAGCTGGCTCTAGATGACCTATCCTATACTGTCCGAACCATTTTGACGCTCTGAATCGACTGGTCTAAGCCAGAAGGCTCTAGGACGCCTACTTCTCGAGTTATGCCAGGAAAACCGTAAATTTCGTAATCGAAAATGTCGATTTTGCAAAAATTCGCGTAGCCGTAGCGGCCAAACGGTTTGTCCTAGACTGACACATTGTACACGCGTTTTAATCCTAATGACGATATCTTCAATTTGGCACAAGATTCGCACAGATCCGATGAGAAATGAGGGAGTTATGGCGTCTTGAAATATTCGCGATTTTTTTGAACCTGAGGCGATGAAATTAAAAAATTTCAAAAATGGCGATTGTCGATTTTCCCTGTTTTGGCGCCAACACTATATGTAATCGGACCCGCCGATTACGATAATCCAAACTAGAGTTCGCTATCTGCCTTGGTTCTCGAGATATTTACGAAAAAGTTTCGACAGGTCAAAAGTACAAAAAACGAAATCGCGAATTTTCAGCGGAAAATCGTACAGACCTTCTTCTTTAGCGCTCCCGAAAACCTTAGGGTAAATTTTGAGTAGAAATTCGAGATTGAAAATTTTTGAAAATCGCGAAAACTTCGTCGAAATATGATGCTTGATTTCGACTCCTCTCTGTATCTTGGAAACCAGCTGGCTCTAGATGACCTATCCTATACTGTCCGAACCATTTTGACGCTCTGAATCGACTGGTCTAAGCCATAAGGCTCTAGGACGCCTACTTCTCGAGTTATGCCAGGAAAACCGTAAATTTCGTAATCGAAAATGTCGATTTTGCAAAAATTCGCGTAGTCGTAGCGGCCAAACGGTTTGTCCTAGACTGGCACATTGGACACGCGTTTTAATCCTAATGACGATATCTTCAATATGGCACAAGATTCGCACAGATCCGATGAGAAATGAGGGAGTTATGGCGTCTTGAAATTTTCGCGATTTTTTTGAACCTCAGGCGATGAAATTTAAAAATTTCAAAAATGGCGATTGTCGATTTTCCCTGTTTTGACGCGAACACTATATGTAATCGGACCCGCCGATTACGATAATCCAAACTAGAGTTCGCTATCTGCCTTGGTTCTCGAGATATTTACGAAAAAGTTTCGACAGGTCAAAAGTACAAAAAACGAAATCGCGAATTTTCAGCGGAAAATCGTACAGACCTTCTTCTTTAGCGCTCCCGAAAACCTTAGGGTAAATTTTGAGTAGAAATTCGAGATTGAAAATTTTTGAAAATCGCGAAAACTTCGTCGAAATATGATGCTTGATTTCGACTCCTCTCTGTATCTTGGAAACCAGCTGGCTCTAGATGACCTATCCTATACTGTCCGAACCATTTTGACGCTCTGAATCGACTGGTCTAAGCCATAAGGCTCTAGGACGCCTACTTCTCGAGTTATGCCAGGAAAACCGTAAATTTCGTAATCGAAAATGATTTTGCAAAAATTCGCGTAGCCGTAGCGGCCAAACGGTTTGTCCTAGACTGGCACATTGTACACGCGTTTTAATCCTAATGACGATATCTTCAATATGGCACAAGATTCGCACAGATCCGATGAGAAATGAGGGAGTTATGGCGTCTTGAAATTTTCGCGATTTTTTTGAACCTCAGGCGATGAAATTTAAAAATTTCAAAAATGGCGATTGTCGATTTTCCCTGTTTTGACGCGAACACTATATGTAATCGGACTCGCCGATTACGATAATCCAAACTAGAGTTCGCTATCTGCCTTGGTTCTGGAGATATTTACGAAAAAGTGTCGACAGGTCAAAAGTACAAAAAACGAAATCGCGAATTTTCAGCGGAAAATCGTACAGACCTTCTTCTTTAGCGCTCCCGAAAACCTTAGGGTAGATTTTGAGTAGAAATTCGAGATTGAAAATTTTTGAAAATCGCGAAAACTTCGTCGAAATATGATGCTTGATTTCGACTCCTCTCTGTATCTTGGAAACCAGCTGGC
Source organism: Melolontha melolontha (assembly GCA_935421215.2). Lineage (NCBI taxonomy): Eukaryota > Metazoa > Arthropoda > Insecta > Coleoptera > Scarabaeidae > Melolontha > Melolontha melolontha. The sequence goes on along the minus strand of OW285241.1, from coordinate 64,860,752 downwards.
TCTAGATGACCTATCCTATACTGTCCGAACCATTTTGACGCTCTGAATCGACTGGTCTAAGCCATAAGGCTCTAGGACGCCTACTTCTCGAGTTATGCCAGGAAAACCGTAAATTTCGTAATCGAAAATGTCGATTTTGCAAAAATTCGCGTAGCCGTAGCGGCCAAACGGTTTGTCCTAGACTGGCACATTGTACACGCGTTTTAATCCTAATGACGATATCTTCAATATGGCACAAGATTCGCACAGATCCGATGAGAAATGAGGGAGTTATGGCGTCTTGAAATTTTCGCGATTTTTTTGAACCTCAGGCGATGAAATTTAAAAATTTCAAAAATGGCGATTCTCGATTTTCCCTGTTTTGACGCGAACACTATATGTAATCGGACTCGCCGATTACGATAATCCAAACTAGAGTTCGCTATCTGCCTTGGTTCTCGAGATATTTAGAAAAAGTGTCGACAGGTCAAAAGTACAAAAAACGAAATCGCGAATTTTCAGCGGAAAATCGTAGACTTTCTTCTTTAGCGCTCCCGAAAACCTTAGGGTAGATTTTGAGTAGAAATTCGAGATTGAAAATTTTTGAAAATCGCGAAAATTTCGTCGAAATATGATGCTTGATTTCGACGCCTCTCTGTATCTTGGAAACCAGCTGGCTCTAGATGACCTATCCTATTCTGTCCGAACCATTTTGACGCTTTGAATCGACTGGTCTAAGCCAGAAGGCTCTAGGACGCCTACTTCTCGAGTTATGCCAGGAAAACCGTAAATTTCGTAGTCGAAAATGTCGATTTTGCAAAAATTCGCGTAGCCGTAGCGGCCAAACGGTTAGTCCTAGGCTGGCACATTGTACACGCGTTTTAATCCTAATGACGATATCTTCAATTTGGCACAAGATTCGCGCAGATCCGATTAGAAATGAGGGAGTTATGGCGTCTTGAAATTTTCGCGATTTGTTCGAACCTCAGGCGATGAAATTAAAAAATTTCAAAAATGGCGATTGTCGATTTTCCCTGTTTTGACGCCAACACTATATGTAATCGGAGCCGCCGATTACGAAAATCCAAACTAGAGTTCGCTATCTTCCTTGGTTCTCGAGATATTTAGAAAAAGTGTCGACAGGTCAAAAGTACAAAAAACGAAATCGCGAATTTTCAGCGGAAAATCGTACAGACTTTCTTCTTTAGCGCTCCCGAAAACCTTAGGGTAGATTTTGAGTAGAAATTCGAGATTGAAAATTTTTGAAAATCGCGAAAATTTCGTCGAAATATGATGCTTGATTTCGACGCCTCTCTGTATCTTGGAAACCAGCTGGCTCTAGATGACCTATCCTATTCTGTCCGAACCATTTTGACGCTCTGAATCGACTGGTCTAAGCCAGAAGGCTCTAGGACGCCTACTTCTCGAGTTATGCCAGGAAAACCGTAAATTTCGTAGTCGAAAATGTCGATTTTGCAAAAATTCGCGTAGCCGTAGCGGCCAAACGGTTAGTCCTAGGCTGGCACATTGTACACGCGTTTTAATTCTAATGACGATTTCTTCAATTTGGCACAAGATTCGCGCAGATCCGATGAGAAATGAGGGAGTTATGGCGTCTTGAAATTTTCGCGATTTTTTTGAACCTCAGGCGATGAAATTTAAAAATTTCAAAAATGGCGATTGTCGATTTTCCCTGTTTTGACGCGAACACTATATGTAATCGGACTCGCCGATTACGATAATCCAAACTAGAGTTCGCTATCTGCCTTGGTTCTCGAGATATTTAGAAAAAGTGTCGACAGGTCAAAAGTACAAAAAACGAAATCGCGAATTTTCAGCGGAAAATCGTACAGACTTTCTTCTTTAGCGCTCCCGAAAACCTTAGGGTAGATTTTGAGTAGAAATTCGAGATTGAAAATTTTTGAAAATCGCGAAAATTTCGTCGAAATATGATGCTTGATTTCGACGCCTCTCTGTATCTTGGAAACCAGCTGGCTCTAGATGACCTATCCTATTCTGTCCGAACCATTTTGACGCTTTGAATCGACTGGTCTAAGCCAGAAGGCTCTAGGACGCCTACTTCTCGAGTTATGCCAGGAAAACCGTAAATTTCGTAGTCGAAAATGTCGATTTTGCAAAAATTCGCGTAGCCGTAGCGGCCAAACGGTTAGTCCTAGGCTGGCACATTGTACACGCGTTTTAATCCTAATGACGATATCTTCAATTTGGCACAAGATTCGCGCAGATCCGATTAGAAATGAGGGAGTTATGGCGTCTTGAAATTTTCGCGATTTGTTTGAACCTCAGGCGATGAAATTAAAAAATTTCAAAAATGGCGATTGTCGATTTTCCCTGTTTTGACGCCAACACTATATGTAATCGGAGCCGCCGATTACGAAAATCCAAACTAGAGTTCGCTATCTTCCTTGGTTCTCGAGATATTTAGAAAAAGTGTCGACAGGTCAAAAGTACAAAAAACGAAATCGCGAATTTTCAGCGGAAAATCGTACAGACTTTCTTCTTTAGCGCTCCCGAAAACCTTAGGGTAGATTTTGAGTAGAAATTCGAGATTGAAAATTTTTGAAAATCGCGAAAATTTCGTCGAAATATGATGCTTGATTTCGACGCCTCTCTGTATCTTGGAAACCAGCTGGCTCTAGATGACCTATCCTATTCTGTCCGAACCATTTTGACGCTCTGAATCGACTGGTCTAAGCCAGAAGGCTCTAGGACGCCTACTTCTCGAGTTATGCCAGGAAAACCGTAAATTTCGTAGTCGAAAATGTCGATTTTGCAAAAATTCGCGTAGCCGTAGCGGCCAAACGGTTAGTCCTAGGCTGGCACATTGTACACGCGTTTTAATTCTAATGACGATTTCTTCAATTTGGCACAAGATTCGCGCAGATCCGATGAGAAATGAGGGAGTTATGGCGTCTTGAAATTTTCGCGATTTTTTTGAACCTCAGGCGATGAAATTTAAAAATTTCAAAAATGGCGATTGTCGATTTTCCCTGTTTTGACGCGAACACTATATGTAATCGGACTCGCCGATTACGATAATCCAAACTAGAGTTCGCTATCTGCCTTGGTTCTCGAGATATTTAGAAAAAGTGTCGACAGGTCAAAAGTACAAAAAACGAAATCGCGAATTTTCAGCGGAAAATCGTACAGACTTTCTTCTTTAGCGCTCCCGAAAACCTTAGGGTAGATTTTGAGTAGAAATTCGAGATTGAAAATTTTTGAAAATCGCGAAAATTTCGTCGAAATATGATGCTTGATTTCGACGCCTCTCTGTATCTTGGAAACCAGCTGGCTCTAGATGACCTATCCTATTCTGTCCGAACCATTTTGACGCTTTGAATCGACTGGTCTAAGCCAGAAGGCTCTAGGACGCCTACTTCTCGAGTTATGCCAGGAAAACCGTAAATTTCGTAGTCGAAAATGTCGATTTTGCAAAAATTCGCGTAGCCGTAGCGGCCAAACGGTTAGTCCTAGGCTGGCACATTGTACACGCGTTTTAATCCTAATGACGATATCTTCAATTTGGCACAAGATTCGCGCAGATCCGATTAGAAATGAGGGAGTTATGGCGTCTTGAAATTTTCGCGATTTGTTTGAACCTCAGGCGATGAAATTAAAAAATTTCAAAAATGGCGATTGTCGATTTTCCCTGTTTTGACGCCAACACTATATGTAATCGGAGCCGCCGATTACGAAAATCCAAACTAGAGTTCGCTATCTTCCTTGGTTCTCGAGATATTTAGAAAAAGTGTCGACAGGTCAAAAGTACAAAAAACGAAATCGCGAATTTTCAGCGGAAAATCGTACAGACTTTCTTCTTTAGCGCTCCCGAAAACCTTAGGGTAGATTTTGAGTAGAAATTCGAGATTGAAAATTTTTGAAAATCGCGAAAATTTCGTCGAAATATGATGCTTGATTTCGACGCCTCTCTGTATCTTGGAAACCAGCTGGCTCTAGATGACCTATCCTATTCTGTCCGAACCATTTTGACGCTCTGAATCGACTGGTCTAAGCCAGAAGGCTCTAGGACGCCTACTTCTCGAGTTATGCCAGGAAAACCGTAAATTTCGTAGTCGAAAATGTCGATTTTGCAAAAATTCGCGTAGCCGTAGCGGCCAAACGGTTAGTCCTAGGCTGGCACATTGTACACGCGTTTTAATTCTAATGACGATTTCTTCAATTTGGCACAAGATTCGCGCAGATCCGATGAGAAATGAGGGAGTTATGGCGTCTTGAAATTTTCGCGATTTTTTTGAACCTCAGGCGATGAAATTTAAAAATTTCAAAAATGGCGATTGTCGATTTTCCCTGTTTTGACGCGAACACTATATGTAATCGGACTCGCCGATTACGATAATCCAAACTAGAGTTCGCTATCTGCCTTGGTTCTCGAGATATTTAGAAAAAGTGTCGACAGGTCAAAAGTACAAAAAACGAAATCGCGAATTTTCAGCGGAAAATCGTACAGACTTTCTTCTTTAGCGCTCCCGAAAACCTTAGGGTAGATTTTGAGTAGAAATTCGAGATTGAAAATTTTTGAAAATCGCGAAAATTTCGTCGAAATATGATGCTTGATTTCGACGCCTCTCTGTATCTTGGAAACCAGCTGGCTCTAGATGACCTATCCTATTCTGTCCGAACCATTTTGACGCTTTGAATCGACTGGTCTAAGCCAGAAGGCTCTAGGACGCCTACTTCTCGAGTTATGCCAGGAAAACCGTAAATTTCGTAGTCGAAAATGTCGATTTTGCAAAAATTCGCGTAGCCGTAGCGGCCAAACGGTTAGTCCTAGGCTGGCACATTGTACACGCGTTTTAATCCTAATGACGATATCTTCAATTTGGCACAAGATTCGCGCAGATCCGATTAGAAATGAGGGAGTTATGGCGTCTTGAAATTTTCGCGATTTGTTTGAACCTCAGGCGATGAAATTAAAAAATTTCAAAAATGGCGATTGTCGATTTTCCCTGTTTTGACGCCAACACTATATGTAATCGGAGCCGCCGATTACGAAAATCCAAACTAGAGTTCGCTATCTTCCTTGGTTCTCGAGATATTTAGAAAAAGTGTCGACAGGTCAAAAGTACAAAAAACGAAATCGCGAATTTTCAGCGGAAAATCGTACAGACTTTCTTCTTTAGCGCTCCCGAAAACCTTAGGGTAGATTTTGAGTAGAAATTCGAGATTGAAAATTTTTGAAAATCGCGAAAATTTCGTCGAAATATGATGCTTGATTTCGACGCCTCTCTGTATCTTGGAAACCAGCTGGCTCTAGATGACCTATCCTATTCTGTCCGAACCATTTTGACGCTTTGAATCGCGTGGTCTAAGCCAGAAGGCTCTAGGACGCCTACTTCTCGAGTTATGCCAGGAAAACCGTAAATTTCGTAGTCGAAAATGTCGATTTTGCAAAAATTCGCGTAGCCGTAGCGGCCAAACGGTTAGTCCTAGGCTGGCACATTGTACACGCGTTTTAATCCTAATGACGATATCTTCAATTTGGCACAATATTCGCGCAGATCCGATTAGAAATGAGGGAGTTATGGCGTCTTGAAATTTTCGCGATTTTTTTGAACCTCAGGCGATGAAATTTAAAAATTTCAAAAATGGCGATTGTCGATTTTCCCTGTTTTGACGCGAACACTATATGTAATCAGACTCGCCGATTACGATAATCCAAACTAGAGTTCGCTATCTGCCTTGGTTCTGGAGATATTTACGAAAAAGTGTCGACAGGTCAAAAGTACAAAAAACGAAATCGCGAATTTTCAGCGGAAAAACGTACAGACTTTCTTCTTTAGCGCTCCCGAAAACCTTAGGGTAGATTTTGAGTAGAAATTCGAGATTGAAAATTTTTGAAAATCGCGAAAATTTCGTCGAAATATGATGCTTGATTTCGACGCCTCTCTGTATCTTGGAAACCAGCTGGCTCTAGATGACCTATCCTATTCTGTCCGAACCATTTTGACGCTCTGAATCGACTGGTCTAAGCCAGAAGGCTCTAGGACGCCTACTTCTCGAGTTATGCCAGGAAAACCGTAAATTTCGTAGTCGAAAATGTCGATTTTGCAAAAATTCGCGTAGCCGTAGCGGCCAAACGGTTAGTCCTAGGCTGGCACATTGTACACGCGTTTTAATTCTAATGACGATTTCTTCAATTTGGCACAAGATTCGCGCAGATCCGATGAGAAATGAGGGAGTTATGGCGTCTTGAAATTTTCGCGATTTTTTTGAACCTCAGGCGATGAAATTTAAAAATTTCAAAAATGGCGATTGTCGATTTTCCCTGTTTTGACGCGAACACTATATGTAATCGGACTCGCCGATTACGATAATCCAAACTAGAGTTCGCTATCTGCCTTGGTTCTGGAGATATTTACGAAAAAGTGTCGACAGGTCAAAAGTACAAAAAACGAAATCGCGAATTTTCAGCGGAAAATCGTACAGACCTTCTTCTTTAGCGCTCCCGAAAACCTTAGGGTAGATTTTGAGTAGAAATTCGAGATTGAAAATTTTTGAAAATCGCGAAAATTTCGTCGAAATATGATGCTTGATTTCGACGCCTCTCTGTATCTTGGAAACCAGCTGGCTCTAGATGACCTATCCTATACTGTCCGAACCATTTTGACGCTCTGAATCGACTGGTCTAAGCCAGAAGGCTCTAGGACGCCTACTTCTCGAGTTATGCCAGGAAAACCGTAAATTTCGTAATCGAAAATGTCGATTTTGCAAAAATTCGCGTAGCCGTAGCGGCCAAACGGTTTGTCCTAGACTGACACATTGTACACGCGTTTTAATCCTAATGACGATATCTTCAATTTGGCACAAGATTCGCACAGATCCGATGAGAAATGGGGGAGTTATGGCGTCTTGAAATATTCGCGATTTTTTTGAACCTGAGGCGATGAAATTAAAAAATTTCAAAAATGGCGATTGTCGATTTTCCCTGTTTTGGCGCCAACACTATATGTAATCGGACCCGCCGATTACGATAATCCAAACTAGAGTTCGCTATCTGCCTTGGTTCTCGAGATATTTACGAAAAAGTTTCGACAGGTCAAAAGTACAAAAAACGAAATCGCGAATTTTCAGCGGAAAATCGTACAGACCTTCTTCTTTAGCGCTCCCGAAAACCTTAGGGTAAATTTTGAGTAGAAATTCGAGATTGAAAATTTTTGAAAATCGCGAAAACTTCGTCGAAATATGATGCTTGATTTCGACTCCTCTCTGTATCTTGGAAACCAGCTGGCTCTAGATGACCTATCCTATACTGTCCGAACCATTTTGACGCTCTGAATCGACTGGTCTAAGCCATAAGGCTCTAGGACGCCTACTTCTCGAGTTATGCCAGGAAAACCGTAAATTTCGTAATCGAAAATGTCGATTTTGCAAAAATTCGCGTAGCCGTAGCGGCCAAACGGTTTGTCCTAGACTGGCACATTGGACACGCGTTTTAATCCTAATGACGATATCTTCAATATGGCACAAGATTCGCACAGATCCGATGAGAAATGAGGGAGTTATGGCGTCTTGAAATTTTCGCGATTTTTTTGAACCTCAGGCGATGAAATTTAAAAATTTCAAAAATGGCGATTGTCGATTTTCCCTGTTTTGACGCGAACACTATATGTAATCGGACCCGCCGATTACGATAATCCAAACTAGAGTTCGCTATCTGCCTTGGTTCTCGAGATATTTACGAAAAAGTTTCGACAGGTCAAAAGTACAAAAAACGAAATCGCGAATTTTCAGCGGAAAATCGTACAGACCTTCTTCTTTAGCGCTCCCGAAAACCTTAGGGTAAATTTTGAGTAGAAATTCGAGATTGAAAATTTTTGAAAATCGCGAAAACTTCGTCGAAATATGATGCTTGATTTCGACTCCTCTCTGTATCTTGGAAACCAGCTGGCTCTAGATGACCTATCCTATACTGTCCGAACCATTTTGACGCTCTGAATCGACTGGTCTAAGCCATAAGGCTCTAGGACGCCTACTTCTCGAGTTATGCCAGGAAAACCGTAAATTTCGTAATCGAAAATGATTTTGCAAAAATTCGCGTAGCCGTAGCGGCCAAACGGTTTGTCCTAGACTGGCACATTGTACACGCGTTTTAATCCTAATGACGATATCTTCAATATGGCACAAGATTCGCACAGATCCGATGAGAAATGAGGGAGTTATGGCGTCTTGAAATTTTCGCGATTTTTTTGAACCTCAGGCGATGAAATTTAAAAATTTCAAAAATGGCGATTGTCGATTTTCCCTGTTTTGACGCGAACACTATATGTAATCGGACTCGCCGATTACGATAATCCAAACTAGAGTTCGCTATCTGCCTTGGTTCTGGAGATATTTACGAAAAAGTGTCGACAGGTCAAAAGTACAAAAAACGAAATCGCGAATTTTCAGCGGAAAATCGTACAGACCTTCTTCTTTAGCGCTCCCGAAAACCTTAGGGTAGATTTTGAGTAGAAATTCGAGATTGAAAATTTTTGAAAATCGCGAAAACTTCGTCGAAATATGATGCTTGATTTCGACTCCTCTCTGTATCTTGGAAACCAGCTGGCTCTAGATGACCTATCCTATACTGTCCGAACCATTTTGACGCTCTGAATCGACTGGTCTAAGCCATAAGGCTCTAGGACGCCTACTTCTCGAGTTATGCCAGGAAAACCGTAAATTTCGTAATCGAAAATGTCGATTTTGCAAAAATTCGCGTAGCCGTAGCGGCCAAACGGTTTGTCCTAGACTGGCACATTGTACACGCGTTTTAATCCTAATGACGATATCTTCAATATGGCACAAGATTCGCACAGATCCGATGAGAAATGAGGGAGTTATGGCGTCTTGAAATTTTCGCGATTTTTTTGAACCTCAGGCGATGAAATTTAAAAATTTCAAAAATGGCGATTCTCGATTTTCCCTGTTTTGACGCGAACACTATATGTAATCGGACTCGCCGATTACGATAATCCAAACTAGAGTTCGCTATCTGCCTTGGTTCTCGAGATATTTAGAAAAAGTGTCGACAGGTCAAAAGTACAAAAAACGAAATCGCGAATTTTCAGCGGAAAATCGTACAGACTTTCTTCTTTAGCGCTCCCGAAAACCTTAGGGTAGATTTTGAGTAGAAATTCGAGATTGAAAATTTTTGAAAATCGCGAAAATTTCGTCGAAATATGATGCTTGATTTCGACGCCTCTCTGTATCTTGGAAACCAGCTGGCTCTAGATGACCTATCCTATTCTGTCCGAACCATTTTGACGCTCTGAATCGACTGGTCTAAGCCAGAAAGCTCTAGGACGCCTACTTCTCGAGTTATGCCAGGAAAACCGTAAATTTCGTAGTCGAAAATGTCGATTTTGCAAAAATTCGCGTAGCCGTAGCGGCCAAACGGTTTGTCCTAGACTGGCACATTGTACACGCGTTTTAATCCTAATGACGATATCTTCAATATGGCACAAGATTCGCGCAGATCCGATGAGAAATGAGGGAGTTATGGCGTCTTGAAATTTTCGCGATTTTTTTGAACCTCAGGCGATGAAATTTAAAAATTTCAAAAATGGCGATTCTCGATTTTCCCTGTTTTGACGCGAACACTATATGTAATCGGACCCGCCGATTACGATAATCCAAACTAGAGTTCGCTATCTGCCTTGGTTCTCGAGATATTTACGAAAAAGTTTCGACAGGTCAAAAGTACAAAAAACGAAATCGCGAATTTTCAGCGGAAAATCGTACAGACCTTCTTCTTTAGCGCTCCCGAAAACTTTAGGGTAAATTTTGAGTAGAAATTCGAGATTGAAAATTTTTGAAAATCGCGAAAACTTCGTCGAAATATGATGCTTGATTTCGACTCCTCTCTGTATCTTGGAAACCAGCTGGCTCTAGATGACCTATCCTATACTGTCCGAACCATTTTGACGCTCTGAATCGACTGGTCTAAGCCATAAGGCTCTAGGACGCCTACTTCTCGAGTTATGCCAGGAAAACCGTAAATTTCGTAATCGAAAATGTCGATTTTGCAAAAATTCGCGTAGCCGTAGCGGCCAAACGGTTTGTCCTAGACTGGCACATTGTACACGCGTTTTAATCCTAATGACGATATCTTCAATATGGCACAAGATTCGCACAGATCCGATGAGAAATGAGGGAGTTATGGCGTCTTGAAATTTTCGCGATTTTTTTGAACCTCAGGCGATGAAATTTAAAAATTTCAAAAATGGCGATTCTCGATTTTCCCTGTTTTGACGCCAACACTATATGTAATCGGACCCGCCGATTACGATAATCCAAACTAGAGTTCGCTATCTGCCTTGGTTCTCGAGATATTTACGAAAAAGTTTCGACAGGTCAAAAGTACAAAAAACGAAATCGCGAATTTTCAGCGGAAAATCGTACAGACCTTCTTCTTTAGCGCTCCCGAAAACCTTAGGGTAAATTTTGAGTAGAAATTCGAGATTGAAAATTTTTGAAAATCGCGAAAACTTCGTCGAAATATGATGCTTGATTTCGACTCCTCTCTGTATCTTGGAAACCAGCTGGCTCTAGATGACCTATCCTATACTGTCCGAACCATTTTGACGCTCTGAATCGACTGGTCTAAGCCATAAGGCTCTAGGACGCCTACTTCTCGAGTTATGCCAGGAAAACCGTAAATTTCGTAGTCGAAAATGTCGATTTTGCAAAAATTCGCGTAGCCGTAGCGGCCAAACGGTTAGTCCTAGGCTGGCACATTGTACACGCGTTTTAATTCTAATGACGATTTCTTCAATTTGGCACAAGATTCGCGCAGATCCGATGAGAAATGAGGGAGTTATGGCGTCTTGAAATTTTCGCGATTTTTTTGAACCTCGCGATGAAATTTAAAAATTTCAAAAATGGCGATTGTCGATTTTCCCTGTTTTGACGCGAACACTATATGTAATCGGACTCGCCGATTACGATAATCCAAACTAGAGTTCGCTATCTGTCTTGGTTCTGGAGATATTTACGAAAAAGTGTCGACAGGTCAAAAGTACAAAAAACGAAATCGCGAATTTTCAGCGGAAAATCGTACAGACCTTCTTCTTTAGCGCTCCCGAAAACCTTAGGGTAGATTTTGAGTAGAAATTCGAGATTGAAAATTTTTGAAAATCGCGAAAATTTCGTCGAAATATGATGCTTGATTTCGACGCCTCTCTGTATCTTGGAAACCAGCTGGCTCTAGATGACCTATCCTATTCTGTCCGAACCATTTTGACGCTCTGAATCGACTGGTCTAAGCCAGAAGGCTCTAGGACGCCTACTTCTCGAGTTATGCCAGGAAAACCGTAAATTTCGTAGTCGAAAATGTCGATTTTGCAAAAATTCGCGTAGCCGTAGCGGCCAAACGGTTAGTCCTAGGCTGGCACATTGTACACGCGTTTTAATTCTAATGACGATTTCTTCAATTTGGCACAAGATTCGCGCAGATCCGATGAGAAATGAGGGAGTTATGGCGTCTTGAAATTTTCGCGATTTTTTTGAACCTCAGGCGATGAAATTTAAAAATTTCAAAAATGGCGATTGTCGATTTTCCCTGTTTTGACGCGAACACTATATGTAATCGGACTCGCCGATTACGATAATCCAAACTAGAGTTCGCTATCTGCCTTGGTTCTGGAGATATTTACGAAAAAGTGTCGACAGGTCAAAAGTACAAAAAACGAAATCGCGAATTTTCAGCGGAAAATCGTACAGACCTTCTTCTTTAGCGCTCCCGAAAACCTTAGGGTAGATTTTGAGTAGAAATTCGAGATTGAAAATTTTTGAAAATCGCGAAAATTTCGTCGAAATATGATGCTTGATTTCGACGCCTCTCTGTATCTTGGAAACCAGCTGGCTCTAGATGACCTATCCTATACTGTCCGAACCATTTTGACGCTCTGAATCGACTGGTGTAAGCCAGAAGGCTCTAGGACGCCTACTTCTCGAGTTATGCCAGGAAAACCGTAAATTTCGTAATCGAAAATGTCGATTTTGCAAAAATTCGCGTAGCCGTAGCGGCCAAACGGTTTGTCCTAGACTGGCACATTGTACACGCGCTTTAATACTAATGACGATATCTTCAATATGGCACAAGATTCGCACAGATCCGATGAGAAATGAGGGAGTTATGGCGTCTTGAAATTTTCGCGATTTTTTTGAACCTCAGGCGATGAAATTAAAAAATTTCAAAAATGGCGATTGTCGATTTTCCCTGTTTTGACGCCAACACTATATGTAATCGGAGCCGCCGATTACGAAAATCCAAACTAGAGTTCGCTATCTTCCTTGGTTCTGGAGATATTTACGAAAAAGTGTCGACAGGTCAAAAGTACAAAAAACGAAATCGCGAATTTTCAGCGGAAAATCGTACAGACTTTCTTCTTTAGCGCTCCCGAAAACCTTAGGGTAGATTTTGAGTAGAAATTCGAGATTGAAAATTTTTGAAAATCGCGAAAATTCCGTCGAAATATGATGCTTGATTTCGACGCCTCTCTGTATCTTGGAAACCAGCTGGCTCTAGATGACCTATCCTATTCTGTTCGAACCATTTTGACGCTCTGAATCGACTGGTCTAAGCCAGAAGGCTCTAGGACGCCTACTTCTCGAGTTATGCCAGGAAAACCGTAAATTTCGTAGTCGAAAATGTCGATTTTGCAAAAATTCGCGTAGCCGTAGCGGCCAAACGGTTAGTCCTAGGCTGGCACATTGTACACGCGTTTTAATTCTAATGACGATTTCTTCAATTTGGCACAAGATTCGCGCAGATCCGATGAGAAATGAGGGAGTTATGGCGTCTTGAAATTTTCGCGATTTTTTTGAACCTCAGGCGATGAAATTTAAAAATTTCAAAAATGGCGATTGTCGATTTTCCCTGTTTTGACGCGAACACTATATGTAATCGGACTCGCCGATTACGATAATCCAAACTAGAGTTCGCTATCTGCCTTGGTTCTGGAGATATTTACGAAAAAGTGTCGACAGGTCAAAAGTACAAAAAACGAAATCGCGAATTTTCAGCGGAAAATCGTACAGACCTTCTTCTTTAGCGCTCCCGAAAACCTTAGGGTAGATTTTGAGTAGAAATTCGAGATTGAAAATTTTTGAAAATCGCGAAAATTTCGTCGAAATATGATGCTTGATTTCGACGCCTCTCTGTATCTTGGAAACCAGCTGGCTCTAGATGACCTATCCTATACTGTCCGAACCATTTTGACGCTCTGAATCGACTGGTGTAAGCCAGAAGGCTCTAGGACGCCTACTTCTCGAGTTATGCCAGGAAAACCGTAAATTTCGTAATCGAAAATGTCGATTTTGCAAAAATTCGCGTAGCCGTAGCGGCCAAACGGTTTGTCCTAGACTGGCACATTGTACACGCGCTTTAATACTAATGACGATATCTTCAATATGGCACAAGATTCGCACAGATCCGATGAGAAATGAGGGAGTTATGGCGTCTTGAAATTTTCGCGATTTTTTTGAACCTCAGGCGATGAAATTAAAAAATTTCAAAAATGGCGATTGTCGATTTTCCCTGTTTTGACGCCAACACTATATGTAATCGGAGCCGCCGATTACGAAAATCCAAACTAGAGTTCGCTATCTTCCTTGGTTCTCGAGATATTTAGAAAAAGTGTCGACAGGTCAAAAGTACAAAAAACGAAATCGCGAATTTTCAGCGGAAAATCGTACAGACTTTCTTCTTTAGCGCTCCCGAAAACCTTAGGGTAGATTTTGAGTAGAAATTCGAGATTGAAAATTTTTGAAAATCGCGAAAATTCCGTCGAAATATGATGCTTGATTTCGACGCCTCTCTGTATCTTGGAAACCAGCTGGCTCTAGATGACCTATCCTATTCTGTTCGAACCATTTTGACGCTCTGAATCGACTGGTCTAAGCCAGAAGGCTCTAGGACGCCTACTTCTCGAGTTATGCCAGGAAAACCGTAAATTTCGTAGTCGAAAATGTCGATTTTGCAAAAATTCGCGTAGCCGTAGCGGCCAAACGGTTAGTCCTAGGCTGGCACATTGTACACGCGTTTTAATTCTAATGACGATTTCTTCAATTTGGCACAAGATTCGCGCAGATCCGATGAGAAATGAGGGAGTTATGGCGTCTTGAAATTTTCGCGATTTTTTTGAACCTCAGGCGATGAAATTTAAAAATTTCAAAAATGGCGATTGTCGATTTTCCCTGTTTTGACGCGAACACTATATGTAATCGGACTCGCCGATTACGATAATCCAAACTAGAGTTCGCTATCTGCCTTGGTTCTGGAGATATTTACGAAAAAGTGTCGACAGGTCAAAAGTACAAAAAACGAAATCGCGAATTTTCAGCGGAAAATCGTACAGACCTTCTTCTTTAGCGCTCCCGAAAACCTTAGGGTAAATTTTGAGTAGAAATTCGAGATTGAAAATTTTTGAAAATCGCGAAAACTTCGTCGAAATATGATGCTTGATTTCGACTCCTCTCTGTATCTTGGAAACCAGCTGGCTCTAGATGACCTATCCTATACTGTCCGAACCATTTTGACGCTCTGAATCGACTGGTCTAAGCCATAAGGCTCTAGGACGCCTACTTCTCGAGTTATGCCAGGAAAACCGTAAATTTCGTAATCGAAAATGTCGATTTTGCAAAAATTCGCGTAGCCGTAGCGGCCAAACAGTTTGTCCTAGACTGGCACATTGTACACGCGTTTTATCCTAATGACGATATCTTCAATATGGCACAAGATTCGCACAGATCCGATGAGAAATGAGGGAGTTATGGCGTCTTGAAATTTTCGCGATTTTTTTGAACCTCAGGCGATGAAATTTAAAAATTTCAAAAATGGCGATTCTCGATTTTCCCTGTTTTGACGCGAACACTATATGTAATCGGACCCGCCGATTACGATAATCCAAACTAGAGTTCGCTATCTGCCTTGGTTCTCGGACTCGCCGATTACGATAATCCAAACTAGAGTTCGCTATCTGCCTTGGTTCTGGAGATATTTACGAAAAAGTGTCGACAGGTCAAAAGTACAAAAAACGAAATCGCGAATTTTCAGCGGAAAATCGTACAGACCTTCTTCTTTAGCGCTCCCGAAAACCTTAGGGTAGATTTTGAGTAGAAATTCGAGATTGAAAATTTTTGAAAATCGCGAAAATTTCGTCGAAATATGATGCTTGATTTCGACGCCTCTCTGTATCTTGGAAACCAGCTGGCTCTAGATGACCTATCCTATACTGTCCGAACCATTTTGACGCTCTGAATCGACTGATGTAAGCCAGAAGGCTCTAGGACGCCTACTTCTCGAGTTATGCCAGGAAAACCGTAAATTTCGTAATCGAAAATGTCGATTTTGCAAAAATTCGCGTAGCCGTAGCGGCCAAACGGTTTGTCCTAGACTGGCACATTGTACACTCGTTTTAATCCTAATGACGATATCTTCAATTTGGCACAAGATTCGCACAGATCCGATGAGAAATGAGGGAGTTATGGCGTCTTGAAATATTCGCGATTTTTTTGAACCTGAGGCGATGAAATTAAAAAATTTCAAAAATGGCGATTGTCGATTTTCCCTGTTTTGGCGCCAACACTATATGTAATCGGACCCGCCGATTACGATAATCCAAACTAGAGTTCGCTATCTGCCTTGGTTCTCGAGATATTTACGAAAAAGTTTCGACAGGTCAAAAGTACAAAAAACGAAATCGCGAATTTTCAGCGGAAAATCGTACAGACCTTCTTCTTTAGCGCTCCCGAAAACCTTAGGGTAAATTTTGAGTAGAAATTCGAGATTGAAAATTTTTGAAAATCGCGAAAACATCGTCGAAATATGATGCTTGATTTCGACTCCTCTCTGTATCTTGGAAACCAGCTGGCTCTAGATGACCTATCCTATACTGTCCGAACCATTTTGACGCTCTGAATCGACTGGTCTAAGCCATAAGGCTCTAGGACGCCTACTTCTCGAGTTATGCCAGGAAAACCGTAAATTTCGTAATCGAAAATGTCGATTTTGCAAAAATTCGCGTAGCCGTAGCGGCCAAAC
This sequence comes from Melolontha melolontha, assembly GCA_935421215.2. Classification (NCBI taxonomy): domain Eukaryota; kingdom Metazoa; phylum Arthropoda; class Insecta; order Coleoptera; family Scarabaeidae; genus Melolontha; species Melolontha melolontha. The sequence goes on along the minus strand of OW285241.1, from coordinate 64,844,707 downwards.
GGTTTGTCCTAGACTGGCACATTGTACACGCGTTTTAATCCTAATGACGATATCTTCAATATGGCACAAGATTCGCACAGATCCGATGAGAAATGAGGGAGTTATGGCGTCTTGAAATTTTCGCGATTTTTTTGAACCTCAAGCGATGAAATTTAAAAATTTCAAAAATGGCGATTCTCGATTTTCCCTGTTTTGACGCGAACACTATATGTAATCGGACCCGCCGATTACGATAATCCAAACTAGAGTTCGCTATCTGCCTTGGTTCTCGAGATATTTACGAAAAAGTTTCGACAGGTCAAAAGTACAAAAAACGAAATCGCGAATTTTCAGCGGAAAATCGTACAGACCTTCTTCTTTAGCGCTCCCGAAAACCTTAGGGTAAATTTTGAGTAGAAATTCGAGATTGAAAATTTTTGAAAATCGCGAAAACTTCGTCGAAATATGATGCTTGATTTCGACGCCTCTCTGTATCTTGGAAACCAGCTGGCTCTAGATGACCTATCCTATTCTGTCCGAACCATTTTGACGCTCTGAATCGACTAGTCTAAGCCAGAAGGCTCTAGGACGCCTACTTCTCGAGTTATGCCAGGAAAACCGTAAATTTCGTAGTCGAAAATGTCGATTTTGCAAAAATTCGCGTAGCCGTAGCGGCCAAACGGTTAGTCCTAGGCTGGCACATTGTACACGCGTTTTAATTCTAATGACGATTTCTTCAATTTGGCACAAGATTCGCGCAGATCCGATGAGAAATGAGGGAGTTATGGCGTCTTGAAATTTTCGCGATTTTTTTGAACCTCAGGCGATGAAATTTAAAAATTTCAAAAATGGCGATTGTCGATTTTCCCTGTTTTGACGCGAACACTATATGTAATCGGACTCGCCGATTACGATAATCCAAACTAGAGTTCGCTATCTGCCTTGGTTCTGGAGATATTTACGAAAAAGTGTCGACAGGTCAAAAGTACAAAAAACGAAATCGCGAATTTTCAGCGGAAAATCGTACAGACCTTCTTCTTTAGCGCTCCCGAAAACCTTAGGGTAGATTTTGAGTAGAAATTCGAGATTGAAAATTTTTGAAAATCGCGAAAATTTCGTCGAAATATGATGCTTGATTTCGACGCCTCTCTGTATCTTGGAAACCAGCTGGCTCTAGATGACCTATCCTATACTGTCCGAACCATTTTGACGCTCTGAATCGACTGGTGTAAGCCAGAAGGCTCTAGGACGCCTACTTCTCGAGTTATGCCAGGAAAACCGTAAATTTCGTAATCGAAAATGTCGATTTTGCAAAAATTCGCGTAGCCGTAGCGGCCAAACGGTTTGTCCTAGACTGGCACATTGTACACGCGTTTTAATCCTAATGACGATATCTTCAATATGGCTCAAGATTCGCACAGATCCGATGAGAAATGAGGGAGTTATGGCGTCTTGAAATTTTCGCGATTTTTTTGAACCTCAGGCGATGAAATTTAAAAATTTCAAAAATGGCGATTCTCGATTTTCCCTGTTTTGACGCGAACACTATATGTAATCGGACCCGCCGATTACGATAATCCAAACTAGAGTTCGCTATCTGCCTTGGTTCTCGAGATATTTACGAAAAAGTTTCGACAGGTCAAAAGTACAAAAAACGAAATCGCGAATTTTCAGCGGAAAATCGTACAGACCTTCTTCTTTAGCGCTTCCGAAAACCTTAGGGTAAATTTTGAGTAGAAATTCGAGATTGAAAATTTTTGAAAATCGCGAAAACTTCGTCGAAATATGATGCTTGATTTCGACGCCTCTCTGTATCTTGGAAACCAGCTGGCTCTAGATGACCTATCCTATTCTGTCCGAACCATTTTGACGCTCTGAATCGACTAGTCTAAGCCAGAAGGCTCTAGGACGCCTACTTCTCGAGTTATGCCAGGAAAACCGTAAATTTCGTAGTCGAAAATGTCGATTTTGCAAAAATTCGCGTAGCCGTAGCGGCCAAACGGTTAGTCCTAGGCTGGCACATTGTACACGCGTTTTAATTCTAATGACGATTTCTTCAATTTGGCACAAGATTCGCGCAGATCCGATGAGAAATGAGGGAGTTATGGCGTCTTGAAATTTTCGCGATTTTTTTGAACCTCAGGCGATGAAATTTAAAAATTTCAAAAATGGCGATTGTCGATTTTCCCTGTTTTGACGCGAACACTATATGTAATCGGACTCGCCGATTACGATAATCCAAACTAGAGTTCGCTATCTGCCTTGGTTCTGGAGATATTTACGAAAAAGTGTCGACAGGTCAAAAGTACAAAAAACGAAATCGCGAATTTTCAGCGGAAAATCGTACAGACCTTCTTCTTTAGCGCTCCCGAAAACCTTAGGGTAGATTTTGAGTAGAAATTCGAGATTGAAAATTTTTGAAAATCGCGAAAATTTCGTCGAAATATGATGCTTGATTTCGACGCCTCTCTGTATCTTGGAAACCAGCTGGCTCTAGATGACCTATCCTATACTGTCCGAACCATTTTGACGCTCTGAATCGACTGGTGTAAGCCAGAAGGCTCTAGGACGCCTACTTCTCGAGTTATGCCAGGAAAACCGTAAATTTCGTAATCGAAAATGTCGATTTTGCAAAAATTCGCGTAGCCGTAGCGGCCAAACGGTTTGTCCTAGACTGGCACATTGTACACGCGTTTTAATCCTAATGACGATATCTTCAATTTGGCACAAGATTCGCACAGATCCGATGAGAAATGAGGGAGTTATGGCGTCTTGAAATATTCGCGATTTTTTTGAACCTGAGGCGATGAAATTAAAAAATTTCAAAAATGGCGATTGTCGATTTTCCCTGTTTTGGCGCCAACACTATATGTAATCGGACCCGCCGATTACGATAATCCAAACTAGAGTTCGCTATCTGCCTTGGTTCTCGAGATATTTACGAAAAAGTTTCGACAGGTCAAAAGTACAAAAAACGAAAACGCGAATTTTCAGCGGAAAATCGTACAGACCTTCTTCTTTAGCGCTCCCGAAAACCTTAGGGTAAATTTTGAGTAGAAATTCGAGATTGAAAATTTTTGAAAATCGCGAAAACTTCGTCGAAATATGATGCTTGATTTCGACTCCTCTCTGTATCTTGGAAACCAGCTGGCTCTAGATGACCTATCCTATACTGTCCGAACCATTTTGACGCTCTGAATCGACTGGTCTAAGCCATAAGGCTCTAGGACGCCTACTTCTCGAGTTATGCCAGGAAAACCGTAAATTTCGTAATCGAAAATGTCGATTTTGCAAAAATTCGCGTAGCCGTAGCGGCCAAACGGTTTGTCCTAGACTGGCACATTGTACACGCGTTTTAATCCTAATGACGATATCTTCAATATGGCACAAGATTCGCACAGATCCGATGAGAAATGAGGGAGTTATGGCGTCTTGAAATTTTCGCGATTTTTTTGAACCTCAGGCGATGAAATTTAAAAATTTCAAAAATGGCGATTCTCGATTTTCCCTGTTTTGACGCGAACACTATATGTAATCGGACCCGCCGATTACGATAATCCAAACTAGAGTTCGCTATCTGCCTTGGTTCTCGAGATATTTACGAAAAAGTTTCGACAGGTCAAAAGTACAAAAAACGAAATCGCGAATTTTCAGCGGAAAATCGTACAGACCTTCTTCTTTAGCGCTCCCGAAAACCTTAGGGTAAATTTTGAGTAGAAATTCGAGATTGAAAATTTTTGAAAATCGCGAAAATTTCGTCGAAATATGATGCTTGATTTCGACGCCTCTCTGTATCTTGGAAACCAGCTGGCTCTAGATGACCTATCCTATTCTGTCCGAACCATTTTGACGCTCTGAATCGACTGGTCTAAGCCAGAAGGCTCTAGGACGCCTACTTCTCGAGTTATGCCAGGAAAACCGTAAATTTCGTAGTCGAAAATGTCGATTTTGCAAAAATTCGCGTAGCCGTAGCGGCCAAACGGTTAGTCCTAGGCTGGCACATTGTACACGCGTTTTAATTCTAATGACGATTTCTTCAATTTGGCACAAGATTCGCGCAGATCCGATGAGAAATGAGGGAGTTATGGCGTCTTGAAATTTTCGCGATTTTTTTGAACCTCAGGCGATGAAATTTAAAAATTTCAAAAATGGCGATTGTCGATTTTCCCTGTTTTGACGCGAACACTATATGTAATCGGACTCGCCGATTACGATAATCCAAACTAGAGTTCGCTATCTGCCTTGGTTCTGGAGATATTTACGAAAAAGTGTCGACAGGTCAAAAGTACAAAAAACGAAATCGCGAATTTTCAGCGGAAAATCGTACAGACCTTCTTCTTTAGCGCTCCCGAAAACCTTAGGGTAGATTTTGAGTAGAAATTCGAGATTGAAAATTTTTGAAAATCGCGAAAATTTCGTCGAAATATGATGCTTGATTTCGACGCCTCTCTGTATCTTGGAAACCAGCTGGCTCTAGATGACCTATCCTATACTGTCCGAACCATTTTGACGCTCTGAATCGACTGGTGTAAGCCAGAAGGCTCTAGGACGCCTACTTCTCGAGTTATGCCAGGAAAACCGTAAATTTCGTAATCGAAAATGTCGATTTTGCAAAAATTCGCGTAGCCGTAGCGGCCAAACGGTTTGTCCTAGACTGGCACATTGTACACGCGTTTTAATCCTAATGACGATATCTTCAATATGGCACAAGATTCGCACAGATCCGATGAGAAATGAGGGAGTTATGGCGTCTTGAAATTTTCGCGATTTTTTTGAACCTCAGGCGATGAAATTTAAAAATTTCAAAAATGGCGATTCTCGATTTTCCCTGTTTTGACGCGAACACTATATGTAATCGGACCCGCCGATTACGATAATCCAAACTAGAGTTCGCTATCTGCCTTGGTTCTCGAGATATTTACGAAAAAGTTTCGACAGGTCAAAAGTACAAAAAACGAAATCGCGAATTTTCAGCGGAAAATCGTACAGACCTTCTTCTTTAGCGCTCCCGAAAACCTTAGGGTAAATTTTGAGTAGAAATTCGAGATTGAAAATTTTTGAAAATCGCGAAAATTTCGTCGAAATATGATGCTTGATTTCGACGCCTCTCTGTATCTTGGAAACCAGCTGGCTCTAGATGACCTATCCTATTCTGTCCGAACCATTTTGACGCTCTGAATCGACTGGTCTAAGCCAGAAGGCTCTAGGACGCCTACTTCTCGAGTTATGCCAGGAAAACCGTAAATTTCGTAGTCGAAAATGTCGATTTTGCAAAAATTCGCGTAGCCGTAGCGGCCAAACGGTTAGTCCTAGGCTGGCACATTGTACACGCGTTTTAATTCTAATGACGATTTCTTCAATTTGGCACAAGATTCGCGCAGATCCGATGAGAAATGAGGGAGTTATGGCGTCTTGAAATTTTCGCGATTTTTTTGAACCTCAGGCGATGAAATTTAAAAATTTCAAAAATGGCGATTGTCGATTTTCCCTGTTTTGACGCGAACACTATATGTAATCGGACTCGCCGATTACGATAATCCAAACTAGAGTTCGCTATCTGCCTTGGTTCTGGAGATATTTACGAAAAAGTGTCGACAGGTCAAAAGTACAAAAAACGAAATCGCGAATTTTCAGCGGAAAATCGTACAGACCTTCTTCTTTAGCGCTCCCGAAAACCTTAGGGTAGATTTTGAGTAGAAATTCGAGATTGAAAATTTTTGAAAATCGCGAAAATTTCGTCGAAATATGATGCTTGATTTCGACGCCTCTCTGTATCTTGGAAACCAGCTGGCTCTAGATGACCTATCCTATACTGTCCGAACCATTTTGACGCTCTGAATCGACTGGTGTAAGCCAGAAGGCTCTAGGACGCCTACTTCTCGAGTTATGCCAGGAAAACCGTAAATTTCGTAATCGAAAATGTCGATTTTGCAAAAATTCGCGTAGCCGTAGCGGCCAAACGGTTTGTCCTAGACTGGCACATTGTACACGCGTTTTAATCCTAATGACGATATCTTCAATTTGGCACAAGATTCGCACAGATCCGATGAGAAATGATGGAGTTATGGCGTCTTGAAATATTCGCGATTTTTTTGAACCTGAGGCGATGAAATTAAAAAATTTCAAAAATGGCGATTGTCGATTTTCCCTGTTTTGGCGCCAACACTATATGTAATCGGACCCGCCGATTACGATAATCCAAACTAGAGTTCGCTATCTGCCTTGGTTCTCGAGATATTTACGAAAAAGTTTCGACAGGTCAAAAGTACAAAAAACGAAATCGCGAATTTTCAGCGGAAAATCGTACAGACCTTCTTCTTTAGCGCTCCCGAAAACCTTAGGGTAAATTTTGAGTAGAAATTCGAGATTGAAAATTTTTGAAAATCGCGAAAACTTCGTCGAAATATGATGCTTGATTTCGACTCCTCTCTGTATCTTGGAAACCAGCTGGCTCTAGATGACCTATCCTATACTGTCCGAACCATTTTGACGCTCTGAATCGACTGGTCTAAGCCATAAGGCTCTAGGACGCCTACTTCTCGAGTTATGCCAGGAAAACCGTAAATTTCGTAATCGAAAATGTCGATTTTGCAAAAATTCGCGTAGCCGTAGCGGCCAAACGGTTTGTCCTAGACTGGCACATTGTACACGCGTTTTAATCCTAATGACGATATCTTCAATATGGCACAAGATTCGCACAGATCCGATGAGAAATGAGGGAGTTATGGCGTCTTGAAATTTTCGCGATTTTTTTGAACCTCAGGCGATGAAATTTAAAAATTTCAAAAATGGCGATTCTCGATTTTCCCTGTTTTGACGCGAACACTATATGTAATCGGACCCGCCGATTACGATAATCCAAACTAGAGTTCGCTATCTGCCTTGGTTCTCGAGATATTTACGAAAAAGTTTCGACAGGTCAAAAGTACAAAAAACGAAATCGCGAATTTTCAGCGGAAAATCGTACAGACCTTCTTCTTTAGCGCTCCCGAAAACCTTAGGGTAAATTTTGAGTAGAAATTCGAGATTGAAAATTTTTGAAAATCGCGAAAACTTCGTCGAAATATGATGCTTGATTTCGACTCCTCTCTGCATCTTGGAAACCAGCTGGCTCTAGACGACCTATCCTATACTGTCCGAACCATTTTGACGCTCTGAATCGACTGGTCTAAGCCATAAGGCTCTAGGACGCCTACTTCTCGAGTTATGCCAGGAAAACCGTAAATTTCGTAATCGAAAATGTCGATTTTGCAAAAATTCGCGTAGCCGTAGCGGCCAAACCGTTTGTCCTAGACTGGCACATTGTACACGCGTTTTAATCCTAATGACGATATCTTCAATATGGCACAAGATTCGCACAGATCCGATGAGAAATGAGGGAGTTATGGCGTCTTGAAATTTTCGCGATTTTTTTGAACCTCAGGCGATGAAATTTAAAAATTTCAAAAATGGCGATTCTCGATTTTCCCTGTTTTGACGCCAACACTATATGTAATCGGAGCCGCCGATTACGAAAATCCAAACTAGAGTCCGCTATCTTCCTTGGTTCTCGAGATATTTAGAAAAAGTGTCGACAGGTCAAAAGTACAAAAAACGAAATCGCGAATTTTCAGCGGAAAATCGTACAGACTTTCTTCTTTAGCGCTCCCGAAAACCTTAGGGTAGATTTTGAGTAGAAATTCGAGATTGAAAATTTTTGAAAATCGCGAAAATTTCGTCGAAATATGATGCTTGATTTCGACGCCTCTCTGTATCTTGGAAACCAGCTGGCTCTAGATGACCTATCCTATTCTGTCCGAACCACTTTGACGCTCTGAATCGACTGGTCTAAGCCAGAAGGCTCTAGGACGCCTACTTCTCGAGTTATGCCAGGAAAACCGTAAATTTCGTAGTCGAAAATGTCGATTTTGCAAAAATTCGCGTAGCCGTAGCGGCCAAACGGTTTGTCCTAGACTGGCACATTGTACACGCGTTTTAATCCTAATGACGATATCTTCAATTTGGCACAAGATTCGCACAGATCCGATGAGAAATGATGGAGTTATGGCGTCTTGAAATATTCGCGATTTTTTTGAACCTGAGGCGATGAAATTAAAAAATTTCAAAAATGGCGATTGTCGATTTTCCCTGTTTTGGACCAACACTATATGTAATCGGACCCGCCGATTACGATAATCCAAACTAGAGTTCGCTATCTGCCTTGGTTCTCGAGATATTTACGAAAAAGTTTCGACAGGTCAAAAGTACAAAAAACGAAATCGCGAATTTTCAGCGGAAAATCGTACAGACCTTCTTCTTTAGCGCTCCCGAAAACCTTAGGGTAAATTTTGAGTAGAAATTCGAGATTGAAAATTTTTGAAAATCGCGAAAACTTCGTCGAAATATGATGCTTGATTTCGACTCCTCTCTGTATCTTGGAAACCAGCTGGCTCTAGATGACCTATCCTATACTGTCCGAACCATTTTGACGCTCTGAATCGACTGGTCTAAGCCATAAGGCTCTAGGACGCCTACTTCTCGAGTTATGCCAGGAAAACCGTAAATTTCGTAATCGAAAATGTCGATTTTGCAAAAATTCGCGTAGCCGTAGCGGCCAAACGGTTTGTCCTAGACTGGCACATTGTACACGCGTTTTAATCCTAATGACGATATCTTCAATATGGCACAAGATTCGCACAGATCCGATGAGAAATGAGGGAGTTATGGCGTCTTGAAATTTTCGCGATTTTTTTGAACCTCAGGCGATGAAATTTAAAAATTTCAAAAATGGCGATTCTCGATTTTCCCTGTTTTGACGCGAACACTATATGTAATCGGACCCGCCGATTACGATAATCCAAACTAGAGTTCGCTATCTGCCTTGGTTCTCGAGATATTTACGAAAAAGTTTCGACAGGTCAAAAGTACAAAAAACGAAATCGCGAATTTTCAGCGGAAAATCGTACAGACCTTCTTCTTTAGCGCTCCCGAAAACCTTAGGGTAAATTTTGAGTAGAAATTCGAGATTGAAAATTTTTGAAAATCGCGAAAACTTCGTCGAAATATGATGCTTGATTTCGACTCCTCTCTGCATCTTGGAAACCAGCTGGCTCTAGACGACCTATCCTATACTGTCCGAACCATTTTGACGCTCTGAATCGACTGGTCTAAGCCATAAGGCTCTATAGGACGCCTACTTCTCGAGTTATGCCAGGAAAACCGTAAATTTCGTAATCGAAAATGTCGATTTTGCAAAAATTCGCGTAGCCGTAGCGGCCAAACGGTTTGTCCTAGACTGGCACATTGTACACGCGTTTTAATCCTAATGACGATATCTTCAATATGGCACAAGATTCGCACAGATCCGATGAGAAATGAGGGAGTTATGGCGTCTTGAAATTTTCGCGATTTTTTTGAACCTCAGGCGATGAAATTTAAAAATTTCAAAAATGGCGATTCTCGATTTTCCCTGTTTTGACGCCAACACTATATGTAATCGGAGCCGCCGATTACGAAAATCCAAACTAGAGTTCGCTATCTTCCTTGGTTCTCGAGATATTTAGAAAAAGTGTCGACAGGTCAAAAGTACAAAAAACGAAATCGCGAATTTTCAGCGGAAAATTGTACAGACCTTCTTCTTTAGCGCTCCCGAAAACCTTAGGGTAGATTTTGAGTAGAAATTCGAGATTGAAAATTTTTGAAAATCGCGAAAATTTCGTCGAAATATGATGCTTGATTTCGACGCCTCTCTGTATCTTGGAAACCAGCTGGCTCTAGATGACCTATCCTATTCTGTCCGAACCATTTTGACGCTCTGAATCGACTGGTCTAAGCCAGAAGGCTCTAGGACGCCTACTTCTCGAGTTATGCCAGGAAAACCGTAAATTTCGTAGTCGAAAATGTCGATTTTGCAAAAATTCGCGTAGCCGTAGCGGCCAAACGGTTAGTCCTAGGCTGGCACATTGTACACGCATTTTAATTCTAATGACGATTTCTTCAATTTGGCACAAGATTCGCGCAGATCCGATGAGAAATGAGGGAGTTATGGCGTCTTGAAATTTTCGCGATTTTTTTGAACCTCAGGCGATGAAATTTAAAAATTTCAAAAATGGCGATTGTCGATTTTCCCTGTTTTGACGCGAACACTATATGTAATCGGACTCGCCGATTACGATAATCCAAACTAGAGTTCGCTATCTGCCTTGGTTCTGGAGATATTTACGAAAAAGTGTCGACAGGTCAAAAGTACAAAAAACGAAATCGCGAATTTTCAGCGGAAAATTGTACAGACCTTCTTCTTTAGCGCTCCCGAAAACCTTAGGGTAGATTTTGAGTAGAAATTCGAGATTGAAAATTTTTGAAAATCGCGAAAATTTCGTCGAAATATGATGCTTGAAACGGTTTGTCCTAGACTGGCATATTGTACACGCGTTCTAATCCTAATGACGATATCTTCAATATGGCACAAGATTCGCACAGATCCGATGAGAAATGAGGGAGTTATGGCGTCTTGAAATTTTCGCGATTTTTTTGAACCTCAGGCGATGAAATTTAAAAATTTCAAAAATGGCGATTCTCGATTTTCCCTGTTTTGACGCCAACACTATATGTAATCGGAGCCGCCGATTACGAAAATCCAAACTAGAGTTCGCTATCTGCCTTGGTTCTGGAGATATTTACGAAAAAGTGTCGACAGGTCAAAAGTACAAAAAACGAAATCGCGAATTTTCAGCGGAAAATCGTACAGAGCTTCTTCTTTAGCGCTCCCGAAAACCTTAGGGTAGATTTTGAGTAGAAATTCGAGATTGAAAATTTTTGAAAATCGCGAAAATTTCGTCGAAATATGATGCTTCATTTCGACGCCTCTCTGTATCTTGGAAACCAGCTGGCTCTAGATGACCTATCCTATACTGTCCGAACCATTTTGACGCTCTGAATCGACTGGTCTAAGCCATAAGGCTCTAGGACGCCTACTTCTCGAGTTATGCCAGGAAAACCGTAAATTTCGTAATCGAAAATGTCGATTTTGCAAAAATTCGCGTAGCCGTAGCGGCCAAACGGTTTGTCCTAGACTGGCACATTGTACACGCGTTTGAATCCTAATGACGATATCTTCAATTTGGCACAAGATTCGCACAGATCCGATGAGAAATGAGGGAGTTATGGCGTCTTGAAATAGTCGCGATTTTTTTGAACCTGAGGCGATGAAATTAAAAAATTTCAAAAATGGCGATTGTCGATTTTCCCTGTTTTGGCGCCAACACTATATGTAATCGGACCCGCCGATTACGATAATCCAAACTAGAGTTCGCTATCTGCCTTGGTTCTCGAGATATTTACGAAAAAGTTTCGATAGGTCAAAAGTACAAAAAACGAAATCGCGAATTTTCAGCGGAAAATCGTACAGACCTTCTTCTTTAGCGCTCCCGAAAACCTTAGGGTAAATTTTGAGTAGAAATTCGAGATTGAAAATTTTTGAAAATCGCGAAAACTTCGTCGAAATATGATGCTTGATTTCGACTCCTCTCTGTATCTTGGAAACCAGCTGGCTCTAGATGACCTATCCTATACTGTCCGAACCATTTTGACGCTCTGAATCGACTGGTCTAAGCCATAAGGCTCTAGGACGCCTACTTCTCGAGTTATGCCAGGAAAACCGTAAATTTCGTAATCGAAAATGTCGATTTTGCAAAAATTCGCGTAGCCGTAGCGGCCAAACGGTTTGTCCTAGACTGGCACATTGTACACGCGTTTTAATCCTAATGACGATATCTTCAATTTGGCACAAGATTCGCACAGATCCGATGAGAAATGAGGGAGTTATGGCGTCTTGAAATAGTCGCGATTTTTTTGAACCTGAGGCGATGAAATTAAAAAATTTCAAAAATGGCGATTGTCGATTTTCCCTGTTTTGGCGCCAACACTATATGTAATCGGAGCCGCCGATTACGAAAATCCAAACTAGAGTTCGCTATCTTCCTTGGTTCTCGAGATATTTAGAAAAAGTGTCGACAGGTCAAAAGTACAAAAAACGAAATCGCGAATTTTCAGCGGAAAATCGTACAGACTTTCTTCTTTAGCGCTCCCGAAAACCTTAGGGTAGATTTTGAGTAGAAATTCGAGATTGAAAATTTTTGAAAATCGCGAAAACTTCGTCGAAATATGATGCTTGATTTCGACTCCTCTCTGCATCTTGGAAACCAGCTGGCTCTAGACGACCTATCCTATACTGTCCGAACCATTTTGACGCTCTGAATCGACTGGTCTAAGCCATAAGGCTCTATAGGACGCCTACTTCTCGAGTTATGCCAGGAAAACCGTAAATTTCGTAATCGAAAATGTCGATTTTGCAAAAATTCGCGTAGCCGTAGCGGCCAAACGGTTTGTCCTAGACTGGCACATTGTACACGCGTTTTAATCCTAATGACGATATCTTCAATATGGCACAAGATTCGCACAGATCCGATGAGAAATGAGGGAGTTATGGCGTCTTGAAATTTTCGCGATTTTTTTGAACCTCAGGCGATGAAATTTAAAAATTTCAAAAATGGCGATTCTCGATTTTCCCTGTTTTGACGCCAACACTATATGTAATCGGAGCCGCCGATTACGAAAATCCAAACTAGAGTTCGCTATCTTCCTTGGTTCTCGAGATATTTAGAAAAAGTGTCGACAGGTCAAAAGTACAAAAAACGAAATCGCGAATTTTCAGCGGAAAATTGTACAGACCTTCTTCTTTAGCGCTCCCGAAAACCTTAGGGTAGATTTTGAGTAGAAATTCGAGATTGAAAATTTTTGAAAATCGCGAAAATTTCGTCGAAATATGATGCTTGATTTCGACGCCTCTCTGTATCTTGGAAACCAGCTGGCTCTAGATGACCTATCCTATTCTGTCCGAACCATTTTGACGCTCTGAATCGACTGGTCTAAGCCAGAAGGCTCTAGGACGCCTACTTCTCGAGTTATGCCAGGAAAACCGTAAATTTCGTAGTCGAAAATGTCGATTTTGCAAAAATTCGCGTAGCCGTAGCGGCCAAACGGTTAGTCCTAGGCTGGCACATTGTACACGCATTTTAATTCTAATGACGATTTCTTCAATTTGGCACAAGATTCGCGCAGATCCGATGAGAAATGAGGGAGTTATGGCGTCTTGAAATTTTCGCGATTTTTTTGAACCTCAGGCGATGAAATTTAAAAATTTCAAAAATGGCGATTGTCGATTTTCCCTGTTTTGACGCGAACACTATATGTAATCGGACTCGCCGATTACGATAATCCAAACTAGAGTTCGCTATCTGCCTTGGTTCTGGAGATATTTACGAAAAAGTGTCGACAGGTCAAAAGTACAAAAAACGAAATCGCGAATTTTCAGCGGAAAATTGTACAGACCTTCTTCTTTAGCGCTCCCGAAAACCTTAGGGTAGATTTTGAGTAGAAATTCGAGATTGAAAATTTTTGAAAATCGCGAAAATTTCGTCGAAATATGATGCTTGAAACGGTTTGTCCTAGACTGGCATATTGTACACGCGTTCTAATCCTAATGACGATATCTTCAATATGGCACAAGATTCGCACAGATCCGATGAGAAATGAGGGAGTTATGGCGTCTTGAAATTTTCGCGATTTTTTTGAACCTCAGGCGATGAAATTTAAAAATTTCAAAAATGGCGATTCTCGATTTTCCCTGTTTTGACGCCAACACTATATGTAATCGGAGCCGCCGATTACGAAAATCCAAACTAGAGTTCGCTATCTGCCTTGGTTCTGGAGATATTTACGAAAAAGTGTCGACAGGTCAAAAGTACAAAAAACGAAATCGCGAATTTTCAGCGGAAAATCGTACAGAGCTTCTTCTTTAGCGCTCCCGAAAACCTTAGGGTAGATTTTGAGTAGAAATTCGAGATTGAAAATTTTTGAAAATCGCGAAAATTTCGTCGAAATATGATGCTTCATTTCGACGCCTCTCTGTATCTTGGAAACCAGCTGGCTCTAGATGACCTATCCTATACTGTCCGAACCATTTTGACGCTCTGAATCGACTGGTCTAAGCCATAAGGCTCTAGGACGCCTACTTCTCGAGTTATGCCAGGAAAACCGTAAATTTCGTAATCGAAAATGTCGATTTTGCAAAAATTCGCGTAGCCGTAGCGGCCAAACGGTTTGTCCTAGACTGGCACATTGTACACGCGTTTTAATCCTAATGACGATATCTTCAATTTGGCACAAGATTCGCACAGATCCGATGAGAAATGAGGGAGTTATGGCGTCTTGAAATAGTCGCGATTTTTTTGAACCTGAGGCGATGAAATTAAAAAATTTCAAAAATGGCGATTGTCGATTTTCCCTGTTTTGGCGCCAACACTATATGTAATCGGACCCGCCGATTACGATAATCCAAACTAGAGTTCGCTATCTGCCTTGGTTCTCGAGATATTTACGAAAAAGTTTCGATAGGTCAAAAGTACAAAAAACGAAATCGCGAATTTTCAGCGGAAAATCGTACAGACCTTCTTCTTTAGCGCTCCCGAAAACCTTAGGGTAAATTTTGAGTAGAAATTCGAGATTGAAAATTTTTGAAAATCGCGAAAACTTCGTCGAAATATGATGCTTGATTTCGACTCCTCTCTGTATCTTGGAAACCAGCTGGCTCTAGATGACCTATCCTATACTGTCCGAACCATTTTGACGCTCTGAATCGACTGGTCTAAGCCATAAGGCTCTAGGACGCCTACTTCTCGAGTTATGCCAGGAAAACCGTAAATTTCGTAATCGAAAATGTCGATTTTGCAAAAATTCGCGTAGCCGTAGCGGCCAAACGGTTTGTCCTAGACTGGCACATTGTACACGCGTTTTAATCCTAATGACGATATCTTCAATTTGGCACAAGATTCGCACAGATCCGATGAGAAATGAGGGAGTTATGGCGTCTTGAAATAGTCGCGATTTTTTTGAACCTGAGGCGATGAAATTAAAAAATTTCAAAAATGGCGATTGTCGATTTTCCCTGTTTTGGCGCCAACACTATATGTAATCGGAGCCGCCGATTACGAAAATCCAAACTAGAGTTCGCTATCTTCCTTGGTTCTCGAGATATTTAGAAAAAGTGTCGACAGGTCAAAAGTACAAAAAACGAAATCGCGAATTTTCAGCGGAAAATCGTACAGACTTTCTTCTTTAGCGCTCCCGAAAACCTTAGGGTAGATTTTGAGTAGAAATTCGAGATTGAAAATTTTTGAAAATCGCGAAAACTTCGTCGAAATATGATGCTTGATTTCGACTCCTCTCTGCATCTTGGAAACCAGCTGGCTCTAGACGACCTATCCTATACTGTCCGAACCATTTTGACGCTCTGAATCGACTGGTCTAAGCCATAAGGCTCTAGGACGCCTACTTCTCGAGTTATGCCAGGAAAACAGTAAATTTCGTAATCGAAAATGTCGATTTTGCAAAAATTCGCGTAGCCGTAGCGGCCAAACGGTTTGTCCTAGACTGGCACATTGTACACGCGTTTTAATCCTAATGACGATATCTTCAATATGGCACAAGATTCGCACAGATCCGATGAGAAATGAGGGAGTTATGGCGTCTTGAAATTTTCGCGATTTTTTTGAACCTCAGGCGATGAAATTTAAAAATTTCAAAAATGGCGATTCTCGATTTTCCCTGTTTTGACGCCAACACTATATGTAATCGGAGCCGCCGATTACGAAAATCCAAACTAGAGTTCGCTATCTTCCTTGGTTCTCGAGATATTTAGAAAAAGTGTCGACAGGTCAAAAGTACAAAAAACGAAATCGCGAATTTTCAGCGGAAAATCGTACAGACTTTCTTCTTTAGCGCTCCCGAAAACCTTAGGGTAGATTTTGAGTAGAAATTCGAGATTGAAAATTTTTGAAAATCGCGAAAATTTCGTCGAAATATGATGCTTGATTTCGACGCCTCTCTGTATCTTGGAAACCAGCTGGCTCTAGATGACCTATCCTATTCTGTCCGAACCATTTTGACGCTCTGAATCGACTGGTCTAAGCCAGAAGGCTCTAGGACGCCTACTTCTCGAGTTATGCCAGGAAAACCGTAAATTTCGTAGTCGAAAATGTCGATTTTGCAAAAATTCGCGTAGCCGTAGCGGCCAAACGGTTAGTCCTAGGCTGGCACATTGTACACGCATTTTAATTCTAATGACGATTTCTTCAATTTGGCACAAGATTCGCGCAGATCCGATGAGAAATGAGGGAGTTATGGCGTCTTGAAATTTTCGCGATTTTTTTGAACCTCAGGCGATGAAATTTAAAAATTTCAAAAATGGCGATTGTCGATTTTCCCTGTTTTGGCGCCAACACTATATGTAATCGGACCCGCCGATTACGATAATCCAAACTAGAGTTCGCTATCTGCCTTGGTTCTCGAGATATTTACGAAAAAGTTTCGATAGGTCAAAAGTACAAAAAACGAAATCGCGAATTTTCAGCGGAAAATCGTACAGACCTTCTTCTTTAGCGCTCCCGAAAACCTTAGGGTAAATTTTGAGTAGAAATTCGAGATTGAAAATTTTTGAAAATCGCGAAAACTTCGTCGAAATATGATGCTTGATTTCGACTCCTCTCTGTATCTTGGAAACCAGCTGGCTCTAGATGACCTATCCTATACTGTCCGAACCATTTTGACGCTCTGAATCGACTGGTCTAAGCCATAAGGCTCTAGGACGCCTACTTCTCGAGTTATGCCAGGAAAACCGTAAATTTCGTAGTCGAAAATGTCGATTTTGCAAAAATTCGCGTAGCCGTAGCGGCCAAAACGGTTAGTCCTAGGCTGGCACATTGTACACGCATTTTAATTCTAATGACGATTTCTTCAATTTGGCACAAGATTCGCGCAGATCCGATGAGAAATGAGGGAGTTATGGCGTCTTGAAATTTTCGCGATTTTTTTGAACCTCAGGCGATGAAATTTAAAAATTTCAAAAATGGCGATTGTCGATTTTCCCTGTTTTGACGCGAACACTATATGTAATCGGACTCGCCGATTACGATAATCCAAACTAGAGTTCGCTATCTGCCTTGGTTCTGGAGATATTTACGAAAAAGTGTCGACAGGTCAAAAGTACAAAAAACGAAATCGCGAATTTTCAGCGGAAAATTGTACAGACCTTCTTCTTTAGCGCTCCCGAAAACCTTAGGGTAGATTTTGAGTAGAAATTCGAGTTGAAAATTTTTGAAAATCGCGAAAATTTCGTCGAAATATGATGCTTGAAACGGTTTGTCCTAGACTGGCATATTGTACACGCGTTCTAATCCTAATGACGATATCTTCAATATGGCACAAGATTCGCACAGATCCGATGAGAAATGAGGGAGTTATGGCGTCTTGAAATTTTCGCGATTTTTTTGAACCTCAGGCGATGAAATTTAAAAATTTCAAAAATGGCGATTCTCGATTTTCCCTGTTTTGACGCCAACACTATATGTAATCGGAGCCGCCGATTACGAAAATCCAAACTAGAGTTCGCTATCTGCCTTGGTTCTGGAGATATTTACGAAAAAGTGTCGACAGGTCAAAAGTACAAAAAACGAAATCGCGAATTTTCAGCGGAAAATCGTACAGAGCTTCTTCTTTAGCGCTCCCGAAAACCTTAGGGTAGATTTTGAGTAGAAATTCGAGATTGAAAATTTTTGAAAATCGCGAAAATTTCGTCGAAATATGATGCTTCATTTCGACGCCTCTCTGTATCTTGGAAACCAGCTGGCTCTAGATGACCTATCCTATACTGTCCGAACCATTTTGACGCTCTGAATCGACTGGTCTAAGCCATAAGGCTCTAGGACGCCTACTTCTCGAGTTATGCCAGGAAAACCGTAAATTTCGTAATCGAAAATGTCGATTTTGCAAAAATTCGCGTAGCCGTAGCGGCCAAACGGTTTGTCCTAGACTGGCACATTGTACACGCGTTTGAATCCTAATGACGATATCTTCAATTTGGCACAAGATTCGCACAGATCCGATGAGAAATGAGGGAGTTATGGCGTCTTGAAATAGTCGCGATTTTTTTGAACCTGAGGCGATGAAATTAAAAAATTTCAAAAATGGCGATTGTCGATTTTCCCTGTTTTGGCGCCAACACTATATGTAATCGGACCCGCCGATTACGATAATCCAAACTAGAGTTCGCTATCTGCCTTGGTTCTCGAGATATTTACGAAAAAGTTTCGATAGGTCAAAAGTACAAAAAACGAAATCGCGAATTTTCAGCGGAAAATCGTACAGACCTTCTTCTTTAGCGCTCCCGAAAACCTTAGGGTAAATTTTGAGTAGAAATTCGAGATTGAAAATTTTTGAAAATCGCGAAAACTTCGTCGAAATATGATGCTTGATTTCGACTCCTCTCTGTATCTTGGAAACCAGCTGGCTCTAGATGACCTATCCTATACTGTCCGAACCATTTTGACGCTCTGAATCGACTGGTCTAAGCCATAAGGCTCTAGGACGCCTACTTCTCGAGTTATGCCAGGAAAACCGTAAATTTCGTAATCGAAAATGTCGATTTTGCAAAAATTCGCGTAGCCGTAGCGGCCAAACGGTTTGTCCTAGACTGGCACATTGTACACGCGTTTTAATCCTAATGACGATATCTTCAATTTGGCACAAGATTCGCACAGATCCGATGAGAAATGAGGGAGTTATGGCGTCTTGAAATAGTCGCGATTTTTTTGAACCTGAGGCGATGAAATTAAAAAATTTCAAAAATGGCGATTGTCGATTTTCCCTGTTTTGGCGCCAACACTATATGTAATCGGAGCCGCCGATTACGAAAATCCAAACTAGAGTTCGCTATCTTCCTTGGTTCTCGAGATATTTAGAAAAAGTGTCGACAGGTCAAAAGTACAAAAAACGAAATCGCGAATTTTCAGCGGAAAATCGTACAGACTTTCTTCTTTAGCGCTCCCGAAAACCTTAGGGTAGATTTTGAGTAGAAATTCGAGATTGAAAATTTTTGAAAATCGCGAAAACTTCGTCGAAATATGATGCTTGATTTCGACTCCTCTCTGCATCTTGGAAACCAGCTGGCTCTAGACGACCTATCCTATACTGTCCGAACCATTTTGACGCTCTGAATCGACTGGTCTAAGCCATAAGGCTCTATAGGACGCCTACTTCTCGAGTTATGCCAGGAAAACCGTAAATTTCGTAATCGAAAATGTCGATTTTGCAAAAATTCGCGTAGCCGTAGCGGCCAAACGGTTTGTCCTAGACTGGCACATTGTACACGCGTTTTAATCCTAATGACGATATCTTCAATATGGCACAAGATTCGCACAGATCCGATGAGAAATGAGGGAGTTATGGCGTCTTGAAATTTTCGCGATTTTTTTGAACCTCAGGCGATGAAATTTAAAAATTTCAAAAATGGCGATTCTCGATTTTCCCTGTTTTGACGCCAACACTATATGTAATCGGAGCCGCCGATTACGAAAATCCAAACTAGAGTTCGCTATCTTCCTTGGTTCTCGAGATATTTAGAAAAAGTGTCGACAGGTCAAAAGTACAAAAAACGAAATCGCGAATTTTCAGCGGAAAATTGTACAGACCTTCTTCTTTAGCGCTCCCGAAAACCTTAGGGTAGATTTTGAGTAGAAATTCGAGATTGAAAATTTTTGAAAATCGCGAAAATTTCGTCGAAATATGATGCTTGATTTCGACGCCTCTCTGTATCTTGGAAACCAGCTGGCTCTAGATGACCTATCCTATTCTGTCCGAACCATTTTGACGCTCTGAATCGACTGGTCTAAGCCAGAAGGCTCTAGGACGCCTACTTCTCGAGTTATGCCAGGAAAACCGTAAATTTTGTAGTCGAAAATGTCGATTTTGCAAAAATTCGCGTAGCCGTAGCGGCCAAACGGTTAGTCCTAGGCTGGCACATTGTACACGCATTTTAATTCTAATGACGATTTCTTCAATTTGGCACAAGATTCGCGCAGATCCGATGAGAAATGAGGGAGTTATGGCGTCTTGAAATTTTCGCGATTTTTTTGAACCTCAGGCGATGAAATTTAAAAATTTCAAAAATGGCGATTGTCGATTTTCCCTGTTTTGACGCGAACACTATATGTAATCGGACTCGCCGATTACGATAATCCAAACTAGAGTTCGCTATCTGCCTTGGTTCTGGAGATATTTACGAAAAAGTGTCGACAGGTCAAAAGTACAAAAAACGAAATCGCGAATTTTCAGCGGAAAATTGTACAGACCTTCTTCTTTAGCGCTCCCGAAAACCTTAGGGTAGATTTTGAGTAGAAATTCGAGATTGAAAATTTTTGAAAATCGCGAAAATTTCGTCGAAATATGATGCTTGAAACGGTTTGTCCTAGACTGGCATATTGTACACGCGTTCTAATCCTAATGACGATATCTTCAATATGGCACAAGATTCGCACAGATCCGATGAGAAATGAGGGAGTTATGGCGTCTTGAAATTTTCGCGATTTTTTTGAACCTCAGGCGATGAAATTTAAAAATTTCAAAAATGGCGATTCTCGATTTTCCCTGTTTTGACGCCAACACTATATGTAATCGGAGCCGCCGATTACGAAAATCCAAACTAGAGTTCGCTATCTGCCTTGGTTCTGGAGATATTTACGAAAAAGTGTCGACAGGTCAAAAGTACAAAAAACGAAATCGCGAATTTTCAGCGGAAAATCGTACAGAGCTTCTTCTTTAGCGCTCCCGAAAACCTTAGGGTAGATTTTGAGTAGAAATTCGAGATTGAAAATTTTTGAAAATCGCGAAAATTTCGTCGAAATATGATGCTTCATTTCGACGCCTCTCTGTATCTTGGAAACCAGCTGGCTCTAGATGACCTATCCTATACTGTCCGAACCATTTTGACGCTCTGAATCGACTGGTCTAAGCCATAAGGCTCTAGGACGCCTACTTCTCGAGTTATGCCAGGAAAACCGTAAATTTCGTAATCGAAAATGTCGATTTTGCAAAAATTCGCGTAGCCGTAGCGGCCAAACGGTTTGTCCTAGACTGGCACATTGTACACGCGTTTTAATCCTAATGACGATATCTTCAATTTGGCACAAGATTCGCACAGATCCGATGAGAAATGAGGGAGTTATGGCGTCTTGAAATAGTCGCGATTTTTTTGAACCTGAGGCGATGAAATTAAAAAATTTCAAAAATGGCGATTGTCGATTTTCCCTGTTTTGGCGCCAACACTATATGTAATCGGACCCGCCGATTACGATAATCCAAACTAGAGTTCGCTATCTGCCTTGGTTCTCGAGATATTTACGAAAAAGTTTCGATAGGTCAAAAGTACAAAAAACGAAATCGCGAATTTTCAGCGGAAAATCGTACAGACCTTCTTCTTTAGCGCTCCCGAAAACCTTAGGGTAAATTTTGAGTAGAAATTCGAGATTGAAAATTTTTGAAAATCGCGAAAACTTCGTCGAAATATGATGCTTGATTTCGACTCCTCTCTGTATCTTGGAAACCAGCTGGCTCTAGATGACCTATCCTATACTGTCCGAACCATTTTGACGCTCTGAATCGACTGGTCTAAGCCATAAGGCTCTAGGACGCCTACTTCTCGAGTTATGCCAGGAAAACCGTAAATTTCGTAATCGAAAATGTCGATTTTGCAAAAATTCGCGTAGCCGTAGCGGCCAAACGGTTTGTCCTAGACTGGCACATTGTACACGCGTTTTAATCCTAATGACGATATCTTCAATTTGGCACAAGATTCGCACAGATCCGATGAGAAATGAGGGAGTTATGGCGTCTTGAAATAGTCGCGATTTTTTTGAACCTGAGGCGATGAAATTAAAAAATTTCAAAAATGGCGATTGTCGATTTTCCCTGTTTTGGCGCCAACACTATATGTAATCGGAGCCGCCGATTACGAAAATCCAAACTAGAGTTCGCTATCTTCCTTGGTTCTCGAGATATTTAGAAAAAGTGTCGACAGGTCAAAAGTACAAAAAACGAAATCGCGAATTTTCAGCGGAAAATCGTACAGACTTTCTTCTTTAGCGCTCCCGAAAACCTTAGGGTAGATTTTGAGTAGAAATTCGAGATTGAAAATTTTTGAAAATCGCGAAAACTTCGTCGAAATATGATGCTTGATTTCGACTCCTCTCTGCATCTTGGAAACCAGCTGGCTCTAGACGACCTATCCTATACTGTCCGAACCATTTTGACGCTCTGAATCGACTGGTCTAAGCCATAAGGCTCTAGGACGCCTACTTCTCGAGTTATGCCAGGAAAACAGTAAATTTCGTAATCGAAAATGTCGATTTTGCAAAAATTCGCGTAGCCGTAGCGGCCAAACGGTTTGTCCTAGACTGGCACATTGTACACGCGTTTTAATCCTAATGACGATATCTTCAATATGGCACAAGATTCGCACAGATCCGATGAGAAATGAGGGAGTTATGGCGTCTTGAAATTTTCGCGATTTTTTTGAACCTCAGGCGATGAAATTTAAAAATTTCAAAAATGGCGATTCTCGATTTTCCCTGTTTTGACGCCAACACTATATGTAATCGGAGCCGCCGATTACGAAAATCCAAACTAGAGTTCGCTATCTTCCTTGGTTCTCGAGATATTTAGAAAAAGTGTCGACAGGTCAAAAGTACAAAAAACGAAATCGCGAATTTTCAGCGGAAAATCGTACAGACTTTCTTCTTTAGCGCTCCCGAAAACCTTAGGGTAGATTTTGAGTAGAAATTCGAGATTGAAAATTTTTGAAAATCGCGAAAATTTCGTCGAAATATGATGCTTGATTTCGACGCCTCTCTGTATCTTGGAAACCAGCTGGCTCTAGATGACCTATCCTATTCTGTCCGAACCATTTTGACGCTCTGAATCGACTGGTCTAAGCCAGAAGGCTCTAGGACGCCTACTTCTCGAGTTATGCCAGGAAAACCGTAAATTTCGTAGTCGAAAATGTCGATTTTGCAAAAATTCGCGTAGCCGTAGCGGCCAAACGGTTAGTCCTAGGCTGGCACATTGTACACGCATTTTAATTCTAATGACGATTTCTTCAATTTGGCACAAGATTCGCGCAGATCCGATGAGAAATGAGGGAGTTATGGCGTCTTGAAATTTTCGCGATTTTTTTGAACCTCAGGCGATGAAATTTAAAAATTTCAAAAATGGCGATTGTCGATTTTCCCTGTTTTGGCGCCAACACTATATGTAATCGGACCCGCCGATTACGATAATCCAAACTAGAGTTCGCTATCTGCCTTGGTTCTCGAGATATTTACGAAAAAGTTTCGATAGGTCAAAAGTACAAAAAACGAAATCGCGAATTTTCAGCGGAAAATCGTACAGACCTTCTTCTTTAGCGCTCCCGAAAACCTTAGGGTAAATTTTGAGTAGAAATTCGAGATTGAAAATTTTTGAAAATCGCGAAAACTTCGTCGAAATATGATGCTTGATTTCGACTCCTCTCTGTATCTTGGAAACCAGCTGGCTCTAGATGACCTATCCTATACTGTCCGAACCATTTTGACGCTCTGAATCGACTGGTCTAAGCCATAAGGCTCTAGGACGCCTACTTCTCGAGTTATGCCAGGAAAACCGTAAATTTCGTAATCGAAAATGTCGATTTTGCAAAAATTCGCGTAGCCGTAGCGGCCAAACGGTTTGTCCTAGACTGGCACATTGTACACGCGTTTTAATCCTAATGACGATATCTTCAATTTGGCACAAGATTCGCACAGATCCGATGAGAAATGAGGGAGTTATGGCGTCTTGAAATAGTCGCGATTTTTTTGAACCTGAGGCGATGAAATTAAAAAATTTCAAAAATGGCGATTGTCGATTTTCCCTGTTTTGGCGCCAACACTATATGTAATCGGAGCCGCTGATTACGAAAATCCAAACTAGAGTTCGCTATCTTCCTTGGTTCTCGAGATATTTAGAAAAAGTGTCGACAGGTCAAAAGTACAAAAAACGAAATCGCGAATTTTCAGCGGAAAATCGTACAGACTTTCTTCTTTAGCGCTCCCGAAAACCTTAGGGTAGATTTTGAGTAGAAATTCGAGATTGAAAATTTTTGAAAATCGCGAAAACTTCGTCGAAATATGATGCTTGATTTCGACTCCTCTCTGCATCTTGGAAACCAGCTGGCTCTAGACGACCTATCCTATACTGTCCGAACCATTTTGACGCTCTGAATCGACTGGTCTAAGCCATAAGGCTCTAGGACGCCTACTTCTCGAGTTATGCCAGGAAAACCGTAAATTTCGTAATCGAAAATGTCGATTTTGCAAAAATTCGCGTAGCCGTAGCGGCCAAACGGTTTGTCCTAGACTGGCACATTGTACACGCGTTTTAATCCTAATGACGATATCTTCAATATGGCACAAGATTCGCACAGATCCGATGAGAAATGAGGGAGTTATGGCGTCTTGAAATTTTCGCGATTTTTTTGAACCTCAGGCGATGAAATTTAAAAATTTCAAAAATGGCGATTCTCGATTTTCCCTGTTTTGACGCCAACACTATATGTAATCGGAGCCGCCGATTACGAAAATCCAAACTAGAGTTCGCTATCTTCCTTGGTTCTCGAGATATTTAGAAAAAGTGTCGACAGGTCAAAAGTACAAAAAACGAAATCGCGAATTTTCAGCGGAAAATCGTACAGACTTTCTTCTTTAGCGCTCCCGAAAACCTTAGGGTAGATTTTGAGTAGAAATTCGAGATTGAAAATTTTTGAAAATCGCGAAAATTTCGTCGAAATATGATGCTTGATTTCGACGCCTCTCTGTATCTTGGAAACCAGCTGGCTCTAGATTACCTATCCTATTCTGTCCGAACCATTTTGACGCTCTGAATCGACTGGTCTAAGCCAGAAGGCTCTAGGACGCCTACTTCTCGAGTTATGCCAGGAAAACCGTAAATTTCGTAGTCGAAAATGTCGATTTTGCAAAAATTCGCGTAGCCGTAGCGGCCAAACGGTTAGTCCTAGGCTGGCACATTGTACACGCATTTTAATTCTAATGACGATTTCTTCAATTTGGCACAAGATTCGCGCAGATCCGATGAGAAATGAGGGAGTTATGGCGTCTTGAAATTTTCGCGATTTTTTTGAACCTCAGGCGATGAAATTTAAAAATTTCAAAAATGGCGATTGTCGATTTTCCCTGTTTTGACGCGAACACTATATGTAATCGGACTCGCCGATTACGATAATCCAAACTAGAGTTCGCTATCTGCCTTGGTTCTGGAGATATTTACGAAAAAGTGTCGACAGGTCAAAAGTACAAAAAACGAAATCGCGAATTTTCAGCGGAAAATTGTACAGACCTTCTTCTTTAGCGCTCCCGAAAACCTTAGGGTAGATTTTGAGTAGAAATTCGAGATTGAAAATTTTTGAAAATCGCGAAAATTTCGTCGAAATATGATGCTTGATTACGACGCCTCTCTGTATCTTGGAAACCAGCTGGCTCTAGATGACCTATCCTATACTGTCCGAACCATTTTGACGCTCTGAATCGACTGGTGTAAGCCAGAAGGCTCTAGGACGCCTACTTCTCGAGTTATGCCAGGAAAACCGTAAATTTCGTAATCGAAAATGTCGATTTTGCAAAAATTCGCGTAGCCGTAGCGGCCAAACGGTTTGTCCTAGACTGGCATATTGTACACGCGTTTTAATCCTAATGACGATATCTTCAATATGGCACAAGATTCGCACAGATCCGATGAGAAATGAGGGAGTTATGGCGTCTTGAAATTTTCGCGATTTTTTTGAACCTCAGGCGATGAAATTTAAAAATTTCAAAAATGGCGATTCTCGATTTTCCCTGTTTTGACGCGAACACTATATGTAATCGGACCCGCCGATTACGATAATCCAAACTAGAGTTCGCTATCTGCCTTGGTTCTCGAGATATTTACGAAAAAGTTTCGACAGGTCAAAAGTACAAAAAACGAAATCGCGAATTTTCAGCGGAAAATCGTACAGACCTTCTTCTTTAGCGCTCCCGAAAACCTTAGGGTAAATTTTGAGTAGAAATTCGAGATTGAAAATTTTTGAAAATCGCGAAACCTTCGTCGAAATATGATGCTTGATTTCGACTCCTCTCTGTATCTTGGAAACCAGCTGGCTCTAGATGACCTATCCTATACTGTCCGAACCATTTTGACGCTCTGAATCGACTGGTCTAAGCCATAAGGCTCTAGGACGCCTACTTCTCGAGTTATGCCAGGAAAACCGTAAATTTCGTAATCGAAAATGTCGATTTTGCAAAAATTCGCGTAGCCGTAGCGGCCAAACGGTTTGTCCTAGACTGGCACATTGTACACGCGTTTTAATCCTAAGGACGATATCTTCAATATGGCACAAGATTCGCACAGATCCGATGAGAAATGAGGGAGTTATGGCGTCTTGAAATTTTCGCGATTTTTTTGAACCTCAGGCGATGAAATTTAAAAATTTCAAAAATGGCGATTCTCGATTTTCCCTGTTTTGAACCTCAGGCGATGAAATTTAAAAATTTCAAAAATGGCGATTCTCGATTTTCCCTGTTTTGACGCCAACACTATATGTAATCGGAGCCGCCGATTACGAAAATCCAAACTAGAGTTCGCTATCTTCCTTGGTTCTCGAGATATTTAGAAAAAGTGTCGACAGGTCAAAAGTACAAAAAACGAAATCGCGAATTTTCAGCGGAAAATCGTACAGACTTTCTTCTTTAGCGCTCCCGAAAACCTTAGGGTAGATTTTGAGTAGAAATTCGAGATTGAAAATTTTTGAAAATCGCGAAAATTTCGTCGAAATATGATGCTTGATTTCGACGCCTCTCTGTATCTTGGAAACCAGCTGGCTCTAGATGACCTATCCTATTCTGTCCGAACCATTTTGACGCTCTGAATCGACTGGTCTAAGCCAGAAGGCTCTAGGACGCCTACTTCTCGAGTTATGCCAGGAAAACCGTAAATTTCGTAGTCGAAAATGTCGATTTTGCAAAAATTCGCGTAGCCGTAGCGGCCAAACGGTTAGTCCTAGGCTGGCACATTGTACACGCATTTTAATTCTAATGACGATTTCTTCAATTTGGCACAAGATTCGCGCAGATCCGATGAGAAATGAGGGAGTTATGGCGTCTTGAAATTTTCGCGATTTTTTTGAACCTCAGGCGATGAAATTTAAAAATTTCAAAAATGGCGATTGTCGATTTTCCCTGTTTTGACGCGAACACTATATGTAATCGGACTCGCCGATTACGATAATCCAAACTAGAGTTCGCTATCTGCCTTGGTTCTGGAGATATTTACGAAAAAGTGTCGACAGGTCAAAAGTACAAAAAACGAAATCGCGAATTTTCAGCGGAAAATTGTACAGACCTTCTTCTTTAGCGCTCCCGAAAACCTTAGGGTAGATTTTGAGTAGAAATTCGAGATTGAAAATTTTTGAAAATCGCGAAAATTTCGTCGAAATATGATGCTTGATTAAGACGCCTCTCTGTATCTTGGAAACCAGCTGGCTCTAGATGACCTATCCTATACTGTCCGAACCATTTTGACGCTCTGAATCGACTGGTGTAAGCCAGAAGGCTCTAGGACGCCTACTTCTCGAGTTATGCCAGGAAAACCGAACCGGAACACAAATTCATTTCGTCCAAAGTTGATATAGATGTCCAAAGTAGATAATTTTTTTGAGAACCAGAACAAACCTAAAAACAGTCTCGAATTTTAATTTGCCAGTAATCGATACCCATCAGGTACATGTACTTTTGAGTACGGTACCGTACCGTTCCAATTCGAATGGAAAGCAGCTAATATTGCAAAACACGACATTTATACCAGAGATATGTCGAGATGGTTAACTAGATAGCAATAGCGTTCTATTTTCTTTAATTTTCTATCTATATCTTTTATTTAAAACATGAATTACTTCTCTTCCTCTTTCTTTTTTTGAAGCTGACTGTGTATATCGTGGTGACGTCACAAATATGTCTTGTTACTTCACGTGCGCTCAACTTTACCGGCCATCACCATTTTAGAACCTGTTTATTCTGTTTAACTTAACTATATTTCCTATTTTACTTACATGTGACAAAGTTAAGTTTTTTTTTGTTTTGTTATTGTGGTTTTGTGAGAACTCTGTTGAATGAATTTATATACTATTTTGTGTAAGAACTTGGTTTATACTTATTTTTTTTAATTGCTTATATTATTTTTAATTTTGTATTTACATATATATAGCAAGCGCCAATTAAGTTAGCGCGAGGAGGGGATGCGCAGAAGCTGTTTTCAAAAACGTCCACCCCCACTACTCAAGTAATTGTCAGAATACATTTGTCATTGACATTTGACGGAACATAATGTCTTTGCTAGAGGATCATAAGTGATACACGCTCAAAGGTTAGAATTATCTGACATTTGATGTAAAACCAAATACAAATCTCCCCACTACTTTTAATCCTGCGCGAACTTACCCCTCCTCGTGCCAACTTAATTGGCGTTTGCTATGTGTGTGTGTGTGCGTGCGTGCGTGTGTGTGTGTGTGTGTGTGTGTAAATAAACATATTTTCATCAACGATGCCACACCAATGCCGCAAGATCTCTGCTTAATTTTCGAATGTTATGAAGTAGAGAAAATGCATTATTTTCCCACAAATTTAGAAAAGTAAAATGTTAAATCAATAATATACCATAAAATAAACAAATGATTAGATTTATAGGTCAAAGCTTTGGCAAAGAAGTATGGGAATGAAATATGAAGAGATGTCTTTACATAATAAGCCCAAAATGGCTTTCTGACAATAATATCACACACAAATTGTACATTAATTCCATACTGCAAAAAAACTCATAATGGGCGTACTGCAGCTTTCTTTGTTTTGAAAATTCTAGTAATTCTGTAAAACTGTGGCGTTCTTCAAATTGTCCGATAACAATGCTTTAACCTAAATTAACTTTTCCTGTAAATATACATATATAAACAAAAGTCTGCTAAATATGAGTTCCTCAATATTATTTTAAGCACTTCGTAATTCAATATTAACAAAATCTATAATGGGTATGTATTATTTATTATTACAAGCCATTACATTAAAGTCTACAATCAATTATTTATAACTAACATCATAACATCAACTCCCACGTGTCACGTGACTGAATGTATTCACGCGTGACATGCAATACCAACCTACATAACTCATCTCCCCTCTTACAAATTCAGTCTGTGGTTTCTTAACTAATCGTCCATATCTAGATGTATGAGCGGAGGTTGCATTATTCTCCAGAGTAGATCGAGTACTCTTCTCCAATTCAGAGGTGTTATTACCTGACACGACTTGACTATGATCGTTTTGTAGAGGATCATTTGTAAATGCAAATTTATCACAATCGAGATTGCAATCTAACTTAAATTGAGTTGGAGATTCCCTCAGAACTGCTCTGTTTCTTCTTACAATATTACCAGACTCTTTTACAACCTTATACGATCTAGGTGTTTTGTCAGGTTCTAAAACTTTACCAGGTTCCAAAACTTTCTCGGTATGATTATAAATAGTGACATTTTGTTCAGGCTTTAAATTCTTAAGATCAGATGCAGTTCTATCATAATAATACTTATACTGACTTTGTCTATATTTTAGTCTTTGCATTACATTTTCACATAAAACAGGTTTCAATAGATCTGCACAAATAGGAATTTTAGTTTTGCAAATACGGCCCATAAGTAATTGTGCTGGAGAGTAATCAATATATTTTAATGGGGAATTTCGATATTGCAGTAACGCCTCGAACACCTCCTTGCCCTCTTTCAAAGATTTTTTTAGTAAAGTCTTGGCAATACCAACAGCTTTTTCGCTGTAATATTGAAATTCCATTCCTTAGCAAATTCTTTAAATGAAAAACTACCAAATGGGATATTATCACAGACAAGTATATCTGCACAACCATACTTAGAATACTTAGGATTTCATTTTTTCCATTCCCATATGACCTTCATGTAATTTGATTAACATTTCATTTCGTAGTTTATGTGGTACAATTAATTTATTATTGTAAAATAACAAACCGTTAGAGACATACAGATAATCCCTAATATGATAGAAAAATGTAAAAATAAGTGCACTTACTTCTGGTATTTTATGTTACTATTTTTAACAAAACGGTTTGTGCAACCGTGTGCGGAACATGAAATGATCGTCTTTTACACAAACTATAACCCAAAATAAAACTACTACTGTTTATATTAATGATAGATACAAACAGTTGTAACTTTACTTAATGCAATTTCATCACGTGCTTAAAATAAAGCTGATTTAACTATTCAAAATTATTCACTATCAAAATACGAACTCGGAACGTTTTGCCAGTACTAACTCTATCTCGTTTACAATTTTCTCTCTCTAATGTTGAATAAAGAGATAAGGACGTAACATACACATTTCTGAATTTCTAAAGTTACTAGATATATATCGATACGAGCGCCACGTAGGTTTTTAACAGGAACAACAAAATTTTAGAAACCATAATTCCTATCCAAGCGCGCACCTTGTGGTTGGAGTCAATTCGTTATACGCATAGATGACGCATAGACAATCCACACGATTAGATACCTAACATAACCTATATCTGACGTTCCGAAAAACACAAGCACAAATATTTCATGTATATCATTATGTTACCCATATTTCTACAAAATATTGCTAATTTAAAGTAAAACAAAAACGACATTTAGAATTGATTACAAAACTACAACAAAAATACAACTTAAAATTATAAAAAAAATTAAAATAAGCAAAAGTATTTCATGTATATATATCATTGTGTTATCCATATTCCTACAAAATATTGCTAATTTAAAGTAAGACAAAAAGTACATTTCGAATTTATTACAAAACTACCTCAAAAATACAACAAGATTATGAAATTATCAATTAGGTAGAAAGAATAGTAAAAAGTGAAACCCATGCACTATTAATCTGTTTCACTCATGCT
This sequence comes from Melolontha melolontha, assembly GCA_935421215.2. NCBI lineage: Eukaryota > Metazoa > Arthropoda > Insecta > Coleoptera > Scarabaeidae > Melolontha > Melolontha melolontha. The sequence goes on along the minus strand of OW285241.1, from coordinate 64,813,783 downwards.
GGATGCTAACTATTATTGTCACTTATTAACTGTAACTGTTTCCAACATGAATAATAAATACTTCCAAAATATCATCCAGTAATCTCCATCTATACGGCATTCCAAATAAGAATAAACCGTTGGGAAAGATAGGGCTTAAAATAAGAGCTTGTGATTGGCTAAAATAGAGGCCGCTTTTATGCAGGTAAAATTATGTTTATTTAGTTCTGTCAAATTAGCGTTTTGCTGACAGTACTAACCGGTATTTCGGTCAGTACTAGTCAATTTCGTGTTTAATATCGTGTTTATTGTGCTATTTATTATTAATATTCGTTAAAGATAGTTCTTTATAGAGATTATAAAGTGAAAGCCTCATTTTCTAAAAATACTTTATCACTCATTAATTTATTTAATCGCAATCGTTTTAGAGCATGGATGACGCAGCTTTACCAGGCCCATCAAAAAATCGTAAAGGAAAATATGTAAAAAGTGGACAGAGGCAGGTGGCTTATAATGTGTATTTTAAGAACAAAGCTAATATGACCAAAACAGCTGCTGTTCGTCAAACTTCAAGGGAAGTAGGGATTGGTAGGAATACTATGTTTGACATTATTAAGGAAATTGAAATGTCTGGAGTTAAGACATTCTCCTTTAAGAAAAAAGTTGTCGAGATGCTTACAATAAATTAGACAAAGTATCAAAAAGTACGACTAGAAGGCATGTGCATTCATTTTTCTTTAAAAATGAGTTACCAACTTGCACAAAAATATGTGAAGCTATTAAGCTAATTGTGCTTCACATTGGCAGCGAAACTGGTTTTATGAATGGGGGTTTGTTATTATTTGGATCCAAGAAAACTGCAGATTACCATGAAAATATGAATAGTGTGGTGTTCATCGCATGGATGCAAAATATATTACCTTCTCTTGAGCCCAATAGTGTTACAGTAATGGATTATGCGCCCTATCATCCTACTAAATCAGAAAAGTCACCTACTTCATCATGGAAAAGGAGGCACTTATTGAATGGCTTTTAACAAAAGGAATTTTAGCTGATAATTCTATGCTAAAGATTGAATTATTTGAGCTTGTAAAAAATTACACATCCTGTCATCCAGTTTCATATGTGGTCGATGAAATAGCTATAGAAAATGGCCGTACAGTTTTACGTTTACCTCCATATCACTGTAATCTTAACCCCATTGAACTTGTATGGGCTCAAGTCAAACATCATATTGCGGCCAATAATAAGACATTTAAATTGGACGAAGTAAGAAATTTATTATTAGAAGGATTAGACATGGTTGATGCTGACGCATGGAAAAATAGCATTAATCACGTTATAACAGAAGAAAACAAGATGTTTGATTTAGATAATGTTGTTGAAAATGTATTAGAAAATTTGATTTTTACTGTAAATACTGGGTCATCCTCAGAATTTTCATTTGATTCAGGTTCTGATCTTGAAGATAAGTAGTTTTCAATATATATAATCGTGAACAATATGCATCATAATGAACTGTGTTGTGTTAAGTTTAGTTATGTATGTGTGATGTTCTTGATTTAGATTCGGGTGTGTATGATGTGTTAGATATAATTTTATTATACTTATAAATTGTATAGTTTGGAAAATATAGTGAATACTGTGAATAAAATGTAAATCAAATATAATTATATAATAATGTTTACCATATAAATTCATGAGGTTATAAGTTGTTTCAGGTCCTCAGAAATTGTTCGACGTCCTGGGTTTCAAGTAACTACCAGATATTGTGATAATCGCAGAATATTAATGAAATTTCTAAGTAGGAAATGATTATATAATTTTTTTAATGTAATTATGTAAGTGTAGGTAAAAGATTTAATGTACATTATACATTATGCTAATAAAAGAGGGTTTTACACTCATTGTGTTCAGATATTTACGAAAAAAATTATTTTCACTGAAGACACGGAGTTTCCCATCAAAGCAATTTCTCTTTTTATTTATTATTTTTTTCAATTACATTGAAATCTGAAACCGTAATCAAATCATATTTCCGCTAAAAGAAAAAAAAATCATTGTATGATAGCAATTTATCCCATTCATAAGCAAAAAAGTAAGTATTAATCAGCCATAACTTGGAATAAAGGAACGAACATATGTTTAACTAAATACTGAAACTGGAAAAATGCTTACGTTTTACCTTTCTTTTGACGCTAAACTGCTGATATACCCTTGTTAATATGTACTTACTCATTTTTTTTGGTAAAATGAAAATATTTTTAAATACCTTTTTTAGATGTATAAAATTTTTTATCCAAATTATGTGAAATGATGTGCAGGTAAATGAATTTCCTTATTGCTTTCTCATTATAACTGTAATAACTGTAATAATAATAATAATAACTGTATTTTTTAATAACTGTATTTTTTAAGCTAAACGATACGCAAATATGATAATTATAATACACCGTCACCATAAATCCTTTATACTTATTAGTTTCACATTTACTCAAAAGTTTTGTTCTCTAATAAAATCAAAGAAAGATGTAAATATTATCAGGACAAAATAAAACAAATTTTAATGAATTTCACTTTTTAATTAACACTGTAACAGCCGTTTCGCTCCAACCTGAGCTTCATCAGACATATAACTAACTTATTTACAACATTTTTTTTTAACACAAGTATACGGTAACAAACATGTTTTATTAGAAATAGTTGAAGGAATCGGTACTTTTTATTACTAAAATGTCTATGCACAAAACTATTTTAGATGTATAAAATTTTTTATCCACATTTTAGTAATAAAAAGTACCGATTCCTTCAACTATTTAAAATAAAACATGTGTTTGTTACCATATACTTGTGTTAAAAAAAAATTTTTGGAAATAAGTTAGTTATATGTCTGATGAAGCTCAGGTTGGAGCGAAACGACTGTTACAGTGTTAATTAAAAAGTAAAATTCATTAAAATTTGTTTTATTTTATCCTGATAATAGTTATAATGGAATTTCATCAAGTAAAGACTGAAACAATTATATATTTTAATGATGTAAATATTTCTCCTGTAGTAATTTTAACACATTCTAACTAGATTTACACACAAATTTATTGTAGATGCAATACCTTCAAACAATAAATAACAGATTATAAGATATTGATTGCAATATTTTATATAAGTCTAATCTTTCTTAATAATAAATATGTTAATAAACAAACGTCAAAAGATAATCTTTTATATAGGTTGCAGGAATGCATAAAAGGTCCCACATTTTACTTTAATTACATTACAATTAATACAATTTTTCCATTTGTTCGCTGTAACATTTGTAAGTGCTTCCATTAAAAAGCATATGTGATATTTTGAAAGTTTTATTTTTTGAAACAACTTGAATTGCAGTCTTTCTCCAGGAAGAAGTTGGTGCTTTTTCAGCTGTACATGAATGATATGTTGCATTGTCCATCTCTATTACAACATTATCTGGTAACTTTGGCAATATCTTTGGAAACCAATCTTAAAAACTGCTATTCATTTTATCGTGATAGTCAGCCGAAATAAAAGTTACATATAATAATAATAACCACAGTTTTTCACTTACACTCACTTGAATTAATAAGTTTTAAGAATCTATCTAAGGTAGCTCTACTTATTTTTGGTACAAGTGCATCTCTAGTACTTATTCTGCCATGATTTTATTAAGAGTCGAAAGATTTGATTTAGTACAGCGATAAATAACGATAACCGACAGAAAAATTCAAGAAAACGTTGACATGTTATATTTGTATATAAAACATAACGCGCGGTTGACAGGTCGACAGGCGGTTGACAGGTCAACCGCGCGAAATTTGTAGATTATTACTAGAGAACGGACACGCTTACCACCCAGTGCAGTACTGGTGAAGGGCTGTATTTCTAAAATATTTAATTTTATTTATATAATTGGAAAACGAACGGTTGGTGATCTATAAAATTACGAAATACATATTTAATTTGTTGAAAAGTTGTATTTATAAAGTTTTTAATTTTATTTATATAATTGGAAAACAAACGGGTGGTGATCTATAAAATTACGAAATACATATTGCCGTGAACTGTGCCTTTGCTTATAAATGCAGCTCACCTCAAATGTCCGAACTAGTTCAATCGTCCAATCTTCTAGCTGGGATGTTCGTACCTCAGGTCTTGCTCTCGTACAAGCAAGAACGCAGAAATAAAAATTACAATAGCTTTAATAAAATTCACAGTTTTCCTTAACAACGTTTATTTACAAAAAAAAATTAAAAAAAAACCCCTTTACAGAATGTAAAGAGAGCTCAAGTGTGATTAACTCAAACTAGGAGGAAACAGTCTATGTGATAACTTTACTCGCACATAGAAAAAAAACCCCTCTGACTCGCGAACAAACATAAACCTAATTAAATAGGATGGAAAAATTTTATGTTTTAATAGTTTACGTTAACCCCTAAATCAAACGTCAAACAGATACAAACTGCAATTACGCGTGTCTGAAAACCAATCATGCGCACTTCAACATGAATATGAATTTTCCCTCCAAAACCTTATTTCAATAAATATCTTATACGTGAATAAAAAAAAAATCCCTCATAAGAACGATAAAAATTTTCCTTTCTATTCCAACAACTATAAAACATCTCAAAATTAAAGATACTCAATAATGAATACAATTCTAACAATCAATCAATTATATAAAGAATGAATTAATACTCAATGCATTGAAATATGAATACTTTAAAACACTTACATTTTTTATATCATAAAAACTATATTTGAAACACACATGGCAGATAAGTAAAATATTAAACAAAATTAACGAGTCAAAACGCTCGTTAATAAACCCGTAATGAATATAAGATCACCAACAAACAACTTGAAAATAATAAACGTGATTTTAACCAAAATTAATAGTTAATTAACCATTTCTTTAAAGTCAACTACATCTACCGGTGTTAAATGTGTGTCTGGAGTTTACACCCCCCCAAAATCACTTAAATTAAAGCGCATAAAGTGTCAACATGACGAACTATAATAATAATCTACGTCACAGAAATATACAGTTAAGCTCAAAAGAATCGGTCCAAACATATAAATAACATAATTTTCAATATATATATATATATATATATATATATATATATATATATATATATATATACTCGTATATATATATATATAAAAATATCCTGCCAAATAAATGTACATAAATAAAATATATTGTTCCAAATTATCTTCTATTTCTTCGGGGAAAAAATCACTACAATATGTATTTGTTGAAAAGTTGTATTTTTAAAGTTTTAATTTTATTTCTATAATTGGAAAATTTTTATTTGTTCATTTTGTCGTTCAAGTTGAGTAAAGGAGTATTAATATTGACTAGCAATAGTTTCTCAAGGTTTTCTTCTGTCAATTTTGTTCTTTTTGAATTAAGTATATCCTTATAAATAGAAAACGTCCTTTCTAAATCGCAACTGGTTATAGGTGCATACTGGAAATATTCTTTTATTTCTTCATATTTAGCCGTTAGATTTTGTGGAATTGTCTCCATACATAATTGCTGCAATGATATTAAATCTGGATTTCTATTAAGAATTGCTTCAAACTTTTGCCGAAGGCCACATCCGAAGTCACTTGGAATACTTTTCAAATTATTAACAGCCACATCTAATGTGGTTAATCCGTCATTTAATTTGAGATTTCGATTTTCAAAATAAGTGCAATTTTCCAAAGTGTTCGTGAAGAAAGTACAACTGATTTTTTAAATTTGGGCTCCTTGCACTCACCAATACTTCTAGCAACCTCCTTTAGCAGTGTTACGAAATGTTTTAGACTATCCCACTGGAGTGGGAGGCAGTGACAGAGATGGAAATTTTTCCCTGAAAAGAGCTACTCTCAATGGTGCTTTTCTGAAAACTTTTTTAAAAGCTGATTAAAGTCTATCAACTTCCGGAAAAGTGTCTCTGATATATACACAGTTTCTGTGGAGAGCATGTGCTACACAAGTAATAGCAGCATATTAGGATATGTTTTCTTCAATAGTCTGCCTGTTTTTAACATATACGCAGCACTATCACTGACAAATAAAAGTATTTTTTCTTTGTACGTGGCGTCCGAATGAAGCATTTTTTGCATATTCTCCTTAATGGTTTCAGCAACTGTTTCCGCATCAACTCTATTTATAACTAGAGATGCACTTGTACCAAAAATAAGTAGAGCTACCTTAGATAGATTCTTAAAACTTATTAATTTCAAGTGAGTGTAAGTGAAAAACTGTGGTTATTATTATTATATGTAACTTTTATTTCGGCCGACTATCACGATAAAATGAATAGCAGTTTTTAAGATTGGTTTCTAAAGATATTGCCAAAGTTACCAGATAATGTTGTAATAGAGATGGACAATGCAACATATCATTCATGTACACCTGAAAAAGCACCAACGTCTTCCTGGAGAAAGACTACAATTCAAGTTGTTTCAAAAAATAAAACTTTCAAAATATCGCATATGCTTTTAATGGAAGCACTTACAAATGTTACAGCGAACAAATGCAAAAATTGTATTAATTGTAATGTAATTAAAGTAAAATGTGGGACCTATTATGCATTCCAATTAAGAAAGGACCAGATGGCACGGCAAGCTGAGTATAACTTACACAGGAATTTCAAAAAAGGAGATAAATTGTATGTGAGGTTATATACCTACTAACCTATATAAAAGATTATTTTTTGACGTTTGTTTATTAACATATTTATTTATTTTTTTTTAAGGTATATAACCCCTTACCACAATTATTAATCGTATCCTAAATACGTATTTCGACAACTAGGTTGTCATCATCAGTAGGTAAAACCACTAATTAAAAGTCGCACATGGGGCACAGTAAAGCTAGAACACCGTTTACGCAACAACTATTTTACACGGCGTCCACGTATAGACCAGTCTATACGTGGACATGTGTTTGTTACCGTATACTTGTGTTAAAAAAAAATTTTGTTAATAAGTTAGTTATATGTCTGATGAAGCTCAGGTTGGAGCGAAACGGCTGTTACAGTGTTAATTAAAAAGTGAAATTCATTAAAATTTGTTTTATTTTATCCTGATAATATTTACATCTTTCTTTGATTTTATTAGAAAACAAAACTTTTGAGTAAATGTGAAACTAATAAGTATAAAGGATTGATGGTGACGGTGTATTATAATTATCATAATATTTGCGTATCATTTAGCTTAAAAAATACAGTTATTTTAATAGTATCTATAATGAGAAAGCAATAAGGAAATTCATTTACCTGCACATCATTTCCATAATTTGGATAAAAAATTTTATACATCTAAAAAAGGTTTTTAAAAATATCTTCATTTTACCAAAAAAAATGAGTAAGTACATATTAAAAAGGGTAAATCAGCAGTTTAGCATCAAAAGAAAGGTAAAACGTAAGCATTTTTCCAGTTTCAGTATTTAGTTAAACATATTGCGGTAGATTTTTCCCCGAAGATAATTTTGAATAATCTATTTTATTTATGTACATTTATTTTGAATTTAATTGGAGTGAGAAATAGCAATTATTCAAATTTCCTCTCACATGCAATTGTCGCTAAACTTGTTGCGTTTAATTCTACAATTTGACAAGGTATCTCCTGCCGAAGAACGTAGACGCAAACACGTCGCGACGTCAGCTATCCAACTGTACGGATAATTAACATTTATATGAAAAAAACCACATCCGTCCAGAAACGTGCATATATCGATATTTCACTGTCGTTACAGATCACCAGTACACGATATTTTGACCTAGACATGATTTTATTATTATACTTTCGTGTATATGTACGAATTATATTGAATTTAATTGGAGTGAGAAATACCAATTATTCAAATCTCCTCTCACATGCAATTGTCGTTAAACTTGTTGCGTTTAATTCTACAATTTGACAAGGTATCTCCTGCCGAAGAACGTAGACGCAAACACGTCGCGACGTGTACATATACACGAAAGTATAATAATAAAATCATGTCTAGGTCAGAATATCGTGTACTGATGATCTGTAACGACAGTGAAATATCGATATATGCACGTTTCTGGACAGATGTGGTTTTTTTCTTACAAATGTTAATTATCCGTACAGTTGGATAGCTGACGTCGCGACGTGTTTGCGTCTCCGTTCTTCGGCAGGAGATACCTTGTCAAATTGTAGAATTAAACGCAACAAGTTTAGCGACAATTGTATGTGAGAGAAGATTTGAATAATTGCTATTTCTCACTCCAATTAAATTCAATATAATTCGTACATATACACGAAAGTATAATAATAAAATCATGTCTAGGTCAGAATATCGTGTACTGATGATCTGTAACGACAGTGAAATATCGATATATGCACGTTTCTGGACGGATGTGGTTTTTTTCATACAAATGTACATTTATTTTAGCAGGATATTTTTATATATTTTGAAAATTATTTTAATTTAATGTTGGACCGATTCTTTTGATTATATCTGTATATTTCTGTGATGTATAGTAGTTATAGTTTCACATGTGGTCGCATTTTGCTCCGGGAAAGGAGATTAGAGGGGTGTAACCTTCAGACACACATTGAATATTGGTAGATACGGTTGATTTGAAAGAAATAGTTAATTAACTATAGTTTTTGATTAAAATCACGTTTATTGTTATTAATTGGTTGTTGGTGATTTGAATTCATTACGGGATTATTAACGAGGGTTTTGACTCGTTAATTTTGATTAATTTTATACTTATCTGCCATGTGTGTTTCAAATATAGTTTTTATGATTTTAAAAACGTAAGTAATATTAAAGATTTAATATTTCAATGCATTGATTATATTTAATTGATTGTTAGAGTGATATTCATTATTGAGTATATTTAAGTTTGATGTGTTTAATAGTTGTTTGAATAGCAAGGAAAATTTTCATATTTCTTATGAGGGATTTTTTTTCTTTATTCACGAATAAGATATTTTCTTTTTGAAATCAGGTTGGAGGGAAATTTATATTCATGTTTATGTGCGAATGATCTGGTTTTAGACACGCGTGATAACAGTTTGTATCTGTTTGACGTTTGAATTTTGGGTTTAAAGTAAACAATTGAAATTAAAAGTTTTCCATACTATTTATTTAGTTTAAATTTTGTTCGCGTATAATTGGAGGTTTTCATTGCGAGCGTGTCACTTATCTCGCAATCTTTTTCCCTCCCGCTTTTTGTTTATTAATGCAATTAGCTATCTTAATATTTGATTAAGATTTTTCTTTTCTTTTTTTTTTGTAATAAAGACATATTGTGGAAAAGTGCTTGTTTTAATGCTTATATTTTGTTTTTCTGTCCACGTTCGTAAATGAACCTGAGACTTTAGAGGACTCTATTAAAAGAACTAAACTCTCCGAAAAGCAGCCCGGACTCATTGTGGTGCATTGTGGACCATTTTCAACAAATTACTACAGTTCACTGCAATATGTTCGTTCCTTTATTCCAACTTATGGCTGATTAATACTTACTTTTTTGCTTATGAATGGGATAAATTGCTGTTATCATACAATGATTTTTTTTTCTTTTAGCAGAAATATGGTTTGATTTCGGTTTCAGACTTCAATGTAATTGAAAAGAAAATAAGAATAAATAAAAAGAGAAATTGCTTTGATGGGAAACTCCGCGTCTTCAGTGAAAATATTTTTTTTCGTAAATGTCTGAACACAATGAGTGTAAAACCCTCTTTTATTAGCATAAGGTATAATGTACATTAAATCTTTTACCTACACTTACATTAAAAAAATTATATAATCATTTCCTACTTAGAAATTTCATTAATATTCTGCGATTATCACAATATCTGGTAGTTACTTGAAACCCAGGACGTCGAACAATTTCTGAGGACCTGAAACAACTTATAACCTCATGAATTTATATGGTAAACATTATTATATAATTATATTTGATTTACATTTTATTCACAATATTCACTATATTTTCCAAACTATACAATTTATAAGTATAATAAAATTATATCTAACACATCACACACACCCGAATTCAAATCAAGAACATCACACAAACATAACTAAACTTAACACACCACAGTTCATTATGATGCATATTGTTCACGATTATATATATTAAAAACTACTTATCTTCAAGATCAGAACCTGAATCAAATGAAAATTCTGAGGATGACCCAGTATTTACAGTAAAAATCAAATTTTCTAATACATTTTCAACAACATTATCTAAATCAAACATCTTGTTTTCTTCTGTTATAACGTGATTAATGCTATTTTTCCATGCGTCAGCATCAACCATGTCTAATCCTTCTAATAATAAATTTCTTACTTCGTCCAATTTAAATGTCTTATTATTGGCCGCAATATGATGTTTGACTTGAGCCCATACAAGTTCAATGGGGTTAAGATTACAGTGATATGGAGGTAAACGTAAAACTGTACGGCCATTTTCTATAGCTATTTCATCGACCACATATGAAACTGGATGACAGGATGTGTAATTTTTTACAAGCTCAAATAATTCAATCTTTAGCATAGAATTATCAGCTAAAATTCCTTTTGTTAAAAGCCATTCAATAAGTGCCTCCTTTTCCATGATGAAGTAGGTGACTTTTCTGATTTAGTAGGATGATAGGGCGCATAATCCATTACTGTAACACTATTGGGCTCAAGAGAAGGTAATATATTTTGCATCCATGCGATGAACACCACACTATTCATATTTTCATGGTAATCTGCAGTTTTCTTGGATCCAAATAATAACAAACCCCCATTCATAAAACCAGTTTCGCTGCCAATGTGAAGCACAATTAGCTTAATAGCTTCACATATTTTTGTGCAAGTTGGTAACTCATTTTTAACTCATTTAACTCATTTACTTATTAAGAAGTGAAGATTTGAACAGTAGTTTTATTTCTATTTTAAAAAATTACTGATTATTCGAGTAGGGATTATATGCAAAATAAGTTTTAATTGCCTTATTTCATTCCAAAAGCATTAAATAAACCCAGAAAACTCATTATTTTGTTGTTGTTAAGTATTCTATTTGCACCTTTCGAATAATTAAAGATTTTTGTTTTGTGACAAGTCTGAACAGGGAGATATTACTACAGCCCAAACGTCTACATCTGAAGAGGTAAGTTCACCAGATAATAGCAAGATGTTGATGAACATGTTACAGACACTAATGACACAAATGAATGATTTAAACGACAAAATAGATACTAATCACAATAATTTAATGAACAAAATAGATACTACTTTTAAAATTATCAACAACAAAATAGATTCTAACCATGCCGATTCAAAACAAGCTATTAATAACACAGTTAATACCCATAAAGAGGTACAGGATGAGGATACAACTAACAATAGACACCATAACAACAATAAAGAGGCAACGAAAATAATACAAAAGCCAAATATAAACAATCCGCGTAGATACAAAGTTAAAAATAATTTATACAATCAATTTCAAATAAATGACAAAGCATATCAGAGTTTCTTAATAACCAATGCAAAGGAGTATAACAACTTTAACATAGAGACGACGGGGATTAATAACATTAATTTTAACATATCTTATATCAAAATCAAGAACATTAACAATAATAATGCAACCAACTTAACTCAAACAAATAAAATTTACAAACAAAACACCACTTTAATTTCACCAAACTTAATTATACTTGATAACACAGATAACAGATTAAATAAAGAAGATATAATAAACAACTCTATTACATATGAATATTTAGATACTAACGATTTTCTTAACATTATGTATATAACAAAAATCGATACTAATTTACTCACTCACGCAAAAAATATAACTATAAACATACTCATCATAAAAAACATCCATATAACTTTAGGAAGAGGTAACATGATATTTTTACACAGGGATAACAGCATCAATATCCTTAAAACAGTTCGTCGAAAAACAGATATTTAAATAAATATAATGACAGAATCTCGGTGTTCTAATACACATACCATGATGAACTAAGCTTTCTACGGGGATACGATTTATAATTACACTTATATTAATCATAAACAAAGAGATGACAAAAACAATTTAATAAGAAAAAGAAAGAACACATTATATATCTATAATACAATAAATGAAGACATAACAAGTTATATAATGAATAAAATAATAAAAGAAAAACAAACATAACTGGAGCTTAAATATTAATACTAATTTACAATAATTAAGAGATAAATACTCTGGAAAAAATGGAAGGTAACACAACATATTCAGATAGTCAATATACTTACAAAAGAACAATTATTTAAAATAATATTGGTACTAATAATATTGGTAATAATCGAATTATTAAAGGGGAACATATTTATTTATTAAAATGCGAAAGTTAAAAATAATTAAAGTTTAAACGTATTATTATTAAGAAGAGAGAGTATGATTGAATAAATAATGGATTGTTGAAATGAAACTAAGATGGACTAGGTAAAGATTTCTACAGGTAGAAGGAATTAATATATTATAGGGGTGTAAAGAATTATAAATGAATTATTATTATTATGAAAATATTAAAATATAGACAAAAGTGTCTTCTTATAAGGTAGAATATATATGTTAAAGGAGTGGTATTTTATGATAAGAGAAGAGAATGTGAATATAACGTCTTGTATGTATGAGGAGAGAATTATTTATTATGAAAGCTAAAGCTTATATCAGTATATCAATTATAATTAATGATTAAGAATAACAAGTTATTAAAAGAATTATTAAGCATGTACCATCAACGTAAGATATAAATAAATAACCCCCAATTATAACACCATAAACAAATTCCTGAATATATTATGCAATTGTATAAGAAGTATATAACACCAATTTAAAACTACAGTAAACAGCCCAGTATCAAAACTATGTTATAGCTCGTAATATAATAACAACATAAATAACACAAATAAATAATGTATAACAATAAATACAAACAAAGACAAGATTAATACATCAACATAATTGAGTTCAAACACAAATAAAACAAACTAAAGCATATGCAAAAACAAAACAAAGAAATCAAAGAATTAATAGAATCATTTAATATAAAAATGAAAAAGAGATCAAGAATATGATTAAATTAAAAAAAAAAAAACAAGAATTTAATGGAGCAATTAAACATTTCTTTTATAGAATTTATTAAAAAGAAAAGTTATTAATGTTCATATGTTAATTCATTTTTCTTAATTATTTCAAAATTCGTATGGCACAGAATATAGATAAAGTACAGCAAGGTTGATGTTTTCCATTTCATGCATCTTGTTTGGGAAAAGAATATCCTCATTTGCATATTCAGACATCTTTTCCACGGGGATAATGTTGTGATACAAGACATACCCTTAGATCAGCAGCTGGAATGGGAAATATAAATTACTCAACGTTATTAAAAAAATGTAAACAAGGTTATATAAGCGGTGTTAACAGGTTTTAGTAGAGTCGAAATGTACATGAATTAATATAACGATTATATTACAGTCTTTAAATTAGTATTTTTCTATTTCTTTCACTTATTTCATTTTATTATATTATTTTCATAATTCAAATTTGAGCGCGAGAGAACCGATATTTGAATCCATGTACATCTATACATTATATCGACGCTAGTAAAACACGCCCACTAAATGACGTAACCCGCAATGTAAATATTTATCGTGCGCGTTATACAAAAAGTAGCATTAAGATTGATATTAAACTTAGGTTAGAATTTGTTAAATAATATTAAAATTTAGATAGTATATTAAATATAGTTAAATTTTGTCTTAGAAAGTAGTTTTAAAAGGCAAAACTTCGAGACTTTTTGAATACTAAATAACTAGGCTTTGATTAAAAAACAGACGCTATCGGCATCATCTTTTGCAAAATTCATTAACATAAAAGACGCATTTTTTCGAGTTACTATTAGAAATTTTAAAATTTAATCAATTTAAAATATATATACAGTGTGAAAGTGATTATAAATAACCTAAGAAAAGACTGGTAATAGATTACAAGCGATATTCTGACAAATAACCGAACTTCTACGAATAAACGCATAATAAAGCGTTAAACTATCAATTTCACCATCAAGTATATTAAATACCCAAGATATACAACTAAGAAGAACTACTGGTCATTTTCTACTTGGATGAGCGTTAATTCAATCAAATACCTCATACCCAGCAGTAATACAAGGCCGTAGAGAGATACCAGCAGATTCGTTCCGAGTCCGAAGAAAATTTCGAGAGCGTCATCAAAATCTACCGCCCACGCCGCCGAGGGGGTTAGCGATCGGACAAACTTACATCGTCAGGACTCAACAACATAGCCGCCTAGAATCCAACACCAGTACAACAGGTTAACTATATAAACAGAACTAATAAATATCGTCTTTAATATATTTCTTTTAATATCGAAACACTCAAATAAATAAAGATTCTCGAATTTTTTTCACCTTTTACCACATAACATTCAAAACTGTAATTTTCCTAAATAATATACCTATTTTACTCAGTACATATAATTAAAAGGTACTCACCTACGTATTAGAGTTTGTTTACATAATTTTAGTTCACATTTATAATTTTTATTGCACACATAACCTTGTTAACTTAGCACCTTGTTGTTACACATACAATTAGTTCTCATAATTCACTTATTCTTTGATTGTCGTTTATGTTATTACAGTATCCTATTTTTGCATTCAATAAATATATTTTATTTTTATATCTATCAAAATCTTTTATTGAAGTAGATTTAGTTGTAGGAGTTATTACTTTTAATATTTGTATATTTAAATCACTTACAAGGAAGCAACTACTATTGGTCACGAGGAGCCTGAGATATATCATTTATTTAAACTTATTTATACAGTTTTCATGCACCCTGAGACTAGTTGGCAAGCAAAAACAGAGATTGCGTATATTGAGAAGTGTATCACATTTTATAAGGCGCCCAATTATTCTTTTCAAAATTTATTTAACTAATCACTTCTCGCACAACGTAAGTGCTAGTATTATTAATAATTACAGCTTCTCTATATTGTATCATTATATATATATATATATATATATATAAATATAATATTTTCGTGACCTTGGTATGATAAGGTAAACTTAACAAGTCGGCGATTAAAGGTCTGGTTTATTACTTCAAAGCATATATATTTAAAACAACCCTACATGTTTCGGCAATGATGCCTTTGTCAAGGATATAAGAAATATAAATGACAGAATATAAATGTCAAATAATCGAGTTGCTATGGTTTAAATTATTCCAAGATACATTCCAATAATAATAATAAATCATGCCTTACTATTCCAGAAAATAGATAGCAAGGTGTGAACATATGTGTTGTTCGCTGCTAGCAGCTTGTCTCTTTCTGGGTATGAATTTGTGTGTTGGTTGCTGCTGGCAGCTTGCGTCTCTCTCTGGGTGTGTGGTTTTGTATTTGTGTGAGCGCGTAAGTGTAGGGTTTTGTATGTTGGTGCGCTCGTGCGTGTGTTTAGTAAATTTACGGGACCGGTCACTAAACACACGCACGAGCGCACAAACATACAAAACCCTACACTTACGCGCTCACACAAATACAAAACCACACACCCAGAGAGAGACGCAAGCTGCCAGCAGCAACCAACACACAAATTCATACCCAGAAAGAGACACAAGCTGCTAGCAGCGAACAACATATATGTTCACACCTTGCTATCTATTTTTTGGAATACTAAGGCATGATTTATTATTATTATTGGAATGTATCTTTGAATAATTTAAACCATAGCAACTCAATTATTTGACATTTATATTCTGACATTTATATTTTTTATATGCTTGACAAAGGCATCATTGCCGAAACATGTAGGGTTGTTTCAAATATATATACTTTGAAGTAATAAACCAGACCTTTAATCGCCGACATATTAAGTTTACCTTATATATATATATATATATATATATATATATATATATATATATATTGTAATAACTCGATACGTAGTCATGTGTATACGTAACACTTTCAGCAAGGCTACAGCCTCGCCTTTTAATACAAACGGTAATGTGTTATCTAAACACGACCTTACTCGGCATATTGATGCATACACAGAACTACGCATCAGGGTTACACGCATTGTTCTAGAAACAATACTAAGTAAGACAAGGATCTTCTCTAAATATAAATAGACAATAGTTTAAGTCAAAAGGACAGTTACGATAGAGAGTTACAACCAGTCAGTGGTGCGAACTGTGTTACACTTAATAACCACGTTCTACCCTGTCTGCGTTGAACCTAGTAAACTATGTACATCATGTAAATACATTGTTATCCAGTTTGTAAGCGTTAAGTTAATTATAGAATGATACCCGAACTTCGTGTATGTATCATTTAGTACTATAAGCCGCCCAAACCTGCTACCCGATGTGGCCGCCCAAACGGCCCACATTACCTGGCGATCTCTGCCTACCTACGGCTTAGGACCATTCTGCCAGTCGTTTAAGACTGCAGGGAACTTGTAGGAACCCGGAACGAACCAACGAAGAAAACCTACAGTTTAGCAGGTCAGTGTAAAAAATGGGCAATTACGCGACAAAGGAGGAGGTGATCATCGCAGGCAATGACGCCAACATAAAAAACAGCGTGGACACCATCGATATCCTCGGCGTAGTGGCGTTTGTGGGAGTTATGGTCATATTAACTTCCTGCTGCTGCTACGGTGTATACCGGCACGTGAACAAGAAGATGACGAAGGCCCTCTCCGCTCAGGTCCAAATGGAGTTCCACCGAAGCCAGGAGAAGGTCTAGGCCAACCCCCATGTCCGCCCCAGATCAATTCATACGGATACATGACGAAGTAAAGCTATTTTTTAGCAATTTAAGGAAAGACAATGTTAGCAATAAGAGTGATATAAATGAGATTAGGCGCAAACAAGCGCTGATAGACAATTTTAATCTTAGATTAGGTGAGATAAGGGACAGTTTTAATAAGGTAGCTCATAATTTAAGTACCCGAGAGGCGACTAAAAATTGTATCAAAGACATTACCGCGACATTAAATGAGGCTACCGAAATTTTAAGTAATAGATTAAGTAATTTGAATGTAACAATTGGCAACATGGCTGAGAATTTTGATTTACCGACTGCCTCGAGTTTATTACCTGTAATGAACGGTAAAGAGGAAGTAACCCTGCAACTAATAGATTCGATCGAATTGTGAAAGTTTAACGAAATACGTTCTCAAGACACGGTTATCCCCAAAGGCGAAATTAAGATTACTTAAATCATACCCCAATAATACCGCTTTAATTACGGATTTAAAACGCCATTTTATTACAAAAAAATCGGTCACGGCGTTAACTTCGCAGTTATACAATGTTAAACAGGGCACAAAACAATAAACGAATACGGTGAGACAGTCGAAGAACTGCTCGCTAAATTGTCAATCACGCAAGCAGGCGACGACGAGACGTTAATCGATAAATTCCGTACGGTGAATGAGCAGATTGCTGTTAATATGTTCGCTAACGGACTTCGCGACACAAATATAAAGCTGTTGATAAAAGCACGCAACCCGAGCACGTTAAGCGACGCGATTCAAGAGGCTTCAAACGAGCAAATACTCAACCCGGCAAGCAATAGCAATACGGTTTATCATTTCTCGAGGAAAACTACGTTTAACAATTCACACGGTAGAGACAACCGATACCGGAAGTATAGACACACTAATAACGAGAGCAAACGAAGAAATTTCCAACACGGTAATACTCATAGCAACTATAATCACGGTTATAGAAAGAAATTTTTAAGACGCGACAAGCGCGATAACCGAGACAAAGTATTCGCTGCATCATCGAACGCGGTCCAGACCGATGATAATAAGGACAATCGGTTTTTTCGGAAAATAGTCAACTAAAAGCAGATTCTAGTCAATACTGTTTTAACCTCGACGGTATAACGTATATTAATGTGCATTTCAATAATAAAGAGAATCTATTTCTGGTTGACAAAGGTGCTTCTATAAGTGTTATATTTATAAATACGAATTATACAAACATAGATATTGACAAAACAGAGGAATTAAACATAGTCGGCATTAACGGTCAACAAAAACAATTGGATCAGCTTACATTACAGTAAGGTTAGGCGAAGCCAAGGTCAAGCATAAGTTTGCAGTATTAGACAATACAAATAACAACGAACTTATAGGTATTATCGGTTCAGACTTACTCGCCAAATACAGAGCCGTATTAGATTACGAAAAGTACAGTCTTTCGTTTTCGATTGAAAGTCAGCAAATTACATTAAAATCGTTCCCGTGCTAAGAGAGAAGTCGGTCGCACTTTCCACAAGGAAGCGTCCGATACATCAAAATGACGTAGAATGACATGAAAAGAACGGCTATGATATTTTGGACGACGTGCTGTTGCACACTTCGCCAATAATACCAATTATTCTCAGAAAATCGTTCCCGTGCTAAGAGAGAAGTCTGTCGCACTTTCACGCAACGAAGCGTCCGATACATCAAAATGACGTAGAATGACATGAAAAGAACGGCTATGATATTTTGGAAGACGTGCTGTTGCAAACTTCGCCAATAAGGCCAATTATTCTCAGAAAATCGTTCCCGTGCTGAGAGAGAAGTCATTCGCACTTTCACGCAAGGAAGCGTTCGATACATCAAAATGACGTAGAATGACATGAAAAGAACGGCTATGATATTTTGGAAGACGTGCTGTTGCAAACTTCGCCAATAATGTCAATTATTCTCAGAAAATCGTTCCCGTGCTAAGAGAGAAGTCGGTCGCACTTTCACACAAGGAAGCGTCCGATACATCAAAATTACGTAGAATGACGTGAAAAGAACGGCTATGATATTTTGGATGACGTGCTGTTGCACACTTCGCCAATAATACCAATTATTCTCAGAAAATCGTTCCCGTGCTAAGAGAGAAGTCTGTCGCACTTTCACGCAACGATGCGTCCGATACATCAAAATGACGTAGAATGACATGAAAAGAACGGCTATGATATTTTGGAAGACGTGCTGTTACAAACTTCGCCAATAATGCCAATTATTCTCAGAAAATCGTTCCCGTGCTAAGAGAGAAGTCGGTCGCACTTTCACGCAAGGAAGCGTCCGATACATCAAAATGACGTAGAATGACATGAAAAGAACGGCTATGATATTTTGGAAGACGTGCTCTTGCAAACTTCGCCAATAATGCCAATTATTCTCAGAAAATCGTTCCCGTGCTAAGAGAGAAGTCGGTCGCACTTTCACACAAGGAAGCGTCCGATACATCAAAATGACGTAGAATGACATGAAAAGAACGGCTATAATATTTTGGACGACGTGCTGTTGCACACCTCGCCAATAATACCAATTATTCTCAGAAAATCGTTCCCGTGCTAAGAGAGAAGTCGGTCGCACTTTCACGTAAGGAAGCGTCCGATACATCAAAATGACGTAGAATGACATGAAAAGAACGGCTATGATATTTTGGAAGACGTGCTGTTGCAAACTTCGCCAATAATGCCAATTATTCTCAGAAAATCGTTCCCGTGCTAAGAGAGAAGTCTGTCGCACTTTCACGCAACGAAGCGTCCGATACATAAAAATGACGTAGAATGACATGAAAAGAACGGCTGTGATATTTTGAAAGACGTGCTGTTGCAAACTTCGCCAATAATGCCAATTATTCTCAGAAAATCGTTCCCGTGCTAAGAGAGAAGTCGGTCGCACTTTCACACAAGGAAGCGTCCGATACATCAAAATGACGTAGAATGACATGAAAAGAACGGCTATGATATTTTGAAAGACGTGCTGTTGCAAACTTCGCCAATAATGCCA
This sequence comes from Melolontha melolontha, assembly GCA_935421215.2. Taxonomy (NCBI): domain Eukaryota; kingdom Metazoa; phylum Arthropoda; class Insecta; order Coleoptera; family Scarabaeidae; genus Melolontha; species Melolontha melolontha. The sequence goes on along the minus strand of OW285241.1, from coordinate 64,793,937 downwards.
ATTATTCTCAGAAAATCGTTCCCGTGCTAAGAGAGAAGTCGGTCGCACTTTCTACAAGGAAGCGTCCGATACATCAAAGTGACGTAGAATGACATGAAAAGAACGGCTATGATATTTTGGAAGACGTGCTGTTGCAAACTTCGCCAATAATGCCAATTATTCTCAGAAAATCGTTCCCGTGCTAAGAGAGACGTCTGTCGCACTTTCACGCAACGAAGCGTCCGATACATCAAAGTGACGTAGAATGACATGAAAAGAACGGCTGTGATATTTTGAAAGACGTGCTGTTGCAAACTTCGCCTATAATGCCAATTATTCTCAGAAAATCGTTCCAGTGCTAAGAGAGAAGTCGGTCGCACTTTCACACAAGGAAGCGTCCGATACATCAAAATGACGTAGAATGACATGAAAAGAACGGCTATGATATTTTGGACGACGTGCTGTTGCATACTTCGCCAATAATACCAATTATTCTCAGAAAATCGTTCCCGTGCTAAGAGAGAAGTCTGTCGCACTTTCACGCAACGAAGCGTCCGATACATCAAAATGACGTAGAATGACATGAAAAGAACGGCTATGATATTTTGGAAGACGTGCTGTTACAAACTTCGCCAATAATGCCAATTATTCTCAGAAAATCGTTCCCGTGCTAAGAGAGAAGTCGGTCGCACTTTCACGCAAGGAAGCGCCCGATACATCAAAATGACGTAGAATGACATGAAAAGAACGGCTATGATATTTTGGAAGACGTGCTGTTGCAAACTTCCCCAATAATGCCAATTATTCTCAGAAAATCGTTCCCGTGCTAAGAGAGAAGTCGGTCGCACTTTCACGCAAGGAAGCGTCCGATACATCAAAATGACGTAGAATGACATGAAAAGAACGGCTATGATATTTTGGAAGACGTGCTGTTGCAAACTTCGCCAATATTGCCAATTATTCTCAGAAAATCGTTCCCGTGCTAAGAGAGAAGTCTGTCGCACTTTCACGCAAGGAAGCGTCCGATACATCAAAATGACGTAGAATGACATGAAAAGAACGGCTATGATATTTTGGAAGACGTGCTGTTGCAAACTTCGCCAATATTGCCAATTATTCTCAGAAAATCGTTCCCGTGCTAAGAGAGAAGTCGGTCGCACTTTCACGCAAGGAAGCGTCCGATACATCAAAATGACGTAGAATGACATGAAAAGAACGGCTATGATATTTTGGAAGACGTGCTGTTGCAAACTTCGCCAATAATGCCAATTATTCTCAGAAAATCGTTCCCGTGCTAAGAGAGACGTCTGTCGCACTTTCACGCAACGAAGCGTCCGATACATCAAGCTAAGAGAGAAGTCGGTCGCACTTTCACGCAAGGAAGCGTCCGATACATCAAAATGACGTAGAATGACATGAAAAGAACGGCTATGATATTTTGGAAGACGTGCTCTTGCAAACTTCGCCAATAATGCCAATTATTCTCAGAAAATCGTTCCCGTGCTAAGAGAGACGTCTGTCGCACTTTCACGCAACGAAGCGTCCGATACATCAAAGTGACGTAGAATGACATGAAAAGAACGGCTGTGATATTTTGAAAGACGTGCTGTTGCAAACTTCGCCTATAATGCCAATTATTCTCAGAAAATCGTTCCAGTGCTAAGAGAGAAGTCGGTCGCACTTTCACACAAGGAAGCGTCCGATACATCAAAATGACGTAGAATGACATGAAAAGAACGGCTATGATATTTTGGACGACGTGCTGTTGCATACTTCGCCAATAATACCAATTATTCTCAGAAAATCGTTCCCGTGCTAAGAGAGAAGTCTGTCGCACTTTCACGCAACGAAGCGTCCGATACATCAAAATGACGTAGAATGACATGAAAAGAACGGCTATGATATTTTGGAAGACGTGCTGTTACAAACTTCGCCAATAATGCCAATTATTCTCAGAAAATCGTTCCCGTGCTAAGAGAGAAGTCGGTCGCACTTTCACGCAAGGAAGCGCCCGATACATCAAAATGACGTAGAATGACATGAAAAGAACGGCTATGATATTTTGGAAGACGTGCTGTTGCAAACTTCCCCAATAATGCCAATTATTCTCAGAAAATCGTTCCCGTGCTAAGAGAGAAGTCGGTCGCACTTTCACGCAAGGAAGCGTCCGATACATCAAAATGACGTAGAATGACATGAAAAGAACGGCTATGATATTTTGGAAGACGTGCTGTTGCAAACTTCGCCAATATTGCCAATTATTCTCAGAAAATCGTTCCCGTGCTAAGAGAGAAGTCTGTCGCACTTTCACGCAAGGAAGCGTCCGATACATCAAAATGACGTAGAATGACATGAAAAGAACGGCTATGATATTTTGGAAGACGTGCTGTTGCAAACTTCGCCAATATTGCCAATTATTCTCAGAAAATCGTTCCCGTGCTAAGAGAGAAGTCGGTCGCACTTTCACGCAAGGAAGCGTCCGATACATCAAAATGACGTAGAATGACATGAAAAGAACGGCTATGATATTTTGGAAGACGTGCTGTTGCAAACTTCGCCAATAATGCCAATTATTCTCAGAAAATCGTTCCCGTGCTAAGAGAGACGTCTGTCGCACTTTCACGCAACGAAGCGTCCGATACATCAAAGTGACGTAGAATGACATGAAAAGAACGGCTGTGATATTTTGAAAGACGTGCTGTTGCAAACTTCGCCTATAATGCCAATTATTCTCAGAAAATCGTTCCAGTGCTAAGAGAGAAGTCTGTCGCACTTTCACGCAACGAAGCGTCCGATACATCAAAATGACGTAGAATGACATGAAAAGAACGGCTATGATATTTTGGAAGACGTGCTGTTACAAACTTCGCCAATAATGCCAATTATTCTCAGAAAATCGTTCCCGTGCTAAGAGAGAAGTCGGTCGCACTTTCACGCAAGGAAGCGTCCGATACATCAAAATGACGTAGAATGACATGAAAAGAACGGCTATGATATTTTGGAAGACGTGCTGTTGCAAACTTCCCCAATAATGCCAATTATTCTCAGAAAATCGTTCCCGTGCTAAGAGAGAAGTCGGTCGCACTTTCACACAAGGAAGCGTCCGATACATCAAAATGACGTAGAATGACATGAAAAGAACGGCTATGATATTTTGGAAGACGTGCTGTTGCACACTTCGCCAATAATACCAATTATTCTCAGAAAATCGTTCCCGTGCTAAGAGAGAAGTCTGTCGCACTTTCACGCAAGGAAGCGTCCGATACATCAAAATGACGTAGAATGACATGAAAAGAACGGCTATGATATTTTGGAAGACGTGCTGTTGCACACTTCGCCAATAATACCAATTATTCTCAGAAAATCGTTCCCGTGCTAAGAGAGAAGTCTGTCGCACTTTCACGCAACGAAGCGTCCGATACATCAAAATGACGTAGAATGACATGAAAAGAACGGCTTTGATATTTTGGAAGACGTGCTGTTACAAACTTCGCCAATAATGCCAATTATTCTCAGAAAATCGTTCCCGTGCTAAGAGAGAAGTCTGTCGCACTTTCACGCAACGAAGCGTCCGATACATCAAAATGACGTAGAATGACATGAAAAGAACGGCTGTGATATTTTGAAAGACGTGCTGTTGCAAACTTCGCCAATAATGCCAATTATTCTCAGAAAATCGTTCCCGTGCTAAGAGAGAAGTCGGTCGCACTTTCACACAAGGAAGCGTCCGATACATCAAAATGACGTAGAATGACATGAAAAGAACGGCTGTGATATTTTGAAAGACGTGCTGTTGCAAACTTCGCCAATAATGCCAATTATTCTCAGAAAATCGTTCCCGTGCTAAGAGAGAAGTCGGTCGCACTTTCACGAAAGGAAGCGTCCGATACATCAAAATGACGTAGAATGACATGAAAAGAACGGCTATGATATTTTGAAAGACGTGCTGTTGCAAACTTCGCCAATAATGCCAATTATTCTCAGAAAATCGTTCCCGTGCTAAGAGAGAAGTCGGTCGCACTTTCACACAAGGAAGCGTCCGATACATCAAAATGACGTAGATGACATGAAAAGAACGGCTATGATATTTTGGACGACGTGCTGTTGCACACTTCGCCAATAATGCCAATTATTCTCAGAAAATCGTTCCCGTGCTAAGAGAGAAGTCGGTCGCACTTTCACGCAAGGAAGCGTCCGATACATCAAAATGACGTAGAATGACATGAAAAGAACGGCTATGATATTTTGGAAGACGTGCTGTTGCAAACTTCGCCAATAATGCCAATTATTCTCAGAAAATCGTTCCCGTGCTAAGAGAGAAGTCGGTCGCACTTTCACGCAAGGAAGCGTCCGATACATCAAAATGACGTAGAATGACATGAAAAGAACGGCTATGATATTTTGGAAGACGTGCTGTTGCAAACTTCGCCAATAATGCCAATTATTCTCAGAAAATCGTTCCCGTGCTAAGAGAGAAGTCTGTCGCACTTTCACGCAACGAAGCGCCGATACATCAAAATGATGTAGAATGACATGAAAAGAACGGCTATGATATTTTGGAAGACGTGCTGTTGCAAACTTCGCCAATAATGCCAATTATTCTCAGAAAATCGTTCCCGTGCTAAGAGAGAAGTCGGTCGCACTTTCACTTACATTACAGTAAGGTTAGGCGAAGCCAAGGTCAAGCATAAGTTTGCAGTATTAGACAATACAAATAACAACGAACTTATAGGTATTATCGGTTCAGACTTACTCGCCAAATACAGCGCCGTATTAGATTACGAAAAGTACAGTCTTTCGTTTTCGATTGAAGGTCAGCAAATTACATTACCTTTGCATTCCAATGAAAACACGGTTGTTAACATTCCGCCTCGTTGTGAAGTAATTAAATATTTTAAAGTAAATACATGTAGCGATTGTGTAGTTTCCCAGAAGGAAGCTGCTCCAGGTATATTTATAGCAGGAGCTGTTGTTTCCCCGAAGAACGGAATAGTGCCCGTGCGTATACTGAATACAAGAGATAGCGACGCGACATTGAAAAATTTTTCCCCTACGGTAACCGACCTCGATAAATACAACGTTTGCACTTTCGGTTATAGCGGCCCCAAATCAGTCGAACGCGTCAGCAAGGTTTTACAAACAGTAAATACGTCACATCTAAACAAGGAAGAGAACATTACAATGCAAAAAATTATCGCTAAATATTGCGACGTATTTTTCCTCGAATCAGACAAACTTACGCATACGAGTATATACAGGGGAGACATACAGGTTAACCCGCAAATAAATCCTATATATTCTAAACCCTATCGATTGCCGCATTCGCAAAAACATGAGATCGACAGACAAGTAGAGAAACTTTTGTCCGATGGCATTATAGAAAAGGCAAAGTCACCATGGTCGTCTCCATTACTGTTAGTTCCCAAGAAAAAGGATAAGGACGGAAACCAGAAGTGGAGGATAGTGATCGACTACCGCCTGTTAAATAAGCAGATAGTCGATGACAAATTCCCACTGCCATCAATCAACGAGATCTTAGACTCGCTTTCAGACGCAGTCTATTTTTCTCATTTAGATTTGGCCCAAGGCTATCATCAGATAGAATTAGAACCCAACAGCCGTCCCTACACAGCATTTACTACCGGCAAAGATCAGTATCAGATGTGTCGACTTCCAATGGGACTAAAGACGAGTAGTAGCGCTTTTTCTAGAGCCATGACAATAGCAATGTCAGGACTTAATTATGAACAATGTTTCATATATCTCGACGATCTCATAGTTTTCGGCAATAATCTCCTCCAACACAATCTGAATTTAGTTAAAGTACTGGAACGGCTAAGAAAAGTTAATCTTAAACAACCCAGGCAAATGCGATTTTTTAAGAAAAGAAATTTTATATTTGGGACACGTCATTTCGGCCGAAGGAGTCTCACCAGACCCTTCCAACGTAAAAGCCCTAATGGAATATACGGTTCCTAAGAACGCAAAAGACGTAAAACGGTTTGTCGCATTCGCCAACTATTATAGGCGTTTCATTCAAAATTTTGCCAACATCGTGAATCCTTTGAACAACCTTACAAGGAAAAACGTAATTTTTACATGGTCCGATGTGGAACAAAAGGCATTTGAAAAGCTCAAGCTAGCCCTTCAGACACCACCAATTTTGCAATATCCAAATTTCGATGCAGACAACATGTTCACTTTAAAAACAGATGCATCCGGCTACTCAATTGGCGCAGTGCTATCCAACAGCAACGACAGGCCAATCGCTTATGCCAGTCGGTCCTTAAACAAAGCTGAAAGGAACTACTGCACAATTGAAAAAGAGTTATTGGCCGTGGTCTGGGCAGTGAAGCATTTCAGGCCTTACTTATACGGTCGAAAATTCAAGATCTTTACAGATCATAGGCCATTAGTATATTTGTTTGGAATGACCAACCCGTCTAGCCGTCTTACGAAATTCAGATTAGTGTTAGAAGAATACGATTTTATCATCAACTATGTTAAGGGTTCGGAAAACGTAGTTGCAGACGCCTTATCACGGATAGAGATAGATTCCAACGACTTGAAGAAGGTTAGTAATGGGATTAACGACAGCATTTTTGTTACGACTAGAGCTCAGTCAAGACATGCAGCTGCCGATCACACCATTACGAACCCAGCAATCACAGAGTCCACCGGCTCCAGGGCGGATCACCCCGGGGTTGTGGAACTGTTGAAAAGGCCAGCGGGATCTATTGAACTTCGAGTGATAGACAAGGCAAGCTTCAATTCCCTCCAACGTCGTAATGGAACAAGCATGCGTTCCAAGGAAATATTCCTATACGACGAAAATGCTCTCACAATTTTTATGAAGGAGACTGTAGTTACAATGAGTCCTCAGCAGTACATGCGCTTATTGACTACACTCCAGGAGTTCTGCGCAGGACACGATATACAGGAAATATGTATAGTCAAAGATAATTTCAGGAACAGCGACTTCCTGAGAAATTTATTCCATGCAAGAAGAGAGAGCCAAACGATTTAAAAATAAACGTAATCGGAGGAGTAATAAGAATTGAAGACTACGAAACACAGCAACTGATCATCAACGATTATCATATGCTACATACAGGATGACACGGAGGAGTAAACCGAACATTTAACCAAATCAAATGATTTTATTATTGGCCAAAACTAAAACACGACATCGAATCATTCGTGAAACGATGTAGTGATTGCCAAAAACACAAGCACACAATACCCAACAAAGAACCAATCAAGGTAACGACCACGTCGTCATACGCTTTCCAAAAGATTTTTGTAGATTTAGTAGGTCCATTAAACCAAGACCACGAGGAAAACAAGTACATCTTGACACTCCAATGCGAACTAACGAAATTCGTGGAGGCATATCCTATCCAAAGCAAAGAAGCTGCCACAGTAGCCAGAGCCCTGGTCGAGAATTTTATATTAAGATACGCTATTCCCGAACAGATAGCTTCCGACCAAGGAACAGAGTTTATGGCTGCAGTTTTCAAAGAAACTTGCTCACTGCTAGGAATACAGCAATTTAGATCAACCGCTTACCACCACGAAACGTTAGGCGCATTAGAAAATACACATAAGAATCTCGGAGCGTATCTACGAATCCAACTAGATAACCATAAAGACAATTGGTCAACTTGGATACCTTATTGGTGCTTTGCATTTAACAACACAGTGCATACTGAAACCAAATATACACCTCATGAGTTAGTTTTCGGTAAACACAATCCGCTACCTTCATCGTTAACGCGATAGAGCCGCTTTTCAATTTTGACAATTACGCCGCGGAAATGAAATACAGACTTCAGACAGCCCTGCGCGATGCGAAACACAATTTAGTCCTATATAAAATTAAGAGATAGGGAAAGTTAAATAGGAATCGCAGGCCCACACACTTCTGTGTCGGCGACCAGATTTTATTAAAAAACGAAGCAGGGAATAAACTTGAGTCACTGTATAACGGCCCTTTTATAATAACTGAAACAAACAAGCCGCCAAATATAACAGTTTGCATAGACGGTAAATATACCGAAGTACACAAAAACCGCCTCAAGCATTATCATGCCTAAAAATAAGAACAGATATGTTAGTTAGAACATTATTAAGTTAAGTAAAAATATGTTAATAGGAAATAAGAAACTTGTATATATGTAATAAATGAACAACTATTCTTAAGGTTTGAATAATACATGTCATATTTGTAATTTCATTAATGTTTACCATAGTTTAAGATAGGAATAGGGAAAGTAAATAGTTAGAGAGATTTCGATGAAAGAAAAACAAACATAGTAGTGTTAGTTTTCCTTTCTCTCCAAGGGGGATGGTGTAATAACTCGATACGTAGTCATGTGTATACGTAACACTTTCAGCAAGGCTACAGCCTCGCCTTTTAATACAAACGGTAACGTGTTATCTAAACACGACCTTACTCGGCATATTGATGCATACACAGAACTACGCATCAGGGTTACACGCATTGTTCTAGAAACAATACTAAGTAAGACAAGGATCTTCTCTAAATATAAATAGACAATAGTTTAAGTCAAAAGGACAGTTACGATAGAGAGTTACAACCAGTCAGTGGTGCGAACTGTGTTACACTTAATAACCACGTTCTACCCTGTCTGAGTTGAACCTAGTAAACTATGTACATCATGTAAATACATTGTTATCCAGTTTGTAAGCGTTAAGTTAATTATAGAATGATACCCGAACTTCGTGTATCATTTAGTACTATAAGCCGCCCAAACCTGCTACCCGATGTGGCCGCCCAAACGGCCCACATTACAATATATATATACATATATATATATATATATATATATATATATATATATATATATATATATATATACCTATATATACCTATATATATATATATATATATATATATATATTGTTGTAGTTCTTCTGATGCTCATAATTTCTTTCATTTAAATGATTTCTTGGACAGAAATGTTATATCTGAAATTTAATGTTTTAAAAATATATAATTTAATAGCCAAATTTCTGTATAATTTATGTAAAATCATAATTAGATTTAGCAATATTGATATCGTATATAATTGTAATTTGCATTCTTTTTATTGTTGTTACTTGCTTTTAAATTAAATTTTTAGATTATATTTTATGTTTTCGTGATACTAAATCTGATTCTGATCATTTTTTTTTTGTAATCGAACTGCTATAATCGTTACTGTATATTACGTGTCTAATTAACTTTTATTTCTAAATTTGTAATTGCAATTACGTGAGATATGCCCATTAACCTTCTGAACAATCAGTCAGAGTTATTTTTATCTCTGGCTCATGTAAGATTTTCTTTAAAGAAACACTTTAAATTTTTCCTTACTAAATTGTCAAAATGACTTTTAATTTAACTTTTGAACTTACTGTATTTATTCCAAAGAAAATCTGATTCAAAAATGTAAATTTTCTAATGGGAGTCATGACAATAAAAAAAAAGGGATAAATAAGATGGTTTTTTTTGCACGGAATTGGTGAAGATTGTTATATTTAAAGTTATCTCTTCAAGTTTATTAATTTTAAAGTAAAAACCATAAGAATTCGATAAAAAGTAGTGTTTTATTAATAAAATATTGGGAAATACCTTGCTGTTAGAATTCTCTACGAGTGGATTATACCCAGGAATCCTTATATACAGTTTTGAACGTTATATCCTCGTCACAGTTATTATTTGCATTTATTCAGAGTTTTTGATGGAGTTTCCAGTAATTACATTGGATTCTGAGGGATAAATTACACCTTTCCCTGTTTATTATATTAACACATAACCTTGCTGAAACCTACGTTCACCAGGATCATGAGCCGTTCTATATTAGGATCATTTCTACTAGATGTGACAAACCAGATTATCGTGATCTTCCACAACTGTAACTGACGATCTACATCGTGGTTTTTAATATCATCCAGAAGATACACGTACTTCAGGTTTATTGTTACTGTTTATACCAATAGTACAGGTATTTCATACTTTGTTGTCTGTAATTTTCCTCAAGATATAACATTTCCCACAAGTCTTAAACATTTAATTAATACTCACGTAATTCCAAAATAATAATCACTTTTCAATAATGTTTATATTTGCAATATAAAAATCTTTAATAATTGATGCACTAGGATAGATCTTGTTTTATGTTAATTTGGGGTAGGCTTCCCATTTTACAGTATAATATAGGGAGTAACATACTCACCTAACATATTCAATTTGTATCTTGTTTTATTTATTTAAGAAAATACAACAGTTTAATTCTTAAATATATTTATTACAAACATATACATATTCGTATTATTTTGTGTACTTAATTCCTGATATCCGAACATCCGGATCCCGCCTATAGACCCGAAGATTAAGCAGTCTCAGCTCCTATTTCATTTAATTTTCCTATTTATTTATTTTTCTATAATTAATATTCATTCTCATAATTATTATCCCGGGTCTTTTATATTTATTACAATATATATATATATATATATATATATATATATATATATATAGTAAATTCAATTTGTTGGCGATTTAAGGTCTGGTTTTACTTCAAAATATATATATTTAAAACATGTAGAGCTGAAAAAGCACGAACTTCTTCCTGGAGAAAGGCTGCAATTCAAGTCGCTTCAAAAAATAAAACTTTCAAAATATCACATAATCTTTTAAATATATATACAGGGCAATCCAAATTAAGTGTTCACCATTGGTAACTTTGTTATTATTAAAGATACAAGATTGTTTAAATTAGCAAACTAGTAGTACTTTTAACGCTCTTTAAGATGGAAGAATTTAAAAAAACAAATGAGCAGCGCGTTTTCGAGTTTTCCCGAAAAATATGTTTTTTTCAAATGGAAACCCCTGTATATTATATCATTTTCTGTTAGAAATTCAATTTTTAAACAAAAAATCTTATAAGAACTTTTTTACTGGGATTAAAAACACTTGAGTTATAATGTATAAACAAAAACAGCTAAATAATTTTTATAAACTTTATTTTAAACATAAACATATCATTAAAAGAAAATAAAAATCACTGATTTTTTCATAGAAGATGTTCAAAAATACCACCTTGTTGTTCAATACATTTTTGAACACGTTTCTGAACTTGTCGAACTGCTTTTAGTATGGTCCTACCATCTATTTGGTTTATCTTTTCACTAACTGCAATTTTTAGGGCGTTTACGTTTTCGTACCTTTGCTTATAAATCTCTGTCTTTAAATAACCCCATAAAAAAAATCAGGCGGTGTTAAATCTGGCGATCGGGGAGGCCACTGAATAGGACCATTTGTTCCTATCCATGAATTGTTAAAAATAGTATTTAAAATTTGATGAGTACCTCTGTAGTTGTGCGCAGGTGCGCCATCCTGCTGAAAATGCAGATTCTGTCTACTTATGAGATCAATATCGTCTAAGAAATTATTCAAAATTTCAGTCAAAAATTCTATGTACCTTTCACCAGTTAGAGTGCCCTCATAAAAGAAAGGACCAACAATCCTTGAACCAATTAAACCGCATCAAACATTAAAACTGTAACGGACTTGCGGGCGTCTTGGATGTACTAAAAGATTTTCCTTTGACCAGTAATGATGATTTTTTGTATTGTACATTCCAGAATTTGAGAAATTTGATTCATCGGTCCATAAAATATAACGAAAGTTGTTTACATTTTGGCGACAAAAGTTAAGATACCAGTGGCAAAAAAACATTCTTCTCTCTGGATCCCCTGGCAAGAAAACTTGAACTGGTTTGTACTTACAAGGAATGAATTTGTGTTTCTTCAGAATCCTATGCACAGTACCGTGACTCAAATCAGATTCCTTGATAATATCTAGTATGGAATTCTCACGGTTGGCCTCAAAATATGGAAGAACTAGAATTTCTGTGGCCTCGCTTATTATAAAAGTCCTTCTTGTTTTTGTTTTGGCAAAAACACTCTCATTGCCTCTAAATTTTCGGTACAGTCTCAGAAAAAATTGCTCATTTGGTTGTATTCGGAGTGGATATAATTCAGCGTAGTGTTCTTTTGCGTCCGAGAGGATTTTCTGCACACTAAATACGATTCTAACATATCACACTTTTCTGCATGGGTAAAAATCATTTTTTTGTCAAATTAATAACTAGCAAAATGAAATTTATGAGTGAAAGACTAATAAAACTGTACTAATATTTGACGTTAACTAGAAAGAATTAACGTCGTTATCATAGAAACATAGAAATGCACTTGACTTAGCTGTATTGGTTTATTCACTATAACTCAAGTATTTTTAATCCCAGTAAAAAAATTCTTATAAGATTTTTTGTTTAAAAATTGAATTTCTAACAGAAAATGATATAATATACAGGGGTTTCCATTTGAAAAAAACATATTTTTCAGGAAAACTCGAAAACGCGCTGCTCTTTTTTTTTAATTCTTCCATATTAAAGAGCGTTAAAAGTACTACTAGTTTGCTAATTTAAACAATCTTGTATCTTTAATAATAACAAAGTTACCAATGGTGAACACTTAATTTGGATTGCCCTGTATATATATTGAAGTAAAACCAGACCTTAAATCGCCAACAAATTGAATTTATCATAACATACAAAGGTCACGAAATAATTATCTATATATATATATATATATATATATTATATATATATATATATATATATATATATATATATTGTAAAAAAGCGGAAAGCTGTCCCACGTTGTGGTGACAATTTTGTAATAATACTGAGTTGCTATCATGAATAATTAATATATATATAATGGATATTAATTATAGAAATATTAATGTATTGCTAGCTCAAGATATATAGAAAGAATAATAAAAATAAAGCAGACTTTATATCTCAGGATCTAAAGGCAGGTTCCGGATGTGTAGATATCAGGAGATTAAGTACATAAAATAAAACAAATATGTAAATGGTAATAATAAATATAATTCAGAATTAAATTGTTTTTTTCTTTAAAATAATCAAGATACAATTTAGGGTTTTATAAGTATGTTATTATTATAACAAACAAGTGTAATGGGTTGTCTAGTCTAACCCAGTATATAAATGGCGAATGTAAACAAAGTATTAAAGATTTATCTGATGCATAAATTAAATTTAAAAGGTAAAAATGATTATTAATTTTTGAGATACGTGAGTAATATTAAAAGTATTTAATACTTGAAAGAAATGGAATATCTTGCGTATTATTACAGGTAATTAAAACTATGGTAAATACCTGTACAGATAACATAAGTGACTAAAACTGATCTAAAAGTAACCTTCTGGATGACATATAGACTGTGGGGCAATCCGTCTGTTACAGATGTTGAAAAACTTGGAAGACAGGACCAATACGGCTAGTAGACTATTCCTAATGTTAATCGGTTTAAAGTCTAGATGTTCGTAGAAAACTGCAAGGTTATGTGTACTTATTAATATCAGGATAAGGTGTAAATTATCCCAATATATCCAAAAACGATACTGGTAGCTCCTTTAATATCGCTGCATTTTCATAAATAAGGATTAGTAACGAAGCTTTTACATATAGATTGTATACAAGTATTCCAGGTTATTTTTCATACGAAGAAATCCTTTCAGCAAGGTAAATATACCAATTGATCATAAGTTAAATACCTCCTAGAGTAGATTATGTTAAGATATCACTATTAAATTACTATTCGATGAGGAATCTTTTAATATATCTGTTTATACACCAATTTTCTGTGCAAAAATCTACTTATTTATTATTCTGTTTTTTGGTAGTCAAGACTCCCATAAGAAAAAATAACATTCCATAAATCAGATTTTCTATGAAAATGTACACTGAATTCAAAAATTAAATCAAATGTCATATTGACAAATTAAAAAGGAATAATTTTAAAATGTTACTTTAAAGAAAATCTTTCATAAACCAAAGATAAAAATAACTGACAGATTAATCAGAATATACATTAACATCACTCACGTAATCGCAATCACAGTTTTAGGAATTTAAGTAAATCAGGGTCATAATAAATAATATGATGATAGAAATATGATAGCATATAATATAATCAAAATTAGATTTAGAAAACCAAGATCCTCACGCAAACATTTAATTTAAGAGCAAGAAATAAAAATAATATGAATACAAATTACAATATTAATCGATATCAATATTTCTAAATCCAATTATAATTTTACATCGAAAATACATAAATTTGGCTATTCAATAATATATTTAAAAATCAATAAATTGCAGATATACCATTTCTATACAAGAAAACATAAAATGAAAGTAATTAAAAGAACATCAGATGAACTACATCAATATCCCCATTGTCAACAGAAAAAAGTTCTAAGAAAAGGAATTTTTTCTGCAAAATAAGTGTTATCAAAGAAGGTAATGTAAATTAGTGTAAATAAAAATAATTGAATCTTGTATTTTATCATTTATGTAAAGAAAACCTGTTATGAATATACATTATTAGAGAATTTCAAATTCATCAAACAATAGTATTAAGTATAAAAGAAAATAGTGTAACTTTATAGGAAAAAAAAATTGTATTAACATATTATTAAGTATATGTATCAAAGTTCACATATAGTAACCGAATATTATTAAATGTAAACTAAAGAAATTATTTGTTAAGTATCACTTTAAATAGTAAATGAAAAATTAAATTATAATTAAAGTATAAGAAAATTCCCTTGATATGTAAATGTTAAACAAAATTAGTAGTTGAAAAATTAAATTGCTTTTATAGAATTAAATAATATTGTTACGAACTGAAAATATTTATTAACATCAGTGAATGAAAATATAATATGTATTTTATATATATATATAATTATAACTTTTCGACCTGTAACATACCCATCTGTCCGATCATAGACTTACCCCTATTCTCATTATCCCATCTGTATATTAAAATTCTTCATTTAACATAAGTAAACAGCTGGCTTGCATTTTGTAAAAGATTTGATAAAAAATTAGACTTGTTATCTTAATGTAAACTGTGAAAATGTAAAATTCAAATCTCCCTTGCTATATGATCCTGTAACATTGAAATATGATATCTGCCCTTAATTAAATTAGAATTATTTTCCATCAATTCATAAGTATTGTTGCCAAAAATACGATTAATCCTGTAAGGTCCTTGGTAAGGTCTCAATAATTTCGCCATGATTTTATTCTTACGATCTGTTACTCGCAATCTCTTGACGATAACATAGTCACCTATTTGGTACGTTTTATACTTCCGTTGATCTTGCATTCTTTTAAATTCCCACTTATCCTTTCTTTTCTTCAGTTTATCTCTAACATCCTGTCAACGTTCTGATAAGTCTGACAATACCTTGCTATCCCATGGTCTTCCTGGAAGTTCACCGGTAAAAACTGTTATTGGAGAGTGATTATGAACAGTACTTGGCGTGTTATTCATGATGAATTCAATTTGAGGTAAATACTTAGCCCATCTATTATGTTTATCTACTAACAAAATCGGGTTACCTTGTGGATATCTAATAGAAGTGTAATATGATTTAACATTATGGGTGTGTAGAAAGTTTAGATACCTATCGTTTGTAAAATACGTGGCATGGTCTGACAGTATAGCTCTTGGAATACCATATTGCATGAAATAATCCTGTAAGGCTTGTAACACAGATTCGGTATTACAACGTTGCGTTGGAATTAATTTAACAAATTTAGAAAATATGTCACAAATTACCAGAATATTCTTATATCCTTTTGTACTTGGAATCAGATTAGATAAGAAATCGATAGAAACAAGATCAAGTCTATCATAAGAAACAATATTATGGCTAATATTCTTATGAGTGATATTCTTATCTTTCGCTAATTCGCAAATTTGCAATTTCTAACCAAACTTTTGATAATGCGCTCGTCATTAATACAGAAGAAAGCTTCACGAAAAATAAGCCAACATTTCCGTGCTCCTATATGTAAATAACTAGTGTGTAAATCATGTGCAATTATCCTTGTATGATTCTCATTAAGAACATAAACTTCATTCTTGCCTATTAATTTGAGTAGATATCCGTCTTTAATTCTCATCCCCTTATAATTTCCAACTTCTCTTAATAACTCTTTGATTTCTAAAAATTCTTCAGATGATTGTACTTGATTAATCTGTTTGCGAGAGAAAATGCCATGTTTCTGTAGTTCAACAAGATTGATTACAATATTCTGCTTCTTAACATCACCATCCTTCCTTGTTAAGACATCCGCAGTAATCATCTCTCTTCCTGGACTATATTTTATATCAATCTCGTAAGTTTGAATAAGCAAAGTCCATCTATAAATCCGGTTATTATTGAGTTTAGTGCTCATGATGTTTATAAGAGCCTTGTGATCTGTCTCTAAAGTAAATCTCTTACCAATCGAATAATATTTTAATTTTGTTAGAGCAAACACAATTGCCAACATCTCCTTTTCAGAAATCGTATATCTGATCTCACACGGTTTCAATGTTCTTGATATAAAATAGATAGGTATTTCCTGACCCATTCTAATCTGAACCAATTCAGCGGCAATAGTCTGATGTGAAGCGTCCGTTCGCACTATGAAAGGCAAATTAAAATCGGGATGATGTAACTTAAGGTTGTCCACGAAATTCTCCTTTAACTTTATAAAACACATTTCGCACTCTGACGACCAATTCCATTTAACAGCTTTCTTAAGTAATAATAATTAAGAATACCAAGAAATCCTCTCAAGGTTCTTAAATTCTTCGGACGAGGAAAATTCCTGATCTCATCTAAACGTTGAGGATCTAATAATACATTCTTTTCATTAATTATATAACCCAAATAATTTACTTCCTCTCTAAAAAATTGACATTTACCTAAATTAAATTTCATTCCTTCCTCTCTTAAGGTATTTAAGATAATCGTCAGATGTTGAAAATGTTCCTGTATACTATTAGAAAAAATAATAATATCATCAAGGTAATGTAGAGTAAAATCTTCGTACTTATCTAATATCTGGTGTAAAAAACGTATTAAAGCGGCGGGCGAAGTTTTTAAACCAAAAGGGCAAACTCGAAATTGATAAACCACTCCATTTATAATGAAACCACAATATTTACGTGAATTCTTTTCTAGATTAATTAGCCAAAAAGCGTTTTTCAAGTCTAATTTACTATATATTTTCTTATTACCACACTTCGTAAGAAGGACATCAATATTTTGAGGCATTTCAAATTCTGGTTTAATTCTAAGATTCAAGGCACGTGCATCTAAACATATTCTTAACGAATCATCTTTCTTCTTCACTATAACAATTGGATTTATAAAATATGTGTTAGATCTTTCTATTATACCAGTATCTTCTAAGCGTTTCAATTCCTTGTTTATTCTATCCTGGTAATAATAGGGAATCGGATAATTCTTACTAACGGATCTTCTTTATCAATTCTAATTATATGTTCATAATTTTTAGCAAACACAATATCATCATTTATTAACTGTAAGTTATTGTATAAAATATCGATTAAACTATGGGAAACATGATCATCTTTAATATTTTGCTTCATTATCAACTCTTCTATTTCTTTTAAATTATTAACTGTAATTCCAACTTTCACTTCTTCTCGCACCTCCAAAACATCATCTTCTTCATAATTATTCATTCCTAATCCTACTAACCTATTTTCCACTCCATTATAATCATTATTTATATTTATATATGCATTATTTAAACCTTCAACCATATTACCACACGTAAATCCCTTCTTCATATCCATATTAAACCTATACATAACATTATTAATCTCATCATTTAACTTTTCTTCTTTGTATTTTAAATAATCTGCTTTTTCCTCTTCAGTCAACGTTTTATCCAAATTAATTACATTATCTTTAATACTAATCTTTCCTTCTTCGAAATCCATCACCATTCCTAAAGATTTAATATTGTCGATACCAATTATAGCATCGTATTGAAGTTTCCCTATTAAATAAAATGATATAATGTATTTGTGTTTATTAATTATGATGTCCGTAGTAATTCTTTGATTAATAGTCCCTATCCGTTTCTTATTTGCGGCGACTATATCAGTGCCTTTAATTTTGATTATCTTGTCCTTGTAGTTATATATTAATTTAGCCTTGTCCTCTTTTATCAAAGAAATTTCAGCACCAGTATCAATCAAGCAATTGTAAATGCCTCCATCTATTATAATATTAATTATGGGTAAATTGTACGTATCTAATAAGATACTTTCATTGTCATGTATATTAATAAATTCTTCGGGGTTTTGGTAGAAAGAAATATTGTAAAGTTTGTATGGTATGTTACAGTCGAGCACATTTAATCTTTTGTCGAACTGGTACAAGGTCCTGGGGTTGTTGTATAGATCCAGATTTTCTATCGAAGTTTTTTTTTTGACAAAATCGGGTTCTGGTATCCTCGGTGATAAAGACCTGTGTCTACGATGAAAGCTATTAATATGTCCACGTCCTCTTGTAATAATAGTATTATTATTATACCTATTGCTTCTGGTAAAATGATTGTTTCTAGAATTATGTCCGAAAGTGTTACTATTATAGTTTGGAGATCGATTAAAATTATTATTATTATTATTATAAGAAGGTCTATTGTTAGACGGCTGTGGTAAACTTGAATTTTGGCGAAAATCATTTTTATAAATGTTTGGCGGACGTGAATTATTATTTCTGTTATTAAAATTGAAAGACGCGCCATTGTTGTAAGGTCGAAAATTATCCGCATTATGATTATTTGTTTGTCTATTATTAAAGTCTGACTGGTTAAAAGAACGATTTAAATTTATTGGCTTATTAGTGTTAAAATTCCTGTTCAGCATACCCCTAAAATTATTAGTCCCCCCTAAATTCTGGTTATTCTCGGAGTAGTCGTCTAGCCTCCTAAGAATATCTATAGAGAGTCCATATCATTCACCCTCTGGCATATGATAGCGTGCGTATCCGTGTGGATGAAATGGTTTAATAGCTGACGCGCTATTGAAGCCTCGTCCAAGTCGGGAACATACTTGCAGTTATTGAAAATCTTCGAAGCATATGCCTCTCGTGAAGTCAGACCCATCCTATATTTACCGGTGAGTAAACGTATCTTAGCGCGGTTTTGCTGGGTTTCATCCCAGAAATTCTTTTTAAAAAGGTCTACAAATTTATTAAGATCAGTGCAATGCTCTTCGATACGCATAAACCAATCCAGAGCACTATTCTTAAGAGTAGCTCTCAATATAAACAACCGCTGCTTCTGATCAGTAATGTCTTCTAGGTACCTGACCATAGAAGATAAATAGGTCATCGGATGCACTACATTATAATCGCCATTAAAAGAAATTAAATTCTCGACTTTCAGCTGCGATAACCCAAAAGATTGAAAATTAGGTAATATTGATCTTTGGTTGATCACATCCCTTATTTCCCTTATTTCCGTGTCAATAATATCTTTATTGTGGTGCTGATCCTTCAACAGCTCCAGCAAATTTGACTTAACCGTGTTAATTTCTTTATTATATGCGTCTTCGTACTCT
This sequence comes from Melolontha melolontha, assembly GCA_935421215.2. Lineage (NCBI taxonomy): Eukaryota > Metazoa > Arthropoda > Insecta > Coleoptera > Scarabaeidae > Melolontha > Melolontha melolontha. Next base: position 64,774,412 of record OW285241.1, on the reverse strand, counting down.
GACGATCTTTTATTGACAGCATTATGATTCTGCAAACACTTCTCTTGTTGAGTTACTATCTGCTCCTCCAAGAAGACCTTATTCGCATTTAGTATCGTAATTATCTCCTCTTTCTGTGAAGACAATTTAACCTCCACGTTTGTCTGAACGCGTTCTTCAGTATCTTTTAAAAGAAGTCCCCATTGTCTATTCTGTGAATTAATGGTGTCCTCTAATTTAGCGTTAATATTTTGTTCTAGCTTTACATTCATCTTCTTCATATCTTCTTTCAAATTCTGCTGATTAACTTCCATGACACGTTGATTTTGTTCTATTTTCTCATTTATGCTTCTCATTTCTTCCTTCAGACTTTGTTGATTCTCTTCATTCGTGTTCTTCATTACCTCTGTTTGATTTTTCATGGCTTGTTGACTTTCTTCAAGTTTCACCATAATCGCTTCCAACATACTCTTCATCGGATCCACCGGCGTCGCTTCCTGCGCAACATGAGTCTCAGTTGTAGTGGACCTCTCACCTTCACCTTTATCCTGTCCATCATCTGATTTCCCCGTTCTTGAACCTGAGCGTGAACGTGTTTCCATGGTTGAGATTGTAAAGTAAAGTTAGTATAAATTGTAAATAGAATATTATTAGGTTAACGATAAGTAATTTTAAAAATGTAATACTGTATTAGATGTTATCAATAAATTTAAGTTAAACTATTAATAAAAATAACCACGTTTTTAATTTATTTATACTCTGTAAAGTAAAAACACACCACTCACACTCACTATTAGTGTCGTTATATCAATAATGTCAGATATTGTAAACCTTTATTTTATGTACTCAACACCTTCTATCTAAACGTCCGTTAAATTGCCCCAGGTTGCTGGCGTCAATTTTGTAAAAAAGTGGAAAGCTGTCCCACGTTGTGGTGACAATTTTGAAATAAATCTGGAAGCAGCCCCACGTTGGGCGCCAATTTTGTAAAAAAGCGGAAAGCTGTCCCACGTTGTGGTGGCAATTTTGTAATAATACTGAGTTGCTATCATGAATAATTAATATATATATAATGGATATTAATTATAGAAATATTAATGTATTTCTAGCTCAAGATATATAGAAAGAATAATAAAAATAAAGCAAAGACTTTATATCTCAGGATCTAAAGGCAGGTTCCGGATGTGTAGATATCAGGAGATTAAGTACATAAAATAAAACAAATATGTAAATGGTAATAATAAATATAATTCAGAATTAAATTGTTTTTTTTCTTTAAAATAATCAAGATACAATTTAGGGTTTTATAAGTATGTTATTATTATAACAAGCAAGTGTAATGGGTTGTCTAGTCTAACCCAGTATATAAATGGCGAATGTAAACAAAGTATTAAAGATTTATTTGATGCATAAATTAAATTTAAAAGGTAAAATGATTATTAATTTTTGAGATACGTGAGTAATATTAAAAGTATTTAATACTTGAAAGAAATGGAATATCTTGCGTATTATTACAGGTAATTAAAACTATGGTAAATACCTGTACAGATAACATAAGTAGTGACTAAAACTGATCTAAAAGTAACCTTCTGGATGACATATAGACTGTGGGGCAATCCGTCTGTTACAGATGTTGAAAAACTTGGAAGACAGGACCAATACGGCTAGTAGACTATTCCTAATGTTAATCGGTTTAAAGTCTAGATGTTCGTAGAAAACTGCAAGGTTATGTGTACTTATTAATATCAGGATAAGGTGTAAATTATCCCAATATATCCAAAAACGATACTGGTAGCTCCTTTAATATCGCTGCATTTTCATAAATAAGGATTAGTAACGAAGCTTTTACATATAGATTGTATATAAGTATTCCAGGTTATTTTTCATACTAAGAAATCCTTTCAGCAAGGTAAATATACCAATTGATCATAAGTTAAATACCTCCTAGAGTAGATTATGTTAAGATATCACTATTAAATTACTATTCGATGAGGAATCTTTTAATATATCTGTTTATACACCAATTTTCTGTGCAAAAATCTACTTATTTATTATTCTGTTTTTTGGTAGTCAAGACTCCCATAAGAAAAAATAACATTCCATAAATCAGATTTTCTATGAAAATGTACACTGAATTCAAAAATTAAATCAAATGTCATATTGACAAATTAAAAAGGAATAATTTTAAAATGTTACTTTAAAGAAAATCTTTCATAAACCAAAGATAAAAATAACTGACAGATTAATCAGAATATACATTAACATCACTCACGTAATCGCAATCACAGTTTTAGGAATTTAAGTAAATCTGGGTCATAATAAATAATACGATGATAGAAATATGATAGCATATAATATAATCAAAATTAGATTTAGAAAACCAAGATCCTCACGCAAACATTTAATTTAAGAGCAAGAAATAAAAATAAAATGAATACAAATTACAATATTAATCGATATCAATATTTCTAAATCCAATTATAATTTTACATCGAAAATACATAAATTTGGCTATTCAATAATATATTTAAAAATCAATAAATTGCAGATATACCATTTCTATACAAGAAAACATAAAATGAAAGTAATTAAAAGAACATCAGATGAACTACATCAATATATATCAAAAACCCTATTGCCCTAAAGGGTGACGGGTAAGTACAGTCTAATCTAAATTATGCACAAAATTTCCAGTTACTGGCAAGTGATTTTGCTTCTTTCCAGCTCTTTCCCCTCTTATGGATGCTATTTCCAATGATATCCTCCCATACTTGTCGCGGTCTTCCTCTTTTCCTTTTATACTGGACTTTGGCTTCATATATTAGCATTACTGGTCTAGTGTCACCCATTCGTTGTAAATGCTCCCCACCAATGTAGTTGCTGCTGTTCAATAAAGTCCATTATCGATTGTATCTCCAGTTCCTCTCGTATTTCTAGTTACCCCTCACTCTCCTAAGATATCTCATTTCTGCAGCCTGGTTTTTGCTTTTTTGTCTATTATTAAGTACCCATGATTCACATCCGTATGTCAGAACTGCTCTGTAGACTGCTTTGAATACTTTTATCTTGGTGTTTCGTGATATTTCTTTTTTCATAATGAAGTTCTTATTCATTGCGTAATACAATTTGGTTACCTTTTCAATTCTTTCATTAATTTCTGATTCATTTTTCCCAGTGTTTTCTATCAGGACACTTAAATAATGAAACTCATTTACTTGTGTAATAGTTATTCCTTCAATTTGGATATTTAGTTGTTCTTCACCTGTGGTCATTACTTTTGTTTTATTTTTATTTATACTCATTCCTTTTTTCTTAAATGTTTCGTTCCATATATCTATACTTTCTTGCAGGTTATTTCCATTTTCAGCTATTAGTACTATGTCATCTGCGAATGCTGCCTTAGCTACTTGTATCCTCTCTAGATTCCTGTACCCAATTTGAATTTTTTTCGTCTGCATTGAGCATTGTCTTATTACATCGTCTATAAATACAGTGAACAGTACGAGACTTAATCCTCCGCCCGGCCTTAACCCATCTTGAGATACAAATCCCTCGGATCTCATGTTCCGCCTTATGATGTAATTTACGTTGTTCTGATATAATCGTTGGATATTCCGTATTATTTTTTTGTTGACTCCCCTTTTTTCAAGAGCCTTCCATATTTCATATCGTGGTACTCTATCAAAGGCTTTTTCTAAATCAATAAATGCGAAATATCCCTTTTTCCCTTATTGCAATCTTTTATTAACTATTTATTTTAGTGCAAATATATAATCTTGCGTGCTCCTTCCGGGTCTGAATTAACTTTGCGATTCCGATAGTGACGGTTCGATTAACGGTCTTAGCCTATTGTTAATTAACTGCTCTTATATTTTGACCCCTGTGCTTAGTAACATTATAGCTTTGTAGTTATTACAATCTCTATAATTTCCCTTTTTGTATATCGGTGTTATTAGTGCCACTCCCCAATCTTTTGGTATATTTTCGTATTTCCACGCCATGTTAATGATCTCCAGAAGTATCTTTGTTAGTACTTTACCAATCTTCTTAATCATTTCTGCCACTATTTTGTAATTTCCAGGAGCTTTTCCATTTTTCAATTTTTTTATTACATCAGTTAATTCTTCTAGAGTAAATTCTGTATCCTCATCTGCTATATTTCCACTTTCTATAACAGTCTCCACATTTTTGTGCCTTTTGCTGCAGAGTAGCTCCTCAAAGTATTTCTTCCACCTGTTCATTACCTCTCTTTCATCAGTGATTATTTATTGCTGTTTATTATATATGCTTCCATCATCTATTGATTTTGCTTTTCTGTCCGATTTCAAAACTTTATAGAATAGTTTCTGATTACCAGTGCTACCTCTCTCCATTCTATCACCAAATTCTTTCCATTTATTTGCTTTTGCTTTTAACACTAGTTCTTTTACCCGTTTCCGTTGCTTTTGGTACATTATGTATTGTTCTGTTTTCTTATTTGCTCAGTACTTTCTCCACAATTTCTTTTTATTTTTAATTTCCTCTTTTATGTCGTTCGTCCACTGTGATAACTCGATGCACAGTCATGTGTATGCGTAACACTTTCAGCAAAGCTACAGCCTCGCCTTTAATACAAACGGTAACGTGTTATATAAACACGACCTTACTATGTATTTGTTACATACACAAGACTATGTGTCAGGGTTGTAGATATGTTCTAGAAACACATCAAGGATCTTCTCTAAGTATAAATAGACAGTAGTTTAAGTGAGAGTTACATTCAGAGTCATAGTCAGAGTTACTGTTACGATAGAGAGTTACAACCAGTCAGTGGTGCGAACTGTGTTATACTTAATAACCACGTTCTACCCTGTCTGAGTTGAACCTAGTAATCCATGTAAATACATTGTTATCCAGTTGTAAGAGTTAAATTAATTATAGAATGTTACCCGAACTTTGTGTGTATCATTTAATACGATAAGTCGCCCAAACCTGCTATTCGATGGGGCCACCCAAACGGCCCACATTACATGCCGATCCTCCAGGCACATAGGACCTTATCACATTAAGGCCCACCTTATTACATGGCGATTCTGCCTACCTACGGCTTAGGACCATTCTGCCAGTCGTTTAAGACTGCAGGGAACTTGTAGGAACCCGGAACGAACCAACGAAGAAAACCTACAGTTTAGCAGGTCAGTGGAACAAATGAATTATGCGATGGAAGAAGGCATCTCCATCCCCTGCCAAGAAGCAGAAGCTCCACACGGCGAGAAAAAGAGAAAGAAGAAACACAGGTATTCATTTTAAAATAAAGTTACACACAGACAATTACGGTGTATAAAAGTAAATGAAAAGACTTTCATATCTATAAACTATGTACATTTCGCGAGTGAAAATGTTTATTTGCATTATAAGAGACAATAATATTGACTTAATGCGTACATACAATGTTATTTATGTCTACCTACGCAAGAATGCAGAAGTTGCAAAGCGCATAGCACACGTTTCTTTATTTAAAGGTCAAGTTTATTCGAAAACTGATATGTGCAATGTAATTTAGAAATGCTACATTTTGGCCGTACATGTCGCAATTTTGTTATTAACGCAGAAGTTTAAATATATATATTTTTTTTAAGAAGCCGCCTATATATATATATATATATATATATATATAAAACAGAGTAAAATATGTTATATTTTTCACAAGTTCATCTACGTTCAAAGTAAATACAAAAAATACATACGTGTTATTTTTTACTAGGCGCCACACATATGAATGTTGTAGTTCATATTGTTTATTGAACGAACAAATAAACAATAGCATGTATATTTAAACTAGTCGCGAGTAAATAAACATCGATTTAAAATATGTATGTACTGACAAGACAGTTTAGGAATCCACGAAGTCAAGTTCACTTATAAAAACGCAACACATCATTTAGTTCTGAACGATTACGCTTGGTGACATTGAAGGAAATATTGCTGACATATTAAAAAAAAAGTTTTTCGCAAACAAAAGAGAATAATATCAAATTAAAAGAGAAACCAATATACGAGGAGTACTATATTAATTTTATTTGTAAGAATTCCGAAATTTTTGTCACAAATGCCTTAGAAGTTGATTCCAATGATATAATGGATAGTGACGGGACAACTCGATAGCATCCTAATCACGTCAGGAGCTCAATAAGACGACAGAGACCTATCGATTGTACCTTTACGACACCAACAACAGTGCAGTTTCCACCAACCCCCAGGACAGATCATCCTAGAGTTGTGGAACTAGCGAAAACGATAACCAACCGAATCAGACGAACTTCAAAAGTAGAAGAAAGGCAAAGAAGACTCCAATTCGCCCCTAGGTCGTGACGAAGCAAGCATGCGCTTCCAGGAAATAGTCCGACACGACAAAAAACGCTCTCAAAATTTTTTTTTTAGAGATTACAGTTATAACAAAAGTGTGTTTTGTTAACTGGTCTCAAGTTTTTCTGTATTGAAGAAAAGGCTTACAGTATAAGGGCATTTCCGCTGTACGAGCACCCTTACTGTAGCCAGAATAAGCTTCAAAAGATAGTTCTGCGCAGGAACATGACAGACACGGAATATGTGTTGTCCAGGGAAATACACGAAAGAGTGATTTCCAAAGTAATTTTTCCCATGGAGGAAAATAGATAGGAAAACAGAGAGTCGATTTATTTTAAAGTATGGTTAAAAAGGGAGCACAAGAATTGGGAGCAAACAATCATGCACAAGAATTGAAACCACAAGATCAAGCATGAGGAATCGGAAACAAGAACCAAACGCGAAAAAGAAAGACAAGAATGGCGAACTGCGAAACAAGGCAATTATTCTATATAAGTTGCACATGATATAGAAGTAAAATATAAAAAGCCAACAGACTAGCAAAATTGAGACAGTGTACAAAGGCCCGATTATTATTTTTTTTTCAACAATGTAAAACTTACGATTTAGCATTACATTTTAAAATTTATCATTTACTACTTAAAGTTTTACAATCTATATTATATATTTATTATTACAGTTTATATTAGGATATTTATCACCTTACGATTTATATTATATATTTATTCATTATATATTTATTATTATATAAATATTAGACTATTCCTCATTTTACTATGTACTTATTATTGTGTGACAGTTGATAACGATTTCACTTTAGAAGTGCAGTCCTTGTAATTTTAACAAATTTATTGTTTGAATAAGGTCATTGTAAATTTGTAATCCCGGTAGTGTTTACCATATTTTAAAATAGGAATAGGGAAAGTAAATAGTTAGAGAGATTTCGATGAAAGAAAAACAAACATATTAGTGTTAGTTTTCTTTCCTCCCCAAGAGGGATGGTGTGATAACTCGATGCACAGTCATGTGTATGCGTAACACTTTCAGCAAGGCTACAGCCTCGCCTTTAATACAAACGGTAACGTGTTATATAAACACGACCTTACTATGTTTTTGTTACATACACAAGACTATGTGTCAGGATTGTAGATATGTTCTAGAAACACATCAAGGATCTTCTCTAAGTATATATAGACAGTAGTTTAAGTGAGAGTTACATTCAGAGTCATAGTCAGAGTTACTGTTACGATAGAGAGTTACAACCAGTCAGTGGTGCGAACTGTGTTATACTTAATAACCACGTTCTACCCTGTCTGAGTTGAACCTAGTAATCCATGTAAATACATTGTTATCCAGTTGTAAGAGTTAAATTAATTATAAAATGTTACCCGAACTTTGTGTGTATCATTTAATACGATAAGTCGCCCAAACCTGCTATCCGATGGGGCCGCCCAAACGGCCCACATTACATGCCGATCCTCCAGGCACATAGGACCTTATCACATTAAGGCCCACCTTATTACACCACCAAGCAGTCTGCTTCCTTCTTGTGTTACATATTTTGTATACTCCGCATATTTCACGGGCAGCTTCTACAACTATATGTTTGAACATATTCCATTTTTCTTCTTCTCTTCAATATTTTTTCTAACTAATTGTTCATATTTTCTGGCTATTTCTTGTCCCTTTAATTTATATGTTTTTATTGACGTGAATTCTATTATGGGGGGCGACACCTATTACAAACGGCAGCTTTTGGTGTGCTAATAATAATAAAATCATTTCCTAATAAAACAATTAATTGGTGGTGGTGATGAAGTTCCTTCAAAGGTCCAGGACGTGCGTGATGATGGTTAATTAAAATAAATATACTACAACTTACTTACTAAATAAAAGACATGATGTCCTTAAAGTTTGTATTTATATTTACATAAGAAAGAAATGAAATTGGTATATTTAAAAGTAATTAAAACAAAAGTAATATGTACACGAGGAGCGGTAAATAAGTAGATTAAAAATTAACACAAAATTATACTGAAAAGAATGTTAAATGGAGTAGTTAATTAAGGGTGCACTAATTAGGATTAATAGAAAATAATCTCTGTATAGAACAATACAAAGTTACCTTGAGTTGGGCACGTGGTCTGAAGATATACTCGGACAAGTATATGTAGGGCGATGGTCGGCCGGAGGAATAAGAAATTAATTAGTTAAATTAATATGAATTCGTTTAAAAGAATAATATATATTGAACAATACAAAATTACCTTTTAATTGCGGTGAGATGCAGGGGCACATGGAATCATGGCTAGCACTTGAACAGTACCGCGCGTAAGATGTGGATCTTACGATAGTTCTAACGAGAAGCGGGACTGATAGTTTGTGTCGAAAAGAACACTGGTTTTGAAAACGGTCTGTTTTATGATCCATCGAAGAGAGGGTCGATAACTTGAATTATAATATTAGAAGCGCGACCTGAAGACTTGGTCTATCGATGTCATACATATTATTAAAATAACCCTTGTGACATAAGCTCTCTAATAATATGAAACACCATATATAAAAGAAGATGTATGTAATATTAATTAAAAGAATTTTAAAATTGAAATGTATCTAGAAAGAAATTCCACAGTGACGGTTATTTGATCAGGTAGATGACGAAGGGTCTCGTCGGTCAAGAATATAACAAAGAAAAACTTTCTCTTTGTACGCGAATATGTACAGTTGTACAAATGTAAAAATGTCTTAAGTTAAATATATTTTAAATCGAGATATTCAAAGAAGAAATATATTTAAAAAATAGATAAAAATATATCAGAATAATTGAAACATACATGAGTAGGTAAACCCCACCAGTTTTGTATAATACAAAGGTATTTTTATTAACATAAAATATTATTAAAAATCTGGTGTGAAGAACACAAATGCAGGTTCACTATTCATATTTTCTGTGAACATGTCCGAATATATCCTATCCCCAGAGACGTAGATACGTATTTCGCTTTTCTACAAGCTCATCGGTACGCCCCACTATATTATTAAAAATACTTTAGATAAAAATATTTTATATGCTAAGCGTAACAATCCTTATGTTTATAGAATTAATTAGTTATTACGAGATCATGGTTTAAACAAAAGTCCAAAATTCTTTTTTCATTATCATTTCTAATTTCCTCTCCATGTTCTCCCATAACTGCCTTACAACCGCCATTTTTTTTCCTATTCTGCCATTGAAGTCCCCAGCAATAAACAATATTCCTTTGGCTTCATTCATTACTAATGTTAGCTCCTCCCAGAATTTATCTTTTTCTTCTACTTTGTCATTGTCATTAGGGCCATACACTGCTATTACTGTCATTACCTACTGTTTACTGTCTTTAAGCTTCACTACTAACATGCGCTCCGATATAGCTTCCCATTTACTTATGTTCCTTCTTAAATTTCTATGTATTATTACACCTACTCCAGCTGCTGCTCTATTACATGAATTACTCCACTATGCAGTAATATGTGGTCATTTTCTAGTACTTGCTCCCATTGGCCTTTCTTTTTTGTTTCGCTAATACATAGTATTGTTAAACACGTTTCTTCAAATTCACTTATAAGTTCACTTTCCTTTCCGTTTAAACTTCTAACGTTCCAAGACGCTAATTTCCATTCTTTCTTTTTGTTCGAAGTATCATTTCCATGCCTTATCGTATACTTTATTTCTTTTGTATGTTTAATTTTGTCAACGTCCATTATTATTGCCGCGTCAACCTCCTTCTTTCCATCTATACATTGGTTTCTTAGTTTTTTTGGGCTTTCCTGTCTTTCATTTGCGTTGCTTTTGTCCCATTTCCATTCTTCATCTTCAATATATAATTTCCGGAACCCAATTTTAACCCTCTTGCCACTTTCCTTTTCTTCTTTTGCCCTATTTCTAATTATCATTTGTATATCTCTGTAATGTTTAGATAAATCGTAATTGATAAAGACCTTTTCCCCTCTCCTTTCCTTCAATTTGTATTTGTTCTGCATAACTTTTTTCTTGTCTGTCTGTCGCATTTTCCATTTGTACTAGGCAAGTTCTTTCCGCTAGTTTAATCACTCCCTTTGTTTTGACTTTTAAATGCAACTCTTTATCTATAAACTCCTCCATTTTGTTTTTTTTTATTTCCTCCTGATTGGTTGCATTCGCTGATAGTCCTTATACAACTACATTATTTCGTCTCTTCTCATTATCAAGACGCTCTAACCTGTCATCCATTATTATTATTCCTCTTCTCAATTGGGAATTCTCTCTTATCAATTTTTCATTCTCTTTCCTCATTCCTTCTAGTTCCTTTTTGTACCTCTTCTGTTCCTCTCTCATTTCTTTTATTTCTTCCGCTAAGGATTTCATTGTCATTTTCAGTATTTCCATCATGTTCCTCATCGTTTCTATATTATCCTCCATTTTCTTCTGTGTTTTTATCGGCGATCTAGCTATTTTCTTAATTTTACTGAAGGCATGTTCTTCTACATCCTCTTTAGAACACTTTCTCTTCTTCTCGTCGGTGAAGTATTCATCACTATCTTCAGAGCGTCGCATTTCTACACTTTTATTTCTTTGTCCCTTTTTCTGTTCAAATTATTTTCTTAGTTCGGTCCTGTCTTCCTATCTATATATTTTATGCGAAACTTTGTAGCCGTTTTTATTTGTCGATATGTTTTGCCGCCGCGCAAGATACCAAACCCCGGTCAACCCGTCGTAGGTTTAGCCTCTATTGACACATTTTCTATCTCTTACACAATTATTTACTATTATATTTTTACTACTACTTTATTCTTACTCCTACTTAGTTTATCCTATATCTTGCACTTTTCCACACTAGTTTTTAGTGTATATTATATTAACAGCTCGTAATTTATCGATATATCGAAAATAATTACGGAGCTATTCTTTACATACTGCTAGCCACTTGCCAGAGCCGAACTAACATACATACATAAACATATTCAATACCCGTTAGAAACAGTTTAGGGTAAACCATTTTTTTTAAATATTCTATTAGGTCCAATATCAGTATTCAAGAAATAATTACTACAAATTCTATAGTGCGTATAAACATATTCATCGGTAAGTTCAAGAGGTTGTTTGTTTCCTATAAATGACAGCCATTTCTTGTAGTTCGCCGTACTTTGTAGAGTTGGGAAAACAATGACGAGAATAAGAATACTGCATCCAAATACGACACAACCAGCCTTTCCAATTTCGAAAACAACAAGCAATTTTTTTAGAAACTAAACACTAAAACAATATTTTACTTGCTACTTATGACCGCACTATGTTTTATGTGGTAGGTATTATGGATAACAAAATACTATTAATAATGAAAAATACAAAAACACGCGAAATAACTACTTAATGAAAAATTACTGATCCTAACCAAAGAACGCTCCAAAAATAACGCGTCACCTATGTCACTATAATTAAGTTATCCGCTAGATTTCTGTATTTGCTAGATAAGAGTCATCTTACGTTTAAGGAGAACTTTATTCTAGACCCCATGACAGTTCCACTTAGGGAAATAAAGCTTTCATTCTATACTTGTTATAATTATCTATGATTATTACCGATATCGGAAGAGTCAATGAATCCTTGAAAGATAAGTAGCTTTTGGCGGGATATTTGAATCACTCCTTATTCTGAGACACACCATAGTATGTATGAATATGCATTGATTAGGATGAATTTATTATTCATCATGAATTAACAAATTCTACTCATCCATATTATAAGTTGGCAAAAGAAAATATTGAAATAATTATACTTTATAATTAGAAGTTTCTTCGTGTATTCAACAAAAGAAAAAAATATTTGAAATATATATGTTCTAAAAAATGTACTGGGGCTATGCAACAAATATTAGAACCTTATGAAGATTATGTGGTACATTATATAGATGATATTTTAATTTATAGTAAGAATTATCAAGAAATATAATGGAAATATTGGTAAGAGAAGGATTAAAAGTAAATATTAAGAAGTGTGAATTTTTTAAGAGTGAAATAAAGTTTCTAGGGTATAATATAAGTCCTAGATATGTCAGTGTGGATCAAAATAGGCTGGAGCTAATTAAAGAGTATCCACGTCCTAAAAATGTAAGAATGTTAAGAGGGTTCTTAGGCATAGTTAATTATTATAAACGTTTTATTCCGTACCTGGCACAAACAAGTGCACCATTGTATGAAATGCTTAAAAAGAATGTTAAATTTAGTTGGAATGATGAAAGAATGAAAGCTTTTGAAAATTTAAAGAAAGAATTTTATAATCAGTTAGTATTGATATTACCAGATTTTAATAAACAGTTTATATTAAGAGTAGACGCTAGTGATGTCGCAATTAGTGGATTTTTAATCCAAATTAATAATGAAGGTATAGACGAACCTATTTGTTTTATATCTCTAATCTTAAAAAGCTACGAAATTAAATATACTATCAGTGAGAAAGACATGTTAGCTGTAGTACACGCAGTTCAAAAGCTTAGATTTTATTTATTGGCCAAGAACTTCATAGTAGAAACAGATCATGCTGCGTTGACATAACTATTGAGTACAAGGTTTAAAAATAATAGAGTGTATCGTTGGTCTTTGTTACTGTCAGAGTATAATTTTGAAATTCGTCATATAAAGGGAGTACCAGTGGCGGCTAGCGCATAAGCGCTGCAGTGCTGCAGAGCTCCCAAAAAATTGGGCGGGCGAACCTGTATTAGTTATAACTAGTTTTCTTTTACATAATTTTTCCGACATTTCTGATGTTTATAAAAGCGTAACATATTGTGAAAATTCTCCCCCTGTATATCAAAAAAATTGCATATTTTTCTACATCATCCTGTAGAGGACATCAAACCCTACAATTTGACACCTCAATCATCAAAATCCGACCAGTAGAAGCCGAGATATTCGCTTCCGAAATTCAAACACCAACGCCGGTTATTATCAAAAAATATTCAATAGGCGACCAGTGGAATAACCAACCTAATTCGCGCGATCGCTCACTTGTTCCTTATCTGGTCCACACGAACGTGCTCTCAGAGCTCTTTCAAACACCCGCGCACATCCCGCTACCCCCGCGGCTGTCTAAAACCAATGCGTGATTTTAGCAGGCCTGTTCGCTGCATTTAGTCCAGCGCGGAGGGCGATATGATTCGGTATATTTAATATTTTCGCGAGTTTTTTACGGTGCGGCGAGTTTAACGTAAAAACAATAATATTAGAGTGCGCGTGCTTCTGTTTTTGTGTATTGTTGACAATTAATATAAACTCTGTGTATTATGGAGGTGGTCTTTAATTTAATTAATGTGAAGAGATTCTTTAAATATTCATACGAAGAAAAGATAGAATTAAAAGCAAATGGTAGGCCATTAGTAGATATCACTATTGAAAAAACTGGTGTAAGTAGAGGGAAAAATTATACACGTAAATTTAGTAGCGATATTTATTCAAAAAACGAATGGATTTGTGGATGCAGCAAAAAAAATGCTTTATATTGTTTTCCCTGTTTACTTTTTGGTGGCGATAAAGCTTGGACGGAAATAGGGGTCACGGATCTAGAGCACTTGAGTTTGAGAATAAAAAGACATGGGAATTCTAAAAGCCATCTTCATAATTGTATGGAATTTGCGTTACTAGGGTCAACTAATATTATGGCTCAACTAGATTCTGCTTATTGGGTAAATATACAGAGACATAATGAAAATGTGTCAAAGAATCGGTATATTTTATCAAAAATTATTAATTGTATAAAATTTTGTGGAGCTTTTGAATTGGCCCTTCGGGGACATGATGAGAGCGATACTTCCGAGAATCCGGGGATATTTCGTGGACTTATTAATTTTTCGGCTGAATTAGATGCAACTCTAAGTGAACACCTAAAAAATTGTTCGGTATTTAAAGGCACTTCCAAAGAAATACAGAATGATCTGTTACAGTGTATACTTGAAGTCTGCCAAGAACAAATAATTGAGGAAATTAATAATTCTACGTTTTTGGCGATCATGGCGGACGAAACAGCGGATGTTGCTGCAAAAACTCAAATGGTAGTTATTTTTAGATATGTTCGTGATGGTGAGCCAATTGAACGTTTTTGGAACTACATCATTCCTGAAAAATGTGATGCAGAAACACTTAGCAAAACAATTTTAAGTGTCATAGATGCTTTAATTCAAAATTCACCTAACAAACTGATTGCACAGAGTTACGATGGAGCAGCGGTGATGAGCGGACAACACGCAGGCGTTCAAGCATTGATTAAAAAAAGTACCCTTTTGCGCACGATGTACATTGCTGTGCCCATCAATTAAATTTAATTATATCTAAAGCTGCTTCTGCAAATTCACAAGTACGTGTATTTTTTGGAAATCTACAAGACATTCCCGGCTTTTTTAATAATTCACCCCGACGAGTAGAAGTGTTAAACAAGATTGTAAACAGAAGGATCCCCCACGGCGCTACAAACCGTTGGAATTTTAATATCAGGACCATTAATGTTGTGTACGAAAATAGGGCCTCTCTCATTGAGTGTATGGAAGAAATAGAAGAACAATTCTCCAACAACACAGTCTGTAGTGCAGCCGCCTCTATTCGCCGTACATTAAATGATCCGATCTTCAATTTTTGGCTGAATTTTTTCCATCATGTAATGCCCCATGTAGATATCCTGCTTAATCAATTGCAGCAAAGAAAAATTGAACCCACTCTAGTAAAAGACGCTATCGAAAATTTTGAACGCAGTGTAGGCCAAGTTCGAAATAATATTGACAACATCATAAGTGAAGCATCAGATTTAATAAGCGATGAGCCACAACCAGAAAAACGCAAACGTTCAAATAACAGCAGATTTAATCATCGAATTTCGGCTTTAGAGGTGTGTGGTGTTATTCTAAATTGTGCAAAAGATCGATTTCATTTTAAAGAGCATCTAGTAGTGGCATCACTTTTTTTTCGGAATGCTTTGGAGAGTATTGCAGTAAATTTCCTGAGGACAAACTCACTTCCACATGCTCCTATTATCCAACCCTTCATAAAGAAAGATTACGAACTGAATTGTCTGTTATTTACTCAAGAACTGATTGTAGATCTTTAAAAGGCGCACTACCTCTTCTAAAATTTTTAATAAAAAACAATCTGGGAGATACGTTGAAGGAGACTAGAAAATTATTAGAAATTGTAATAACAACTCCCATGACAACATCAGAGGCCGAACGATGCTTTTCAACACTAAATCGAATTAAGACGTTTCACAGAAATTCAATGACCGAAGATCGTTTAACATCTCTTTCCATGCTATCTATCGAAAAAAAGTTTATTTCCGAAATAGACAATTTTAATGACAAAGTGATAACAAAATTTGCAAATCGAAAAGAACGTAGTATAGATTTAATTTATAGGAAATAATTTGTTAGTAAAGTAGTGCTTAGTGACTCTTATTTTTTTGTGTGACAATTGACAATCGTTCTAGAAATCCATTACTTCAGTGCGGAAGGCGAAGAAAACACGATAAGATCGATGGGAGACAACCTCTTACTGCCCGTGCAAGGTAAATTTTTTTGTAAAACTTGCAGAACACCTTAAAATTTTTAGCACGAGCCGCCACTGGGGAGTACTAAATGTTACTGCCGATACGTTATCGAGAATGTATAACAATAAGAGTAATCTTAGTTATGTTGAACTAAATGAATATAATAGAGAATATGCTGAATATGCTTTTGAGTATGATGTGATCCTTCAGGTCCAACAGGATGAAAGTTTTAATATTTTAAGAGAGGTATTAAGGAATCATTAATTATAAAAATTTTATAATGCGTGACGGTTTAATTATGAAAAATATTAGAGATCAATATTATGTGGTAGTCGATGAAATTTATGCTCGACAAGCAATGTTGCAAATACACGAGTTTGGGTCATATTGGTGGCTATAAAGTATGGCTTACTTTTAGAGAGGCATTCTACGCGAAGAAAGATAGAATTATTGCTAAGGAAATAGTTAGAAATTGTATTACGTGTAGGTTAGGAAAACATAAAAACCGCACATGCCAATACGAGGTAAAGAGTATAGTGGCACAAGCTAAATTAGAATTAGTCGCTATTGATTATTTAGGAAATCTTATTCCTGGGGTTTTGAATATAGAAACATTTTAGTTATGGTCGATATATTCTCGAAATATGTGAAACTGTTTCCTACTTCGCAATATAATACTGAAACCACATTACAATGTATTGATTCTTGGATTACCCATCAAGGTAAAATGAATAGAATTCTTGCAGATAATGCAACGTATTTTAATCATGCTGGGTTTATAAATGCATTAAAAGATCGTGATAATATTTCTTTCTCTTCCATACGCCATCCATGTGGAAATCCATGTGAGAGATACATCCAGGAGATAATCAAGTTCCTTCGAATCAAAACTCACGACAATCATGAAGGATGGGTGACACATGTCCAGGAGGTTGAGGATAATATCAACCATTCTCCGAACACTGTTACTCTGGAGTGTCCTTCGACTGTGATGTATGGGATAAAGCCTGCCAGACCCTGGAATCAACAAATAGAAAGGGTAGAAGATATGGAACAAATTTCAGCCCAAGTGGGAAGAAGACTGGCAGAGCAAGGAAGAAAATATGTCAATAAACAAAATGAAAAAATTACTAGCCTGCTAGTAATTTTTTCATTTTGTTTATTGACATATTTTCTTCACCAACTTCGAACCTGGTCCTGACCAGGTTCGAAGTTGGTGATGCTGTCATTGTAAGAAGTTATCGTCTTGGTAGACGTGCCCAAGGAAAATGCCAAAAGCTCGACCTTCCACTGCTACCACAACCGCGACCAAAATACAGCAACAGGCAAGCAACAAGAAGGTTGCAAGATGTTCTGCAAAAGCTTCCTCTCTCGATCTGACCCACCTGAAGGTGGACGTTCCGTCGTACACACCCTGCCGGCCAGCTCAATAGATACGTAGAGCGCACGAGTCCCGAAGGTCGCTTGCTGTAATGGAGGCGCCACCGAATATTAACACCTGCAAGGTTCACCCCGTATATTCGGAAGCGGATGGCACACAGGTAGCACCAGACACAAGAGAGTTAGCCCCCCCCCCCCTATTACTCGCTGCTGCTATGTACGAAAGTCTTTGCTTATCTCAACACAAATAGGATAAGAAATCAAACAACACAAATAAACAACAATAACAAGATTTAATACCTAGAAATAGATTCTTACAATTTAACAGTATAATATCAGCCATCGTAGTGCTCCATGAAAGAAATGTTATTCAATATAGAACTAAATTTGCTTGTACCACATTTAAAAAGTAGGTACCAAACTAGCAAAGAGGTTGTATGGTATATTAAATATTTATTGAATAAATTCTAAAGTAATTTATGACTTAAAACTAAAGTAAAAGAAATTATGAATTGGTTATCAAGAACATGAATGTTGAAGCAAAATAGTCAAAACAAAGAGATTCTGAAATCAAGGTATCCTAAATTTAAATCAATAAAATACTCAAATTATTACCACTATGCAACAGATCAATAAGAGATTAGAAATAAAAGGTAGAATATATGAAGTGTAAATCAATTACAACAGTATTAGCATCAAGCTGCTAAAAGATAATTAAAAGGATTTAACCCTAATTCTCCCAGATTATTTCCCCTCGATCACCCTGTATACTCAGGTGTTAACAAATCGAGTAAGATAAAATTAGGTATATTTAGTACAGGACAGTTTAAAATTTAGAACACAGGTTATGTATACATATCAATGGTTCTGTACATTAAGTTTACAGAGTAGAAATTAACAGATAACCAGTTCTTCGACGTAACCCAAGAAATATAAAAGTGAAATTGTTCGAATGCCCAACTGAAGGTCCTATGCCCCGTCCAAGTTTCTAATCTAACTGTTGGCCACTAGTGAAGCTAGTCAACCAAATAAGTTATATTTTAAAAGAGTAATTAAGAATTCAGGCAATCAAGTCCATCGGTTAGAGTGAGATTTTAGAAATAAACTATTTTGCTATCTTAATTAAACGCTATATAAAAGTAGCCCTGAGAAGTGATTAGCTTCTCAGATGCCCACCATAAACTAATTATCAATAGATAGATTATAAATTTGGAAAATATATAAAAAAAAAGTTACAGGTTAGAAGAACCATGAACTAACAGTATTACTTTAACTAGTACTTAGCTTGATATTTAATAATGTTCAGAGTCCTTGTCTTCCCTCGTGTAAGTCTTCGCAGAGGAAGAACGAATCGACGCCTCCTTTTCTGAGTCAATTTAGTCTTGCCGCTATTTGTGTCGCCGCGAACAAGATTCAGAATTTCCACAGAACTGCAAGCCCCGCAGAGACTTTAACCTCCGATGTGAGTAGATAAAGGATTCCCGAAGATTCTCCTTACGGTAGTTCGCTAATTAGCAATTCCTCGCTGAGAGGTTTAATCACGAAGCCAAAGTAAAGAATCTGCCTCCACGTGGTAAATCTCTCGGTAAAAAAAACTTGACGTAAGTGTACGATTAAGATACTTAGAAATCGTAAAATTGGAAGATTAGCTTCAGTAATAATATTTTATAAATCCTAGAGAAAACAAATGAAAAGAATAAGTAAAAATTCAAATGATTATGATAAGTCTTACCGCAAAAAAGATTTACAGATAAGAAATATGATAGAATCAGCGCGTCACACGTTTGAAGAACGAATGCCAACGCCAGTGCCAACAGGACACGATACATTATCGATTTACGTCATAGGTAAGATCTATAGACAGGTTATTTTGTAAAGAAAGGAAATTAATTTCCGAAAACCCTAGCCAGGTACAAGTAAGATGTCCCAAGTTAACCAGCAAAAAAAAACGCTAATTAAAACACCGTAGTTCTGGGGAAAAAGACTGACTGAAAACGTCAAGGAATCTGTACAAGTCAGCTTAAAGAAATAAATGTGAGATGGCGCTCTTTGCGAGAGAATAAAATAACGTAACAAAAGGAAAATTAAAAGGAATAATTAGATAAATAAGCTCCCAATTAGGTTCTCGAAATGCTAAAAGAATTCCTAAAATTTAAGTAATGAATAGAGCTGGGGATGTTTGCGGTGTTCCAAGATAGTATTCAGTTAAACGCACGAATATATTATATGCAAAATTTCAAAATTAAAAGTCATTTAAATGTGATAAAAACTTATAGGAATCGATAATACAAGGGTATTATTACATTCATATAATGCAAATATTTATTTCGAAGCAAGTATGCCGAACTAAAATATTTCATGTTTATAATGTCTTCAAAATCCTGTTTACAAAGCACTCTTTATTCAAACACGTGCATAATAAACAAATACTGCATTAGATTGATAATATTACACATTTACAAATAACTATGCAAAATTTCAAAAATAAAAGTCATTTCAATGTGATAAAGAACATATAGGAATCCATAATACAAGGAAGGGTATTATTACATTCATATAATGCAAATATTTATTTCGAAGCGAGCATGCCGAATAAAAATATATGCATTATATGAATGTAATAGTACCCTTGTATTATCGATTCCTATAAGGTTTTATCACATTTAAATGACTTTTAATTTTGAAATTTTGCATATAATATATACGGGCGTTTTACTGAATACTATCCTGGCACACCGCAAACATCCCCAGCTCTAGTAATGAATTAAAGAAACAAAATCTGATTTACAAACAGATATAAACTACAACGTGACTAAGCATTTAAAATAACAAGATGTCGGACTCCCCGTCGTGTAATGATATTTTGGACGACGTGCTGTTGCACACTTCGCCAATAATGCCAATAATTCTCAGAAAATCGTTCCCGTGCTAAGAGAGAAGTCGGTCGCACTTTCACGCAACGAAGCGACCGATACATCAAAATGACGTAGAATGACATAAAAAGAACGGCTATGATATTTTGGAAGACGTGCTGTTGCACACTTCGCCAATAATGCCAATAATTCCTAGAAAATCGTTCCCGTGCTAAGAGAGAAGTCTGTCGCACTTTCACGCAACGAAGGGTCCGATACATCAAAATGACGTAGAATGACATGAAAAGAACGGCTGTGATATTTTGGACGACGTGCTGTTGCACACTTCGCCAATAATGCCAATCGTTCCCCGAAAATCGATCCCGTGCTAAGAGAGAAGTCGGTGGCACTTTCACGCAACGAAGCGTCCGATACATAAAAATGACGTAGAATGACATGACAAAAACGGCTATGATATTTTGGAAGACGTGCTGTTGCACACTTCGCCAATAATGCCAATAATTCCTAGAAAATCGTTCCCGTGCTAAGAGAGAAGTCTGTCGCACTTTCACGCAACGAAGCGTCCGATACATCAAAATGACGTAGAATGACATGAAAAGAACGGCTATGATACTTTGGAAGACGTGCTGTTGCACACTTCGCCAATAAAGCCAATCATTCCCCGAAAATCGATCCCGTGCTAAGAGAGAAGTCGGTCGCACTTTCACGCAGCGAAGCGTCCGATACATCAAAATGACGTAGAATGACATGAAAAGAACGGCTATGATACTCTTATTTTTTTGTGTGACAATTGACAATCGTTCCAGAAATCCATTACTTCAGTGCGGAAGGCGAAGAAAGCACGATAAGATCGATGGGAGACAACCTCTTACTGCCCGTGCAAGGTAAATTTTTTTGTAAAACTTGCAGAACACCTTAAAATTTTTAACACGAGCCGCCACTGGGGAGTACTAAATGTTACTGCCGATACGTTATCGAGAATGTACAACAATAAGAGTAATTTTAATTATGTTGAACTAAATGAATATAATAGAGAATATGCTGAATATGCTTTTGAGTATGATATGATCCTTCAGGTCCAACAGGATGAAAGTTTTAATATTTTAAGAGAGGTATTAAGGAATCATTAATTATAAAAATTTTATAATGCGTGACGGTTTAATTATGAAAAATATTAGAGATCAATATTATGTGGTAGTCGATGAAATTTATGCTCGACAAGCAATGTTGCAAATACACGAGTTTGGGTCACATTGGTGGATATAAAGTATGGCTTACTTTTAGAGAGGCATTCTACGCGAAGAAAGATAGAATTATTGCTAAGGAAATAGTTAGAAATTGTATTACGTGTAGGTTAGGAAAACATAAAAACCGCACATGCCAATACGAGGTAAAGAGTATAGTGGCACAAGCTAAATTAGAATTAGTCGCTATTGATTATTTAGGAAATCTTATTCCTGGGGATTTTGAATATAGAAACATTTTAGTTATGGTCGATATATTCTCGAAATATGTGAAACTGTTTCCTACTTCGCAATATAATACTGAAACCACATTACAATGTATTGATTCTTGGATTACCCATCAAGGGAAAATGAATAGAATTCTTGCAGATAATGCAACGTATTTTAATCATGCTGGGTTTATAAATGCATGAAAAGATCGTGATATTAATATTGCTTTCTCTTCCATACGCCGTCCATGTGGAAATCCATGTGAGAGATACATCCAGGAGATAATCAAGTTCCTTCGAATCAAAACTCACGACAATCATGAAGGATGGGTGACACATGTCCAGGAGGTTGAGGATAATATCAACCATTCTCCGAACACTGTTACTCTGGAGTGTCCTTCGACTGTGATGTATGGGATAAAGCCTGCCAGACCCTGGAATCAACAAATAGAAAGGGTAGAAGATATGGAACAAATTTCAGCCCAAGTGGGAAGAAGACTGGCAGAGCAAGGAAGAAAATATGTCAATAAACAAAATGAAAAAATTACTAGCAGGACCAGGTTCGAAGTTGGTGATGCTGTCATTGTAAGAAGTTATCGTCTTGGTAGACGTGCCCAAGGAAAATGCCAAAAGCTCGATCTTCCACTGCTACCACAACCGCGACCAAAATACAGCAACAGGCAAGCAACAAGAAGGTTGCAAGATGTTCTGCAAAAGCTTCCTCTCTCGATCTGACCCACCTGAAGGTGGACGTTCCGTCGTACACACCCTGCCGGCCAGCTCAATAGATACGTAGAGCGCACGAGTCCCGAAGGTCGCTTGCTGTAATGGAGGCGCCACCGAATATTAACACCTGCAAGGTTCACCCCGTATATTCGGAAGCGGATGGCACACAGGTAGCACCAGACACAAGAGAGTTAGCCCCCCCCCCTATTACTCGCTGCTGCTATGTACGAAAGTCTTTGCTTATCTCAACACAAGTAGGATAAGAAATCAAACAACACAAATAAACAACAATAACAAGATTTAATACCTAGAAATAGATTCTTGCAATTTAACAGTATAATATCAGCCGTCGTAGTGCTCCATGAAAGAAAGGTTATTCAATATAGAACTAAATTTGCTTGTACCACATTTAAAAAGTAGGTACCAAACTAACAAAGAGGTTGTATGGTATATTAAATATTTATTGAATAAATTCTAAAGTAATTTATGACTTAAAACTAAAGTAAAAGAAATTATGAAGTGGTTATCAAGAACATGAATGTTGAAGCAAAATAGTCAAAACAAAGAGATTCTGAAATCAAGGTATCCTAAATTTAAATCAATAAAATACTCAAATTATTACCACTATGCAACAGATCAATAAGATAGATTAAAAATAAAAGGTAGAATGTATGAAGTGTAAATCAATTGCAACAGTATTAGCATCAAGCTGCTAAAAGATAATTAAAAGGATTAACCCTAATTCTCCCAGATTATTTCCCCTCGATCACCCTGTATATTCAGGTGTTAACAAATCGAGTAAGATAAAATTAGGTATATTTAGTACAGGACAGTTTAAAATTTAGAACACAGGTTATGTATACATATCAATGGTTCTGTACATTAAGTTTACAGAGTAGAAATTAACAGATAACCAGTTCTTTGACGTAACTCAAGAAATATAAAAGTGAAATTGTTCGAATGCCGAACTGAAGGTCCTATGCCCCGTCCAAGTTTCTAATCTAAATGTTGGCCACTAGTGAAACTAGTCAACCAAATAAGTTATATTTTAAAAGAGTAATTAAGAATTCAGGCAATCAAGTCCATCGGTTAGAGTGAGATTTTAGAAATAAACTATTTTGCTATCTTAATTAAACGCTATATAAAAGTAGCCCTGAGAAGTGATTAGCTTCTCAGATGCCCACCATAAACTAATTATTCAATAGATAGATTATAAATTTGGAAAATATATAAAAAAAAAGTTACAGGTTAGAAGAACCATGAACTAACAGTATTACTTTAACTAGTACTTAGCTTGATATTTAATAATGTTCAGAGTCCTTGTCTTCCCTCGTGTAAGTCTTCGCAGAGGAAGAACGAATCGACGCCTCCTTTTCTGAGTCAATGGAGTCTTGCCGCTATTTGTGTCGCCGCGAACAAGATTCAGAATTTCCACAGAACTGCAAGCCCCGCAGAGACTTTAACCTCCGATGTGAGTAGATAAAGGATTCCCGAAGATTCTCCTTACGGTAGTTCGCTAATTAGCAATTCCTCGCTGAGAGGTTTAATCACGAAGCCAAAGTAAAGAATCTGCCTCCACGTGGTAAATCTCTCGGTAAAAAAAACTTGACGTAAGTGTACGATTAAGATACTTAGAAATCGTAAAATTGGAAGATTAGCTTCAGTAATAATATTTTATAAATCCTAGAGAAAACAAATGAAAAGAATAAGTAAAAATTCAAATGATTATGATAAGTCTTACCGCAAAAAAGATTTACAGATAAGAAATATGATAGAATCAGCGCGTCACACGTTTGAAGAACGAATGCCAACGCCAGTGCCAACAGGACACGATACATTATCGATTTACTTCATAGGTAAGATCTATAGACAGGTTATTTTGTAAAGAAAGGAAATTAATTTCCGAAAACCCTAGCCAGGTACAAGTAAGATGTCCCAAGTTAACCAGCAAAAAAAAACGCTAATTAAAACACCGTAGTTCTGGGGAAAAAGACTGACTGAAAACGTCAAGGAATCTGTACAAGTCAGCTTAAAGAAATAAATGTGAGATGGCGCTCTTTGCGAGAGAATAAAATAACGTAACAAAAGGAAAATTAAAAGGAATAATTAGATAAATAAGCTCCCAATTAGGTTCTCGAAATGCTAAAAGAATTCCTAAAATTTAAGTAATGAATTAAAGAAACAAAATCTGATTTACAAACAGATATAAACTACAACGTGACTAAGCATTTAAAATAACAAGATGCCGGACTCCCCGTCGTGTATGAAACATTTACCGGAAGTATATAGAGCCAGCCAAAGAATTAGAACAAAAGAAAAATTTGAAGGAACTGAAGTTTGAAAAAGCATAAGTTGCACGATAATTAACAATAAGGTAAAATAAAATAATGATAAACGAAAATGTTGAAAGATGAGGGGACTAAGTTGACTTGACGAGGTTAATAATGAAATAAATTGATTAAAAATTCCTGAATGATCTCAAATTAATTTTTCGAGCGTAACACCACATATTGGACCGTATCGAATTACCAGGCGGTTTAATGATACGTACGAATTATACACAATGGACGGTCGTCGAAAGAAGGGGCGATACCATATTAGTGCTCTGCAACCTTTCGCTCCACAGCTGCGTCTTGAAGAAGAAGGCCCGGACTAAAACTGTGCATCGGGTGAGTGCGCGGACGATAGTGAGTGTAAGAAACTGAATAGTTTCTGTGAGTGCGGAAAACTATATAATAAATAAGATTTTGACATGTCCAGGCTTATTAATTATATAATTTTGGGGATGTGCTATGGATTTTTCCGTAAATAATATTTTAAAATTTAAAATGAATGTACAATTATTGTGGGATAAACTGTATGTATTTTGAAAATGTTATTTCTTGTGTGAGATAAAAACTTGATTTTTTGAGGTCGACTTGATGTGAAAGCGATAGAGAGATATTGAGGGGGAGACGAAGTTTTGCCCTAAGACAAGAACGTTGTATTTCTTTGAAATATATATATATATATATATATTTAATTAATTTAATTCGGGATGATTTGATAGTGTTAATTAGTTGATGGTATTTTATATTCAATTCCCGTATATTGTTAGAGAGTTGTATTCTCGTAATTTGTTGCGTATTTGATTAAACAACGTTTTTCTTGTCAACGTGTCTCCTATAATTTTTTATGTAAGTAAAATTATATTTATAAGACGTCTTAATTCAGAACGCTTTTAAAATTGTATTTCGATTGTATTTATATAATTAGTTAAGAGTCTTAATTAGTAGAGATAAATAATGAAGGTTATTATTAATCCTCTATGTTATAAAAAGTATTATAATTGTAGGATTTTTCTCGTTTGGAAGTCAAGGGTATTTTTTCATGTGTTTGATGTTTGCAGATGCGTAGATTTGGTCGTGTATTAAATTTGATTATACAGTGTGGTTCTCTGGGGAGAAATTAAAAATAAACTTTATTATTTTTTAGATAAGAATGTTCGGAAGTCATTAGAGGAAGTTTTAATTCACCTCGCTATCATATTCAGTGAATTGATTTACCTCAGGAATTGTTGAATGATACAATATCTTTATACTCTATGAAGATAGATTTTTTTTCTTTTTTGATTTTTTTTGTATTAAAGATTCAGTTTAAATTTTATTCTGTTTTATTCTTGTTATAATTTCACTGCTCATTTATTAAAATATATGTAACTCAGAAAATATACATAAATAAATTAGTGTGATTTATTCACTGGCGCCAAGTATTTTCTACAGAACACGTATTTCGTTTTTGGAACTCTGAGAAGTAAGAAGTCCCATTTTTGGAAATCAACCGACTGAGTATCCTAGTTGGGAAGTTTAGTTGTGGATGGTGGCACAATTTCTTCAACAAACCACTATTCATAGCAATATGTAAAGGACACACTTTGTTAAAACTAACTATATTAACAAGCTATTCATTTATTATTTCTTATTAAAATCCAATAAATCAAAATCATCATCAGATTATTCATTATCCAAGTTTATTATTAACTGTTCTTTTTTTTTGTAATTTTTCTCTATGTTAAGATGACGGCACACATTTTCCCATTCATGATTAATTCGAGGGAATCTTTCTGTTACTAAAGTTTCTACACGCTTAGTTTTCGCTTGTATTGTGTATTTTTGAAGTTCAGTAACATGGAAATTATATATTATTATAGTATGTCAAATTATTTGCTCTGGAAATTCATCCACTGTGGATCTTGGAAAAGCTTTTTGATTGTTGCGTTTTATATTTATAACACATTATATTACCTTTTATCATGATAACAATACTGTGTAATTCTAAAAAAAACTTTTCTATGGTAAAAGAAAGCAAAGACGTAAATAGAAAAGAATAGCACAACAAATACAAAACGTTAACGGACATGTAAGAAATTAAGGCGAAATATTCGAAAATAAGCAGGTGACACGGTCGAAAATTTTTACAACGGCTACTTCAAGATAAGTAGAGACACATCGGGCTGAAATGACGTCATTATGACGGACGATATAAATAATCTACATCTGTAAGTACATCACCAGAGTGTATAATGTTAATGGGAAGTATTGAGATAGTGTTTTAATGTTAGTATTTGACTTCAAGATGACACTAGATACAGAATCTTGCCGGCAAATTACCTGTCTTGACCATAACTGGGCGTTTCTTTTAGTTTTATTTTATATATGAAGCAGTTAACTTAATCTAGTTAGAAAAATAAACTTCGTGGATAAAGTGAAAACGTGGTTGAATTTGGCAAAAGTTTAAGATTTGGACCAATTTTAAGGTAAGCAAACGATTATTACTATTTTTTAATATTACTTAATGCGCGGTCTATGTAAATATTATTAAATAGTAAACAAATAGTTATATACACGTATATAATATATAAATTTTATATTTTTAGGATTATTTAACGTGACATAGTGTTACGTAGCAAATTGTTTACAAGAAGGGCAGTAGAGTATCTCAGCCGATTCTAACACCT
This sequence comes from Melolontha melolontha, assembly GCA_935421215.2. Taxonomy (NCBI): domain Eukaryota; kingdom Metazoa; phylum Arthropoda; class Insecta; order Coleoptera; family Scarabaeidae; genus Melolontha; species Melolontha melolontha. The sequence goes on along the minus strand of OW285241.1, from coordinate 64,747,116 downwards.
CCTCATTGACCTTGATCGCATGCATTATTGGCGATCAAGGTCAATGAGGAGGTGTTAGAATCGGCTGAGGATGAGCGACCTTGCCTTCAAGGTCATTGAGGAGGTGTTGGAATCGGATGGTGGTGGCTTAGGTTATTCGAAGGTCAACGTCGTGTGTAGGTCGTTTGAATGTCAATGTCACCTTGATTTCAAAGTCATTGGGGAGGTGTTAGAATCGGATCCACAGAGTTGTTTTTTCTTTTATTTTATTGATAATTAAACATAAATAAAAAACCACAGAGCTGTTTATCTAACATTTTTATTGATAAATGAAGATAATTTTTAGTATAAACTAAATTGTTGGGTAATACTCTTTTTACAAATTGAGCAATTTCTCTTTGAAGGGGCTGGACCGTCAATTTGTTCCTCACCGGTATTATAGTGTTTAAAACACGGTCGATATTCTTCTAGTTCAATTTGCTTGTCAGGTGAAATTAAATGCCAGAACTCCTCTATCCATATTGGGGCTACTTTCGTTTTAAATAAATCTAATGGAATATACTCTATTAGATTTGTTTTAATACCAAATAGATGACCATAATTTTCATAAACAAACTTGACTGCTTCTAATATCAAATCTAGGTGTTGGGACATTTTGTTTTAATCGCTGGTTTCAGTATACTAAGCTTTTATATTATTTTCAACAATATTTATTGGTGATCAAGGTCAATGAGGAGGTTTTAGAATTGTTTGAGGATGATTAAGGTCATTGGAAGTTTAAAGAATAAAGAAGAATGTTAGGGTGGGGACAATGTTAGGGTATATAAAGTTAGCTTATGTTAAATAGATGCTAGTATTAGAGAATATGTTGAAGCGGAAGTTTAATGAGGTACCACAGAGTTCTTTATGTTCTTTAATTGTGGAAGAAAGTGAATTGGAAAAAGATAATAGTGGTTCCATGGTAGTGGAAGAAAGTGAAGTGGTAAAAGATAATAGTATTGATAGAGGTTTACAAGTGGTTGGAGATATTGAGGCAGATTTGGGTATTGAAGAATTTTTTAATAAAATGTCTGAATCAAATAAATTTTGGGAACGTATAGATGTAGCTGCAGAGAATTTTGCACGAGAGACATCAAGTGGTGAAAGATTTGTTGAAAAATATGTTAGAGAACCAATTTGGGAGTTACCATTAGTAGGAGAAAAAATTTTCTTTTTGAATAAAAGTCATTCAAAATGGGTATGTATTGGTTTATTACCACACCAAGATTTTGAACCAAGGTTAAAAATTGTTGGTGTAAAAAAACAATGTGTATGCTTTAATTCAAGGGAATGGAAGTGGGTAATGGCGGAGACTGAAACGTTAAGGCAGTATTTTGATTATAATAATGGTATATTTCCAACTTTTAGAGGTATGAATATTCGAATATCACCTGAATCATTTGATGGAGTAAGTAGAATTGTGAAGATAGAAAAAGGTGGCGAGTATGTGTATTTAGCGTTTGAAAGTTTATCGGAGTTATGGCGGTTGAAGGAAACATTGGATTGTCGATTAGCTGTTTTAGAAGATATGAAATATCATGTATTTTATAATGATATGGTCCGATGTGTAGCTGAAAGTGGTGGAGAAGTGGATGTAGAAATCGATCGAATGTATAGTGGTGTAATATCCGAATGTGTTTGTATAATGAAGGAGTTAGTTATGTATTGGCCTCAAAAAATTAAAAATGATGTAAATTATTTGAGGAAAAATTATATATGATTATGAAATATAATATTAAAATAAATTTAAAGTACTTTATTTTTTAAATTTGTAAGAAATTAATCCTGTAAATAAATTTTAAGGTTTTTAGGATTAAGTGAAATCGACTATTAAGTATTTATATATTGTAATTGTAGATGCTGTTTTTGTCATTTAGATTGTTGATGTTGACTGAGATAGTTTAATATATAAGATTGTGATGGTATTTAGAAGTGGTAGTTTGAATAAGGCACGCAGAACGAAAGGTGGTGGATTGTTGAATACTGTGATAAATAAGCTCCCAGTAGAATTGCACATACCGGGTTATAGATTTTGTGGTCCAGGAACGAAATTAGAAAAACGATTGAAAAGAGGTGATAAGGGGGTGAATATTTTGCATGAGGCTTGTAAAGAGCACGATATATCATATTCTCAATCAAGTGAATTGTTAAAAAGGCACGAAGCGGATGAGAAATTGTATGGAAAAGCTGTGGAAAGAGTGAAGAGTAGAGACGCAGGTGTAATGTGGGCCGTTTGGGCGGCCACATTGGATAGCAGGTTAGGGCGACTTATCGTAGTAAATGATACGCACAAAGTTCGGGTAACATCTTATAATTAATTTAACACTTACAACTGGTTAACAAAGTATTTACATCGAGTACTATGTCCAACTCAGACAGGGTAGAACGTGGTTATTAAGTACAACACCGTTCGTACCAATGGCTGGTTGTAACTCTCTAACGTATAGTTACTATTACTATCACTGTATATGTGAATGTGAATATCTCTTACTTAAATTACTGTCTATATATATTAGAGAAGATCCTTGTAACCTTTTCTAGAATATAACACAAACCCTGACATATAGTCTTGTGTATGCAATATACACAAAGTACGGTCGTGTTTATATAACACGTTACCGTTTGTATTAAAAAGAGCGAGGTTGTAGCCTTGCCGAGAGTGTTATGCATATACATGACTATATTGCGTTATTACACCATCCCTCTTGGGGTTAAAGAAAACTAACGCTAAGGTGTTTGCTTTTCTTTGATCGGAATCTCTCTAACTATTTACTTTTCCCTTACAAATATGGTAACATTGTTGGGATTATAAATTTACAATGGTATTACTTAAACAATAAATTAGCTAAAATTACGATAACTAAAATTCTAAAATTAAATCGTTATCGAGTATCACACCATAATAAGTACATGGTAAAATGATGGATAGTATAATGTATATACAATAATAATAAATATATAACGAATAGATATATAATATAAATCTTAAGATGATTAATATCCTAATATAAAATATATAATATAGATTGTGAAGCTTTAAATAGATAATTTTAAATTCTAAAAGATAATGTTACACAGTCAGTTTTACATTGTTGAAGATTAAAAAATAATTAATTGGGCCTTTGTACACTGTCTCGATTTTGTTAGTCTGTTCGCCTTTTTGTATTTTATTTCTATATTATGTGCAACTTATATAGAATAATTGCCTTGATTCGCAGTTTGCCATTCTTGTCTTTCTTGTTTTTCGCGTTTGGTTCTTGTTTTCCGATTCTTCATGCTTGATCTTGTGGTTTCAATTCTTGTGCATGATCGTTTGCTCCCAATTCTTATGCTCCCTTTCCAACCATACTTTAAAATAAATCGACTCTCCGTTTTTCTATCTATTTTCCTCCATGGAAAAATTATTCTGGAAATCACTCTTTCGTGTATTTCCCTGGACAACACATATTCGTGTATGTCATGTTCCTGCGCAGAACTATCTTTTGAAGCTTATTCTGGCTACAGTAAGGGAGCTCGTACAGCGGAAATGTCCTTATGCTGTAAGCCTTTTCTTCAATACAGAAAAACTTGAGACCAGTTACCAAAACACACTTTTGTTATAACTGTAATCTCTAAAAAAAAAATTCTGAGAGCGTTTTTTGTCGTGTCGGACTATCTCCTGGAAGCGCATGCTTGCTTCGTCACGACCTAGGGGCGAATTGGAGTCTTCTTTGCCTTTCTTCTACTCTTGAAGTTCATCTGATTCGGTTGGTTATCGTTTTCGCCAGTTCCACAACTCTAGGATGATCTGTCCTGGGGGTTGCACTGTTGTTGGTGTCGTAAAGGTACAATCGATAGGTCTCTGTCGTTTTATTGAGCTCCAGACGTGATTAGGATGCTATCGAATCGTCCCGTTACTAACCATTATATCATTGGAATCAACTTCTAAGGCATTTGTGACAAAAATTTCGGAATTTATATAAATAAAGTTAATATACTACTCCTCGTATATTGGTTTCTTTTATTAATTTATTATTCTCTTTTGTTAGCGAAAAACTTTCTGAATATGTCAGCAATAACTTCTGTTCAATGCCACTTATGCGATCGTTTACAAAATAAACATTGCTTGTGCATTTTATCAGTGACCTTGACTTCGTGGATTCCTATACTGTCTTGTCGGTACATACATATTTTAAATCGTTGTTTATTTACTCGCGATTAGTTTAAATATACATGCTATTGTTTATTTGTTCGTTCAGTAAACAATATGAACGACAACATTCATGTGTGGTGCCTAGTAAAAAATAACACGTATGTATTTCGTATATACTTTGAACGTAATTGAACTTATGAAAAAAAAATATAACATATTTTTGCGTTTAGGCAGGCGGTTTATCTTTAAAAAAATATATATATTTAAACTTCTGCGTTAATAACAAAATTGCGAAGTGTACGGCCAAAATGTAGTATTTCTAAATTACATTGTACATATTAGTTTTCAAATAAACTTGACCTTTAAATATAGAATACTTTGCTACGCTGCATTATGTCTGCGTAGACAGAAATAAATGATACACATATTGTGTATATGCATTAAACTAATATTATTGTTCCTTACAATGCAAATAAACATTTCCACTAGCGAAATGTACACAGTTTATATCTACGAAAGTTTTATATTGTTCATTCACTTTATACACTTTATTTTAAAAGGAATACCTGTTTCTTCTTTTTTCTCTTCTCGCCGTGCGGAGCTACTGTTCGCTCTTGGAGATGACTTCCTCCTTTCTTTGTCGCGTACTTGCCCATTTCTTACTCTGGCCTGCTAAACTGTAGGTTTTTCTTTGCCGGTTCGTTCCGAGTTCCTACACGTTCCCTGCAGTCTTAAACGACTGGCAGAATGGTCCTAAGCCGTAGGTAGGCAGAATCGCCATGTAATAATGTAGGGCCCTGTGTGATAAGGTCCTATGTGCCTGGAGGATCGGCATGTAATGTGGGCCGTTTGGGCGGCCACATTGGATAGCAGGTTAGGGCGACTTATCGTAGTAAATGATACGCACAAAGTTCGGGTAACATCTTATAATTAATTTAACACTTACAACTGGTTAACAAAGTATTTACATTGAGTACTATGTCCAACTCAGACAGGGTAGAACGTGGTTATTAAGTACAACACCGTTCGTACCACTGGCTGGTTGTAACTCTCTAACGTATAGTTACTATTACTATCACTGTATATGTGAATGTGAATATCTCTTACTTAAATTACTGTCTATATATATTAGAGAAGATCCTTGTAACCTTTTCTAGAATATAACACAAACCCTGACATATAGTCTTGTGTATGCAATAACACAAAGTACGGTCGTGTTTATATAACACGTTACCGTTTGTATTAAAAAGAGCGAGGTTGTAGCCTTGCCGAGAGTGTTATGCATATACATGGCTATATTGCGTTATTACACAGGTATAGGAGAAAGATTAGCTGCAACTGTGGTTTCAGCTGCTATGAAAGCTAAAACAAAATTAGGTATTGGTTGGAGTAGGCAACGGAAAGAAACGAGTAAAAGTGGAAGGAAGGGTAGTAGAAGAAGTTATAGGAGGAGAAGGCAGAGGTATCGATTAGGTGGTGCTATTTCGTTTTTGCAAGCAATGAAGAAAGCACGGAATGCAATAAGACGGATTGGTAAGAAGAAGAGTGTTTTAGAGAATGCTAGAGTTGCATATCAAAGTTTAATAAAATCTGGAAGAAGAATAAAATATCCGCGATCTAGGGTAATTGCGATACCAAAAAAAGGTGGATCTTTACCGTTAATCCCATTATTTGCAGCATTAGGTGCTTTAGGATCATTAGGTGGTGGTGCCGCAGCAATTGCAAAAGCAGTAACTTCTGCAAAAGCTGAAAGGGATCAATTAGATGAAGCAAAGCGACATAATATTGCTATGGAATCAAAATCTGGGAGTGGTTTATATGTGAAACCATATAAGTCTGGGTGTGGTGTATCTGTTGGAAGTGGATTATATGTAAAGCCGTATAAATCTGGTTGTGGTGTTTATTTACCTGAAGGTGCTAGTTCAAAAAACTGATAACCAGTTTACCTCGAAGGCCTTTAACAGAAAAAGATTTGTGGATGTATGTTCAAAGGTGGAGAATTGGTAAATTTCGGGGTATTTTTAGTAAAGATGTGTTACCGAAAATTATACGCAAAAGAGAGAATGGAATAGTAAATTTGGATGATGATGTTGGTGAAGGGACTCATTGGGTAGCATATAAGAAAAATAATGCTGTAATAAATTATTTTGATAGTTACGGTGATTTAAGACCTCCGATTGAGGTTGAAAAGTATTTATTATCGAATGGTGGTGGTGTTTTACAGTATAACTATGAAAGATATCAAGACAGTAACAGTGAAAATTGTGGACATTTGTGTTTATTGTTTTTGAAAGGATTTATTAAATAAGAAGGAGTTTGTTGCGATTGTTTTATTAAATATTAGTGCAACGATTTTGGAAAGTTGAATTTAAATTAGAAATGGACGCGGATGGTAATGGAAGTGTGAATAATTTGGCTTTTGTTTTGACAGGGAAGGGATCTGAGGTGGCTTGTGTGCTGAATCCACCTATATATTTAAATGGTGAATACGAGATGTATATGTTAAGTTGCAAACTTATAATTCTATCCCTAATGTTACTAGTAAAAATAATGTTTTTAAATATTCAAGAAGTAAGTCAAGTGCTTGGAAGGAGATTATTATTCCGGAGGGTACTTATGATATAATGGATTTACAGAAATATGTCGATGAGCATTTACGGGTTGCGGAAGGAGCAAAACATTTTTTCTTATTAACTGGTAATAGTAATACATACTATGAAAGTGTTTATGAAGGCGTCTGTAGATATTGATTTTGGAGTGGAAAATTCCATTGGTTCTTTATTAGGTTTTTATAGAAGGGTTATTGGAAAACAGATACCGAGTCATAGTGATGAAATAGTTGATATCAATAGAATTAGTGCTATTGATATTATGTGTAATATTGTAGATGGATCATACATTAATGGTGAATTATCACATGTTTTGTATCATTTTTATCCAAATGTTCCACCAGGTTTTAAAATTATAGAGGTTCCGCAAGAGAAAATTTATATGCCTGTAAATACTAATGTATTATCTGATATTATTATTCGGGCTGTAGATCAGATAGGTCAACCAATTGATTTAAGAGGTGAAGAGATGACAATATATTTGAGGATTAGGAGACGTTAGGTTTTAAAAATAAATGTTTTATGTTTTAGGAATAGTAAATGATTTATTGAGGGAAATGATTGTATATATTAGTGAATATTTAAATAATTAAAGAATAGTATTAGTACAATTGTTGATTAAGTAAGGTGTGTAGTAATAGATGTCAAAGGTGAATATTGGATATTTCACATATTAATTTGAATTATTGAGATTATAAAATGGAGAATAATGAGGAGCAGTAGTATTAATAAAATGTGGAGGAGGAATAGAAATTCTTCACGGAAATTAGTGAATAAGTTGTGGAGGATTATTGGTGGGGTGAGGGTACGAAATTGTTTAACAAATGAGAATAGGCGGTTTTTGAAAGGTATGGGATATAAAGTTTTGGTGTAGATTTATTTAAGTGAGAGGGAGTTTTGGTATGTTGATTTTGGGATATTAAGAAATAAAGAGAGGATTATGCTTTAGTATAGAAAGATATTTGTCTAGAGAAGAAGTTTGTTGTGAAGGTGTGATAGTAACAATTTTAAAAATGGAAGTTTTAGATGTTTTAAGAATGGTTCGAATAGATAATTCTATTGTGGAGTTGGAATATCATAATCATGAGATGATATGATGAGATTAGAATTGTGGTACCAGAAATAGATAAGTATACTTTACCATCGGAGTCAGAATTATTAATTGAGGGGAAGTTACGATTGTTTAGTGATGAAAGTAAGGCTAGTGCTACAGCGTCTTTAATTAATAATGCGGCAGCTTTTATGTTCAGCAATATTAGATATGTGATTAGTGGAGTGGAGGTGGATGAAGTAAGAAATGTAGGTATTACATCGACTATGAAAGGATATTTTTCTCATAGTCCAAGTTATATAAATAAATTGGAAAATTGTGGTTGGGAATTTTCTACTGGAAAGGCTCCGGTTTTAGATAATAAAGGTAACTTTAGTATATGTATACCATTGAAGATGCTAATGGGTTTCGCAGAAGATTTTAAGTCTGTTATTTAAATATGTCTCAGGAGCTTGTGTTGAAGAGATGTGCTGATGATAATGATGTAATTTATAATTCAAGTGGTGCTATTAATGAGGGTGTTAGGTTAACTATTAATGCTATTGTATGGCGGGTACCACATGTTAAAGTTGGTTTAAGTCAGGATTTGGCGTTAACTAAATTAACAACGAAAAATACTATAATGGAAATGTTTTTTAGAGGATGGGAAATTCATGAAAATCCGGGAATTCCAGAGACAACAAAACATAGTTGGGCTATTAAGACAGCTCCACATTTAGAGACACCTAGATATATTATTTTGGGTTTTCAGACTGGGAAGAAAGGGAAAGTGGATCAAAATATGAGTAGATTTGATGCAATTAATTTAACTGATGTGACAGCTTATTTAAATGGTAAAAAATATCCATATGAAAATGTTCGAGTGGATTTTGATGAAAATCGTGTAGCCGTTTTATATAATATGTATGCTAGATTTCAACAACTTTATTATGGTTATGAATATACTGAGCCGATGTTAAAATTAAGCCAATTTAAATTGTGTCCATTAATTGGTATTGATTGTTCACATCAGGAAGGTGCTATACATAGAAGTGGTGTGGAGATTAGAATTGAATTTACGGCGAAAGATAATATACCAAAAGATACGGTTATGTATTGTTTGATATTACATAATAAATTGTATCAGTATTCACCATTTAATAAGGTGGTGCAGCGACAGTATTAGTATTTTTTGTTTGTTTGAGGAGTAAGATGGGTGGTGGGAGATATGATAAATACAGTTTATGGAATGTGGTTATGTAGTGTATGGTTACTGATTGGGTGAGAAGGTTGTTTAGTTAAAGATGCTGGATTTAAGTGGGAAGAAGTATATAATTATAGATTTTCAATGGTATCGATTTAATAGTTATAGTTTGATGCCTAAGGAGTTGGCTACTTCTGATAGTGAATTTAAGAGGAGTCATTTTATATTCAAACCGGTTTTGAGTTTTGGTGTATTGGCAGAAGAAGATCGGCAAGTTGCAAGATATGCTTTTAATTGTCATCATGGTTTGAAGTGGGAAGATGGTTATTTAGCTGCAAGCGTGTTTGATGATATAATTAAACGATTGTGTAGAGGTGTTGATTTAGTGTTTGTTAAGGGTAGAGAAAAATTGGATTTTTTGAAACGTATTATAGATCGACGAATAATAGATTTAGTATATGCGGAAAAAATTAGAAGAGGAGAGCCAAGTTGTAGTTTTCATGTTAGTAATTATGTTGTTTGTGCTTTGTCTAATGTGGAACGATTGTACAAGTTTTTGTTAGAAATTAAGTTGAAAGATAATAAAGTTGGCTATATTTAATTATTGTTATAATGGGTTATGCGTGGAGTGCTATGAGGAGTTATGTTGTGGAGAGGGTTGGTAATGTGTTGCGACGACTTGAAATTGATGGAAATTTTTCTGGATTGGATGATGATGATTTATTTTATGTGCCTAAGACATATTTAATGAGCAATATAGGATGTTTGAGTTTAGAATTTGTTTGGCGTCGATTACCTAGAAGTTATCAAGAAGATATTGATTTAATTGGATGTAGACCATGTGTAAGTCATTATGTAATTGACGGTGATGTTGTTGATGGACCTGTTAGGAGAAGAAATTGCTATATGTGTAGGCAGAATGATTTATAGTTTTTGTATTAATATAGTGTATTAATATAGTGTATTAATGTTTGATGTAATGTATTTATTATGTAGCTGTAAATAAATACTTGAGTTTAAATTTTTTTATTAATATAATGTTAGGTATTGAATTTAGACGAGGGGTGTGGGAGGGTTTTCTAGAAACAAAGGAAAAAAGGGAAAGGAGAAAAAGAGAGAAAGGAAAAAAAGAGAAAAAAATGAAAAAGGAAATAAAAAGGGAAAAAAAGAAAAAAAAGGAAAAAGAGAGAGAACAGGGGGGGTTGGGCGAGCCCCCGAACCAATCCACACCGTAGCGACGCCACGGAGCGCGATAGTGCGGAGTGAGCGCGTGGGGATTGGGGCAGCCCCCCCCCGTGACCTACATTCGAAAATTTCCCCCTCCACTTTTCGATAAAGAACTGAAGAATTTGGGAATTTTCCCGGTGTTCAAGGTCACACCTAATATCTAAAATTATCTAAAAATATTAACTTGACCTTGATTAATATATGCAAATTTATAATGTAAATTTGTACGTATTATGTAATAGGTTAAAATTGACGTCAATGGAAATTTCTAAAATGTTAATTTACATAATTAATTGCCCCTATTTTTATATAAATACGAGTTAGTTTTACTGGGATAGACATTACAAGTTATACAATGATAAGTAAACATCCATATTATTAATATTATTACTATATTTATACTTGTTTTTTCTTGTATTTGTTTATTTAATTATTTATAATTCACTGTTATATATTTCTTATATCTGAATAAAATTTGAAATGTAGCATTTTCAAAATTAATGTATTACATTTATAATACATTAATTTTTAAAATATTTTATTTCTTTTGTGTTCTAAAAGTAGGAAAGTAATTACTTCTTTTATGTATCCTGAAAAGTAATAAAATTATAATTCAATATTTGAAATTCAATATTTGAAATTGAAAGTTTAGTATCAGTATTTAAATAATTCGAATTAATTTGATTCCCTCCCTCATTTTTATTATTCTTTAGGAAACACCATCCCCGCCTCAACCAACTTCACAGCAACAGGTGCTTCCCCCTGATACTGACAACCCTAACCCTGAAAGCTTCATAAATATTTCCAATATTAATATTTCCAATCAAGGACGTTTTATGCAAGACCTAGAGCAACTGGAACTTCCAGAAATAGATGATGAAATGCTGTCGGCGGCGGTAGATAGAGCGCTATCTACCGTTGCCCCTGCTAATGTAGTCGGAACAATTACGAGGGCAGCTGTAATGAGAACTGCTAGCGTATTTGTTCCTACTATGACAGAGACAGAATTTCCGACGGTGTTGTCTCAAGTGGCTACTATTGCACCGCTGGGCACTGCTGAAATGAGTAGAGCAACTGCTGAAATGAAAAGACAATTCGATTACGAACAGTACCAACGACAATTCGATTACGAACAGTACCAACAACAACGACAACGAGAACAACAAGGACGACGAGAACAACGAAAATTAGAACAAAAACAACGACGAGAACAACAACGAGAACAAAAACGACGACAACAGACAAATACACAGACGCGACGAGAACAAAAACGACGACAACTGACAAATACACAGACGCAAACAGTTGCTTTGACGCATGCAATTGCTTCTACACCCATTTCTAGTGTGAGAGAGAGTAGTAGTACTCTCAAGAGACTACTTCTGGGTAGACAGGTACACTCTGGTACTGTAATGGTGTCAGCTGCTGCAGTACCACCACCAGTGGACCTATCACCTATAGAAAAACCAGTAGTGGCACATGAGTCATCATCGGTTATATTTCTATCTGCTCATTCACCTGGCAATCCACCGCTTCAACCTGATCCCTCTCGAGATCATCCTCCCTCTCGAGATCATCCTCAATCAGATCCTCAACCAGATCCTTCTCGAGATCCTCGAGATCAAAATTCACCGCTGCCCCATCGTTCGCCTTTGATTACCCCTTCGCCTACCCCTTCGCCTTTGATTACCCCCTACCAAAGACAAAAACAAGCCTCCGAACCTAGATCAAATGGAGAACCTCAACCACTTCCTTTAGAAACTCAACTACATCCACCTTCATTAGAACAAGAATGTCATCCACCTCAATATCAATCATTTTAACCAGAATATCAAGCACCTCAAACACAACCGCCCTTATCAGAACCTCAACCATTTCCATCACATCAACGTCAACCACGCAACACTCTCGCTGCCGATTTTAAAGAACTTTCTGACAAAGTTATGTCGCACCTTGAGAGAAATTCGTCAGTTAGAGATGCCTCCCTTGCCCATATGAATGAGCAGGTATCCGGTTGGATCGCAGACGTCGACCTGTATCTTCAACTCCATAATGTTGCCATTAATACGAACATCCCAGATGTTCATATTAATGAGAAAGTTCAATCTTACCGGAGGAAGAAAAATCGATTCGGACAAATCAAAGCTTTGATAGTTGAACATATCAATAGTAATGATGATGACAGTGATGATGGATAATTTATTATGCTTTTAAACTTTGCACTACAGATTGATTTATTGGTACTTTAAACTAATTACATGCTTTTAAATTTTGCACTGCAGACTTTGATTTATTGATATGTTCAATAACGAAGTTAGACCCTCGTACGTAGACATAGACCGTAATAGTATGATTTGGGAATAATGATTTGGAAATATATACAGTAATATTTGTAGTAATATTTACAGTAAATATAACTGTCCATCCTTCCACCTTACAATAGTAATATTTATAGTAAATGTAACTGTCAACATCCTTTAGTAATATTTATAGTAAATGTAACTGTCAACATCCTTACAGTCATCCTTACAGTTAATATATCACTGTATATTACTGTAACAGTTAATATATCACTGTATATTACTGTAAGGATAACTTGTATATTACTGTAAGGATAAGATAACTGTCTAACTGTCAATATCCTGGGGTGACATCTGGTAAGGAAGTATGGATTTGGGAATATTTACATTATCTTTTCCATGGGGTGATATTCGTCAGAAGAAGTAGTGTTATCGGATTGATTATCGTTTGTTATTTTATACTTTTTTATGGAGCTCAATATAAAGATATTACATTTACAGGATTTCAAGCTTAATACTACAACACCCACAGAAGTGATGGTAACGGTGACATCAACGCCTGGTCACCGTTCATCGATACTGAAAGTATCGGTATCGGCGGCGATGCCACCTGCAGCATCAACGCCACCACCACCACCGACAACATCGACACCACAACCACCGACAACATCGACACCACAACCACCAACAACATCGACACAACAGCCACCAACAACATCGACACCACAGCCACAATTTTTGCCGGTTTCGGATTGGGGATCATCCGATGATGATGAGCCGGAGCCTCAGGCTCCGGTTCCGCAAACACCAAACCAACCGGTGCCGAAACCGGCACCTATGGCTCCGCAAAGGCTCATGAAAGAGATATTCAAGAGATATGAAAATAATAAACAATAATTTTGTTTATTATTTTCATATCCATTAAATTCCATTAATATAATGAAATGTGTAAATAATGTAAACAAAACAAATATAATAAAATTTAATGTCATTTAGATTTAGAAATTTATATTTAATAAATTAGGAAAGATCTGCATATGGTTCAGTATACATTGTGAATTCATGAAGGGCAGTATGCAGTTAGAAGCACAACCATTATCGTTACCTTTATACAACTACGATTCCGTATTTAATGAGAAGAATTTTAACCGACACAGCATTCTATTTGGTGGTACTTGTAAGAGAGCACTAATAGTGGGTCCTTCAGGATGTGGTAAAACGAATGCCCTCCTTACTTTATTATTACATCCTAATGGGTTGCGCTTCAAAAATATTTACATCTGCTGTGGATCACTTCATCAACAGAAATATGAATATCTTAAACACGTAATGAAAACTATTCCAGAGATAATATGAATATCTTAAACACGTAATGAAAACTATTCCAGAGATAGGTTATTTTGAATATACGGATCCGATTGATATGATAACACCAGACCAAGATGCCGACTATTCAGTCGTTATATTTGACGATATACCCACTATTAATTTGAATATTGTCAAGCAGTTCTTCTCTTTCGGTAGGCATCGGAATTTAAATTGTTTTTATTTAATTCAAACATATAGTGCTGTTCCTAAACAATTGTTGAGGAATAATACAAATCTTTTAATTTTATTTCAACAAGATGGTACTAATTTGAAACATATATTTAACGATCACATCCATGACTTAAGTTTTGAACAGTTTTTAAACGTATGCAGAATGTGTTGGAAGAAATCATTTGGTCTATTATTTATCGATACTGACTGTAAGTATAATGAAGGAAGATACCGTTTAGGTTTTGATACTTATATACATTTACAATAAGTTCCTCTAAAAACACCATTAAAAAGATCCTACTTTAGGAAATCTACATCAGTAATTAAGTATTCGTTAAATAGTAAAGAGTAGCGTGTAGTTATAGAGAATAGACGTGTAATTTTGGCTCCGCAAGAATTTATCGAATACGAGGTTTTTGCGAGTGTAATAAAGTATTATTGTTAGTAAATAATTAGAAGTGATTCACAAAGGTGTAAATTTGTGAAATAGTGGAAGAGATAAGTACATGATTAAAATAAATAATATATGTTAGTGTTTGCAATAACAACGGAAAAGAGATAGAGAGAGATGTGGGCGGTTACTCACGAAAGAGGCCAGCATCCGACAATATAAACATATGGCACAATAAAAACAAGGACTAGTAAGACATAAATAAATTTGTGGCGCACGAGCGAATTTCGAATTAGTGTGAAATAAAATCAAATAAATGTGATCCGAAAATTTTAAAATAAATATTTGAAATGGTTATACAAACATGAATCAAACGTGATTTTGTCCTTACCTGCTTTTTAACTATTAATTAAATAGCAATTAGTTAAATAAATGGTTAAATATATCAATAAGGAACAGGTCCGGCTTATAAAATATAAGGAAATATTAACGAGATAACTAGCTTAGTGGTTTGGGGGCCTGGATAGACATTGTTTGCGATGGACAGTGATGGGAGTACCACGGATGAAGGAAAAAGAAAGAGAAATCAAAAAGACGTAGCCGAAATCTTCAAAAAGAGTAAAAAGCTGACCAGAACACCAGACAAAGAAGCAAGCAGTGACGAAAGTAAATTAGATAAATTAATGGAAATGATGCGAGGATTAGTTACACAAGTGCAACACATAGAGGGAAAACAAGATAAATATATGGAAGAAATGAAAGAAATCAAATTAGAAAATGAGAAGATTAGAAAAGAAAACGAAGAACTGAAAAAAGAAATTAGAAGTGCCAAAGGAAGATTAGATAAACTCGAGGGTATGAATAGAAGAAAGAACGCAGTTATGGTAGGCTTGAAAATAGATGGGAGTGATCAAGATCAATTAAAGGTAGCGGTGGAAGATATTATCAAGAAGTACATGGAAATACAAATTGAAATTAAAGCGGTGAAACAACTGGGTCCAAAAACTTGCTTAATAGAACTGAAGAATATAGATGATAAGATAAAAATAATGAAAAATAAGGGCAAATTGAGAGGGTTTATGGAACAAAATATATACATTAACGATGACATAACAAAAGAGGAAAGAGAAATACAAGAAAAGATACGAAGAAAGGCCAAAGAAGAGAGAATGAAAGGAAAAACTGTTAAGATAGGATTCCAAAAGTTAATAGTAGAGGGAGAACAATGGAGATGGAATAGGGAAAAGGGGAATTGGAATAAGGAGGAACGAGAATTGGCACGAGAAAAGAAAATCCCAAAAATAGTGTCAAAAAACTAATAGTAAAGACTAGTGAAAATAAAGATGATGACCCGGACAAGAAAAAGGATATGATAAAGGAAAATAAACAAAATAATGATCAGTATGATAATAATGATACACAAAAAATTAAAAAGATAGAGAAAAGTAAGGATAAAGAAAGTGAAACATGGAAAATTGGTACTTGGAATATAAAGAGCATAACAGGAAAAGAAAAGGAATTAGAAAAGGAGTTTGAAGAGTTAGGAGTGGATGTATTAGCAATTACGGAAACAAAGAAAAAGGCACAGGGAATTATTAAAACGGACAATGGTCATATTATGATATATAGTGGTGTAGGAAAAGAAAAAAGAGCAGCTGCAGGAGTGGGATGCATTATACACAAGAAATTAGAAAACCAAATTTATAGATGGAATGCCTGGTCAGAAAGAATATTACTAATAGAGATGAAGGAAAGAAACAGAACGAAAACAATAATAGTGGTGTACGGGCCAAACGAAGATGATACATCAGAAAATAAGAATAAATTTTGGGAAGAACTAACATTAGTGGTGGAAGACGCGAAAGGTATAATGTTTGTAGTAGGAGATTTCAACAGTAGAGTTGGCATAAGGAACGATGAATATAGTGAAGTATTGGGAACAAACGGGGAGACTGTTAGAAATAACAATGGAAAAAGAATGCTGGACTTCTGCATTATACACAACTTGGTAATAACTAACACTCTTTTCCAACACAAAGATATACACAGATATACTAGAGAAGTCAAGAGTAGGGGGGAGAGGTCCATAATTGACTACATATTAGTTGACAAAAATAACAGAAGAATTGTGAGCGACACGAAAGTAAGAAGGGGGCCGGAAATAGGAAGCGATCACTTTGTGGTTATATCAAGAATAAAAGAAAAAGTTCAAAATAAGGAAAAGCAATATATATATACACAGAAACAAGACCAAATAGAATCACTTAGAATATACAAATTAAGAAGTGAAGTCATTGCTGAAAAATTCCAGAAAAGGATAGCCGAAAGAGTAGAAAATATAGAAATTAATGGAACTATAGAAGAAATTTGGAATAGGTTTAAAGAAATAATAATAACTACAACGAAAGAGATATGTGGCGTAAGGAAAAATAAAAAGAAAAAACAAACAAAATGGTGGACAAATGAAATAAGACATCAAATTAAGATAAAGAAAAAAGCATGGAAAACATACTTAGCAGAACAAACAGTGGAAAAATACGATATATTCAAAGAAGAAAGAAAAAAAGTGAAACATTTAGTAGTACAAGCAAAAAAGGAGACATGGAAAGAATTTGGGGAAAAGATGGAAAAAAACAGTAAAGAGAACCAAAAACTATTTTATAGAGTCTTGAAATCAGTAAGGAATGAAGAAAGGTCACAATCTACACATTATATACAAAATAAGAATGGAGAGATCCTAAGCGATAGAATGAAGATTATAGAAAGGTGGAAAGAATACTTTCAGGAATTGTTAAGCGGAGGAGTGGAAAACGAGAATGCTAGTGAACAACAAATAATAGGAGAAGAAGAGACAGAAGAAATAATTACCATGGACGAACTGGAAGAAGCAATACAAAAACAGAAAAATGGAAAAGCGCCAGGCTGTGACAAAATAACAGCAGAAATGATAAAAAATATAGGACAAAGAGGAAGAGTAATGTTGAAAATATATAACAGAATATGGAGAGAAGAGGAAATACCAAACGATTGGAAGAAGTCATTGATAGTACCAATATACAAGAATAAAGGAAATAAGAAAGAATGCAATAATTACAGAGGAATATCCCTTCTAAGTACTGCAATGAAGATTCTCGAGCAAATAATAGATAAAAGACTAAGAACAAAACTCGAAAATACGTTACATGAGTAACAAAGTGGGTTTAGAAGAGGAAGGAGCACACAAGACCAAATATTCTCTGTGAAACAAATAATACAAAAAGCCTCTAGAGAACAGAAGATAGTGTTCTTAGCATTTATAGACTTGGAAAAAGCCTTCGATAAAGTACCAAGAGAAAGATTGTGGAATGTATTAAGAGAAAGAGGTGTCAATGGCAAAATAAGACGATTAATACAGAAAATATATAACCACAATACTAATGCTGTAATAGCTAACAATTTAGAATCGGAAATATTTAAAACAAACGAGGGACTGCGCCAAGGGGGAAGTCTGAGCCCAATGCTGTTCATTGTTTATATGGATGACATTATCAAACAGTGTGCATGTAAAAGTAAAAAGTTCAGGGTTGGACACCTTAACTTGAATGCAGTCGAAGTTTCTGAAGTGGCATTCGCAGACGACATAGTAGTTATAGCCGACAATGAGGAAGATCTGAAACGTAATTTAACAACATGGAACATGACACTAAAGGACAGTGGAATGACGATGAGTAAGAGTAAAACTAAAGTAATGATAGTGGGAGATGAACAGGTAGATACGAAAATCGTAATAGAAGGAACTGAAATAGAACAAGTGAGAACATTCCAGTACTTGGGAGTACGAATTGATGGAAGAGGGACCCAGGACGCTGAGATTAATCAAAGAATAGAAAAAACAACAAAGCTGTACCACAGCATGAGGAATAATTTCATTAACAAAAAAGAGATATCCCGAGAAACAAAACTAAAAGTATATAAGGCAATTTACCGACCGATATTAACATATGGCTGTGAATCCTGGATATTAAATAGAAGACAAAAGAATAAATTACAGGCAGTAGAAATGAAGTATTTAAGAAGAGTTAGAGGAGTTACAAGGATGGACAGAATAAGAAACTTGGAAATACGAAAAGATTTGAAAATGCAGTCAGTGTTAGAATACATTGAACAAAGACAGCTAGGATGGTGGGGACATTTATATAGAATGGAAAATACAAGACAAACAAGAAGGATATGGGAAGCAAGGATAATGAAAAATAAAAGAAGAGGAAGGCCAAGGACAACATGGAATGATGTCATAGCAGAAATACTGGGAAGGAAAGGCAAAACATGGACAGAAGCGAAGAACATGACAAGGAATAGAAATGAATGGAAAACGTTTATAAAAAGCTAGAAGAAGATAAACGCCCTACACCATTGTTATGGTAATAGGGATTTTTGGATTATATATATAAATAGTAAAGAGACATGGATGAACAAATTAATAAATAATTTAGTAAAAGCTCGCACAGTTTTAAAAGAAAAATAGAAAACACTAAGGGCTGATATCGCGAAGTCTCAAAGTGATATTGATATACAGTATGCACCTATATCCAAACCTTTGCAAGAAA
The DNA here is from genome assembly GCA_935421215.2 of Melolontha melolontha. NCBI lineage: Eukaryota > Metazoa > Arthropoda > Insecta > Coleoptera > Scarabaeidae > Melolontha > Melolontha melolontha. The sequence goes on along the minus strand of OW285241.1, from coordinate 64,728,080 downwards.
TTGCCGTGAAATTAGGTAGTACCATTCTGAAGCAAAGTAGAACCCCCGACTCGAAGGACGCTATGGAGGATACACCAGACACATGGTCTGAAATTTTTCCAGAAAAATCCTATGCAGCAGTACAAGGAACGTCTATTATACGGCAAGGGACACCTTCACGAAAACATGTGTCCTGGTTTAGCCCATACACTCATTCTTCCCCGGCCAAGCGCAAATTGGAAGGAGTTGGTACGACACCTCGAACATCTAAAGTTTTAGCAACACTGGACTCTGAACCAGATGCCCCAACACCTAAGATGTCAACGTCATTCACACAACCTACATTCTTAGAAGATGAATACATAGGTCACCTGTTGCCAGAAACGCCAGAAGGAAGGGAAGAAGATGGAAGTGAAGAAGACGAAACAGATACAAGTAGAAGTATGGATTTAGATAAATCAATGGCACATGCCGTATCACTATTGAGTACGCGTCCAGCTAAGTCGATAATTGCTAACAAATCGTTGAATAAAACCCTTCTAGAAACGGATGAAGTTAAAGAATCATTGAGAGATTATGATCGTACTATACGGCCATATCTTATCGGTTTAATGACCGATGAAAACGATGAATTTGATGAAAAATACGGTGTTCACGAAGTCGGTGGGGATTTAAAAATTGGAAACGCTGATGTTAGATTTGATGGACCCAACATTATCATCGGTCAATTCACTTATAAGGCAACAAAAGGTTTACTAGAATTGCTTTTCAAGAAGAAACCAGGGAAATTTTTATATGCTGATGCAAAGAATTATAAATTTATTCTCAGTGATACAAACTCTCATCGAGTTGATTACGATCCTGATAGGAAGTTTGCAGGCAGTAAAGGTTTTAAATACAAATCAATTATAAAACCTATTATACAAGGAAAGAAACCTGAAGTTTGGTGGAGTCGAACTTGGAAGACTGGCTTAGGTTTGTCAAATAAGGTATCCATGCAAAAGATGGTTGTATCTAAAAGTAAAATTGAATATAAGTACTGGGACGATGTGAATGAACTGTGTGATAGATTGAAGCTACTAGTAGCATCGAAGGATGCCGGTCACTCAGGGCACCAGAACGAGATATTGTCAATAATAGAGGAGTTGAAAGAGTCAAAAATTATAAAATAGTCTCTCTGTATACTCTGTAAAGTCTTGGTTGTATGACAGTTTATATTACGACACCAATGATAGGTAACGATGACAATAGATAAATTTGGAAGACACATACACAAGCATGTCCTTAAGAGACATTTAATGGATGTAGACGTAGTCTCAGACTTTCTCAAACATCCTAAATTTCAAGAAGTATTACAAATGCATAGAAAAAATATTCCTTCTCCCAGTGCAACAGCAACTTCGAACTATATTATTCCAATATATAGTGACGGTTCCATTGACCTCATGGGTTATTATGTAAGTACGTCATTGGCGAAACATACTTATTTATATAAGAATAAATTATATCGTGGGAAGGTTATAAATGTACACTATTCTAACGAGAAGTTAACAACACTGCAAATTGATAAGGAACTATTTAATTCCAAGAGACCGATAGAATTGACAGAAGGAATAACGTTTAGGTTGATATACGTTGGTACCAAACCTACGCCACCAAAAACAGAAGCAGTATTTGCGGAAATAGTCATCGAAGGAAATGTCGTCAATTAGGAGGGATGTTGTAAATGAAATACATAGACCAGCTCGGAGGAGGTTTACTCGACGTCGGGTCATCATAAAAGGATTGCGGGACTTATTTCAAATCGATCTGGTTGAAATGATACCGTACGCAAAAAAAAACGACAATTTCAAATACATTTTCGTATGTATAAACACATTTTCGAAATTCGCCTGGGCAATTCCAATAAAAAATAAGACAGCGATTGAAGTAATGAACGCCATGAAATCCATACTCTCAACTGGGAAAAAAAATATTCCGAAGAATGTTCAAAGCGACCAAGGAAAGGAATTTTTCAACTCTCATTTCAAGAAGCTTATGGATCAGTATAATATTAATCACTACACTACCTATTCCAATCTAAAAAGTTCCATTGTCGAACGTTTTAATAGAACCCTAAAAAATAAGATGTGGAAGGAATTCAGCTTCAATGGGAATTATCGTTGGATAGATATGTTGCAAGGACTAGTCAAAGATTATAATAATACCGTACATCGAATAACAAGGCACAAACCTGTAGCAGTTAATCAAAGAAACGTTGGAAGTATTTTGAATACAGTTTATAGTAATATTAAAGTAGGTGATCCAAGAATTTCAAATTTTAAGGTGGGAGACTTCGTTCGTATCAGTAAATACAGGCACGTGTTTTCTAAAATGTATACGCCAAATTGGTCGAATGAGATATTCACAGTAAGAAAAGTTCAAAATACCTTCCCCAGTACCTATCTACTACAAGATTCGCAAAAACAGAATATTTTAGGGGGGTTTTACGAATCAGAGTTGCTGAAAGTGAAGCATCCGGACGTATATCTTGTTGAAAAAATTATACGACGACAGAAGGGTAAAGTTCTCGTAAAGTGGCTTGGCATGCCTTCATCACACAACTCTTGGATTTCTAAGGATAATGTGTTGTAGAGGTTTAGCTGATAATATAATTTAAAATAAAAAGTACTAAATAAGTTTGAAATGTTTTTTATTTTATAAATAATTAATACAAATAAGTAGAATTAACTAATATCAAGTTGGATTAAACAACTTACAATTATTTATAAGACACATTTACAAAAGATGCACATAATTTATATCATTGCTAAAATACATTAATGACTAATACATTTACAAAAGATATCTATGTCAGAGCATTTAGTTCTAAAAGAATATTTTGTAAGTTTTCTTCCCGTGTAATGCCTTCTATTTTATAATGACCCCACGCCAACGTATTGCTTTTGTCAGGGAGAGTATATCGTTTATCATCTTTAGATGAGAGAGCAACTTTATTCCTCAATTCCGTGTATATTGTGTGTAATTCAGAACGGAATATGTACATTTTCCTCATTATATTTCCATCATCTTCCACCACAGTTTTATAATCAGTTACTGATAAATTTTTATCAATAACGTATTTCTTTACTCCCTTTGCAGTTTTTACAGTTTTATCAAGTAGTTTTAGACAATAAGCTTTAGCACCTGTTCCATAAAAATACTCAATAATTTTTCCAGCATATTCATCCTTCATTTTTCCCAACCTGGGTGAAGTGGTAGGTATTCCATGAATATTATCGACAGTAAAATTCGATGTATAAAACATATGTAAATGTTCGTTTATATCCTTACATACATTATAATTTTGCACACTTATTTATAATCAATGAATCTGTATCTGTATATAATAATGAAACGTCTGTATCATACAAAGGTTTTAAGAAACCATAGAAAAAACTATACATTACCCTCTTAGCTAGTTCCAAAATTGTGAATCCCACATATATAGGTTTTACGTAATCTACACGTACCTTTGTTAATTCGATGGCTGTAAGAGTCACAAAAGATTTTAAAAGATTTAAAATTTGGTTTTGCTATATACGCCTCAGCGCCAAGCCTTTTATGAATAGTTTCCCAATGTGAAACCAATTTTATATTTACTCGATTTTCTACATTTTCCATCGTCTTTCCAAATATACTATTCACCATTAATTTATAAAACTGTTTATAAAACTCGTTGGTGGATTCATTTCGTTTTTTTGTATTGAAATCAATATATTTCTTTAACCAAGTACTGTGTTTAAATCTAATTCCTCGACGTATTCCTCGTAATATCAAACCATTATTAAGACATTGTTTCAAAGTTAAGTAATGTATGACGTAATTTGATTTATCGACAAGGTTTGGAATCAATTTCCCATATTTTGAATTAGGTGGAATAACATGTTCGGGGCAAAAAGGAAAGTCATTGTGCTGTTCGTGAAGATTTGCAGGATATTCTAAATCTACTTCGAAAACATAACCATAATCTCCATCGTCTTCTAAGGCTTGTATATCCATCGTCGGTAGTTCTTCATTTGTTAACCATTGAAAATCACTAACTGGTAAACTGAATGACATGGCATAACCATATAAATTCGTTGCATCTAAATATAGAATATATTTTTTCGCTTCGGATGAATCAAAATCCGGTAAGAATTCGTTGTTAGTTTTTCCATTCTTTTGCAACACATGCTCACACCTCCACGTATACCGCTTTTAAAAAAATGAAACATATCTGCATCTGTTAATAGTTCCAAACTAATACCCGTCATACGCAGCATAGCATCCCAGCTTAATCCTGGAGAAGTAAAATAATGTGCAGGATCTAGTTTGTAATTGTGCAGGCAAATGTTTCGAAAATTTTCAAATACATCTGCTAGTAATAATACATCTGATTGTATATATATATCACTATATTGTCCTAGTGTTTTACAATCGAATAAATTCCAAACCCTTTGAGCTCTGCAATAGTCTTCATCACTTATGTCACTATCTGATAGTATATCATAAAAGCACTCTTTGTTGGGTAATTCCGAAAATGAAAGAGTTTCATAAGACGTAACATAGTTATATGGGAATACACCCTTCTGTCGGATTAATTCAAATTATTCACCTATATAATATCTTCTAATTTCCTCACATTGTTCATTGTCTAAATAAGATGATAATTTCGTCAAAGAGGAATTCAAAAATCGAAATGAGTCTATAAATCTCAACTTGTAGAACACGTTTCTTTTCTTACCATTACAATCTATTATATCTCCCACGTGAACTTTTTTGGAAAATGAAATATATTTCTCTTTATTTTGTGCAATAACATCTACATCCTCCTTTTCAAGTGCCAGCACTTTTACAAACAAATGTGTATCATAATTTGACAAATTATGAAAGATAATAGGTATATATCGGGGCTCTTTATAATTTATATTACATACCATATGTGCTGCACCCCGATACAATCCTGTCATATGATCATGGTCACGAACTTTTTCTTCAGGGACTGTTATTGCTTTTTCACAAATATGACACACTGTATCTTGCTCATATTTATCACGCTCCTCATCAGTTAAAGGTTTCATTTCTACCTCTTTACTTAAATAATTTTTATATAAAAAAGTAACATCAGTTTCTAGCTCTCTAATAAAAGATGTGGCTGCATTTTGTCCACGATATAAACGCAATTTACTCAGATTATTATCAAAACTACATTTCACATAATAGGCAAAAGAATATGGTTCATGTTCGAAACATTTCACAGTAAATGGTTTGGAAGGATCCGGTTCTGACGTATCAATAGGTTTTAATATTGCTTCGAAATCAGCATAAACCACAAAAGGAACTCTTAATTGTCGTTAAAATTTATCAAATTTTAATACATATTCTGGTAGTTCCTCTCCGTACTTATTGATTTTTAATTCTGTGCCGGGAAACACTGCCTTCACCTGCTTACAATCTTTATTTTCATGTCTTCGTAATTTATCTTCACATGTGAAGAAAATTAAACACCCTTCACATATGTATTTTTGATGTCCTGATAAAGATTTCTGTGACGAAACTAGTCGCGACAAATTCTTTATCCAACAGTAATGTGAATTTACATTTTCTGAGGTAACAAGTAATAAATTAATATGAGCTATTCTTCTCCGCTTCGTAAAATATAATGGGCCCACTACTTCTTGAGCTCTCACATTATTCTGAAAACATTCTTCTATACCATATACATTAATGGATATATTATTTTGCTCTTCAAACTTATAGATATCTTTTAAATTTACAGGGAAATGTATATCAGTAAAATCTGCAACTGTACTATAATGTGGATACGATGAAACTCTTTGCGGGAGTCCTACTGGTTCCCTTAGAGCAGAAGTAACGGCCCAAGCGGAACATTTGTTGTCAGAATTTTGAACATTTATTATAGCCTTCTTTTTCTTTATTGATGGTGGTAAGTCCATATAAGTGGAACCTCTCAATGGACTAAACTTATTCATATTTACTTCCAAATATAAAACGTTGCTCAATGTCCACCCTGAAATATAATAAAAATAGTAATTTATAACACTGTGAGGAATTAACAATAATCTTATTTTACCTGAATCGCGCTCCTGACATTCACTCATTTTATTCTTAATCTCATCAATAAAATCTGCATATAGCTCATATAAATTACTTCCATGGGTTATGACTTTATTTCGAGTATTAAACGATTTTATTTCTACATTTTCCTTCGTCAATAAATAATATAAACCATACAATTCCAAATTCACTTTCATAGAAGTATGTATACTTAGAATACTATCCATAAGTGCTATCACTTTCTCCCTAATATTATTTGCAAATTCTTCCACATCAACGTATATGCGAGACGAATCACATACTTGATAACTTACTATTCTATCCCCGAACGTGCCAACACTCTTCTTTACACCATTATCGATTATTACGAACGCTTTAGTACGGTGTAAAGTACTGCGGATATGTGCAGTATAACAATTTGTTTCTACATATACATCACAGATATCACATTTCATTAATTCCACTTCGTTATCGTTAAATTTCATTCTCTTCCCTTTACAAGAAGTTAACATGTGGCGACTTCTGTTATCTCCTCGAGTAAACGTCTTCCCACAGTATTCACATTCAAACATATTGACTTATTATTTCCCAAATATGCACTGAATAGAAACAACACCTCCACTGTACCGGCTCAACTGTTGCTGGAATGGAACGACCATCACCATATATACAACTCGTCGAAGGTCATGCTTATTATTATACTATTTTATGTGTGAAAACATTTCAAACTTATAAATTACATTGACTTATTTATACTAGTAACAATAAACATCTTAGCATTATATGTATAATCAATCCAATTAATCAAAGTCATACATTCTACTGTCCATATCATCGATTAAAATAATCGTCTCTATTTCAAATATGTCCTCAATTTCTTCCTCCTCAATATCTACCTCGTCTGTATCATCTCCTTGCTCCTCCTCAATATCGTCCTCGATATCGTCTTCAGCTTCACTTAACTCATCATCACTACTCCATTCTAATTCCACTACAATCACTCTATTTTTTCTTTCGTGTGCAGCACCCATATCTACTTATATGTTCAAACAAATATTAAGAAAACTTAACACTTTATGATAGAAAAATTCATTCGTTATTATTTATATATTCACGGTTGAACCCCTACCTCGATGTAATATTTAAGTGATGACCTTGACCTTCAAATACCCTTGACCTTCAAATGTCATTGACCTTCAAATGCCCTTGACTTTCAAATGCCCTTGACCTTCAAATGCCATTGACCTTCAAATGTCTTTGACCTTCAAATGTCCTTGACCTTCAAATGCCCTTGACCTCCAAATGCCCTTGACTTTCAAATGTCCTTGACCTTCAAACAGCATTGACCTTCAAATGCCTTTGACTTTCGAATGTAATTGACCTTCAAATGTCATTGACCTTCAAATGTCCTTGACCTTCAAACACCCTTGACCTTCAAATGTTATTGACCTTCAAATGCCCTTGACCTTGGTACGACCTTGGCCTTCTCGTGACCTTGACTGACCTTGGAAATGACATTGACTTTGGTGACTTTTTAATAACCTGCTTCGACCTTTAAATGACCTTGACTACTCAGCCGATTCTAACACCTCCTCATTAACCTTGATCGCCATGACCTTGAAATCAAGGTCGCTCATCCTCAACCGATTCTAACACCTCCTCATTGACCTTGATCGCCAATAATGCATGCGATCAAGGTCAATGAGGAGGTGTTAGAATCGGCTGAGATACTCTACTAAGGGTCTAAACTTCATGAATTTCTAAAAGCAACATCATACAGGTTTCAATAGTTGATTAATGCCACAAGAATATGTTAATTTAGAATAGACGATATTCACTTACTATTTGTAGAAACTATTTTGAAGCAGAATATTTAACAAGCAAGAACTAATATCAAAGGCCATACCATCACTTTATTTACCAGGTATGTAATCCTTTGCAACATATTTAACTGATCTATGAATATATGCTGCTTTCTGTAATTTAGAATCAGTTGACGTGTCTGCTGCCTATAAACCAACAAATCTGATATTAGATGACATGCATAATGTTCTAATTACATCAAAATATACCATAGAAGATATTTCAAAGGAAGCAGAAGCAGGTATTTGTTCTACTAATATAATTGGAGCAGTAGTATGAGAAACCCCTTGCTCCATTATTAACAAAGAAAGTATATTGACAGATAAAGATATTTTTTTACGACTAGGTATTTTCTTCTTTATCATTTTTGTATAGTCTCTAGTAAATTCACATTTTGTATATCTTTGTAATAGATTTACTAATATAAGCTTAATGCATGATTTTTTTTGTCGTATGCTGGTCTTTTGAAATACAACCAATGTGTAAAAAATATAGCTGTTTGTTTTTTATTTATCGCCCATCTATACATATAACAGAAGAAATTCATTATTTATTACTTCTATATTTTACATATACATATTTAAAACTAATTTTTATTCTTCTTATAGGTATAAAAATAAAATGCAATATTTAATCTAATACCTAACATTTATTTATCATTTTATTTTTATACTTATAACAAGAAGAATAAAAACTTATTAAATTCTTATATACAAAATTAAAGATATAAGTTAAGGCAGGTCAGTTCCATTTTAGTTTGAGAACATGGATTCGAGATGGGGTTAAACGCTGTCTCAAGTATTTATCACGAAGTTATACTATCTTCTTGGGGAATTGTCTATGTACATCAATAGCACTATTCATTCGGTTAACCGCACACAAAAAATAGATGTGCAGTTAACAACTGCGTGATATACTTAAAAATGTTGTAGACCATTTATATCGTCCGTCGTAATGACGTCCATTTCAGCCCTGTGTCTGGTCTCCGCTTATAAGGAAGCAAATGAAATCCGAAAAGAGATGGAAGATCAAGTTCCCGAACAGGACACAGGTGGCGAATTTACTGAATTTATTTAGTATAGGTGGCGCCAGAGGTAATAAACTTTAAAGAAGACAGTGCAAAATGTCATATTCGACATTATTTAGATTTTGTCTTTGATGTACGCCATATTGTTTTTATATAAAATACCAAAAATTCCATAAAAACTTGTGTTTGTAATAAATTTTAATATTTAAATTATTGATTTAGAGTTATAGTGTTGCGTTTTTGTGATTTGCGATTATTAGTAAGTACAGTCGACACTCTATATAGTGAAAGACCAAAATGTTGACCGAAATTTCACTATAAACTGTTTTTCACTATATAAAGAGAAAAAAAAATCACAAAATTGAATCATTAGAAAAGATTTTATTAAACATTTGAAAGTTTAAATACATAGCATGTACATACTGTACACATTACATATTGCTATGGATTTTTTTTTTAATAATTTAAATATTTAAAATAAAATATTTTTGGATAGAAGTGTATATTCAAAATGTATATAAATTTTGCGAAGAGAAAAGCTTGTTATCCGAGATTTCATGTAGAGATCGAAGTTGCGAGGGGAGACGAAATTTATAGTTTGAACAAGAAGGTTGTTTTGTGAAATATATTTAAATATATTTTATAAATAAGTAATTAATTCGGGTTGATTGATTGAAAGGGATTTTGTTATATTGTTATTAAAGTCCCGATATTTATAGAGATAAATTCTCATTGTTGTATTTGATGATTAAATTTGATTAAGCACCTTCTTCGCCTCCATTTAATTGTAAGTGGAATTAAAATTATATGAAATAAGCATAAGTATTATTATAATATTTTCCATTGTATTGAAGTTTATAGATAAGATATTTAAATTGTATGAAATACAGATAATACAGTTTATATATTAAAATTCTTTGTAATTTTATAGATTGAAAAGTTTGTTCGAGTGGAGTCAGGGTTATTTTTTGTACATGTTAATACACATGCGTAAGTTTTTGTTCGGGTTTCAGTATCTGATTATACAGTGTGGTTCTCTGGGGAGAAATTAATATTAAACTTTATTATTTTTAGATAAGTTTTGATCGGTGTCATTTAGAGGATGTTTTCCATTCATTTAGCTGTCAATTTTCAATGAATGTTTTTACCTCAAGTACTCGTATTTTTATATATTACAGCATCTTTATATTTTGTAAAGACATATTTTTTATTTTTTTTATTTTGTATTAAATATTCATTTTAATTTTTATCCTGTGTTTGTTTCATTTTACTAATACTGATATTGCTGTTCTAAATTAATTAAGTTATAAAAAATAAGCAAATAAATTTTTGTGAACATTTCACTGGCGCTCAACTCATTTTGAAGACACGTATTTCCTAAGTGGAACCGAGAAGTTAGAAGTCTCATATTTGAAAATTCACCGGTTGAGAAACCTAGTTGGGAAAACTAGTTGTGGATGGTGGCGTGCTAAATTTTCAAACCACTATTCATAGCAATATGTATGTACAGGGCTAAATACTACATACGAAATAAAAAGAATACATAATACAAAATCTGTTAATACATACATATTGCTATGAATAGTGGTTTGAAAATTTAGCACGGCACCATCCACAACTAGTTTTCCCAACTAGGTTTCTCAGCCGGTGAATTTTCAAATGTGAGACTTCTAACTTCTCGGGTTCCACTTAGGAAATGCGCGACTGCAATGTAAGTTGAGCGCCAGTGAAATGTTCACAAAAATTTATTTACTTATATAAGTTAAGTTTAAACAGCAATATAGGCATGAGTACAAAAAATCAAACGCAGGATAAAATTAAAATGAATATTTAATACAAAATAAAAAAAATGAAAAAATCTATCTTTACAAAGTATAAAGATGCTGTATTATACAAAAATACATGAGGTAAAAACATTCATTATAAATTGACAGCTAAATGAATGGAAAACATCCTCTTTATGAATCCGAACAAACTTATCTAAAAATAAGTTTTTCTCACTCGTTAAATTTAAAACATTTTCAAAATAAAGACATGTTCACAAAATATGTACATTTTTAAATTATTCAAATATAAATATATTTTTTTATATAAAAAATCCATAGAAATATGCATGTATGTACATTTAAAATTTGTGTAGTCTTGAGAAATTGCTAAATACCACATACATACATATTATGTACTAGGAAAAATAATCAGTTATTTTCTTTAGAACATTACTTCTGAAAAATAATTGTTGCTCAACAAAATTCTCGCATTTATTCAAATGCATAAAGATTTGATCAGGTACACTTTCCTGGCCCCTGAGAGTAGTTCGCACAATGTCAAATGCATTTCTTATTTCATTTTCACTAAATTTAGCAGGACATTCCCCGGTTTCAGTTTCTTCTTCATGATTTCTATACTTTTTATATCGTCAACTATGTCTTGGTCAGTTGGGAGATCTGTCGTGCCAACATCATTGTCGATTTCCAAGAAATCTTCAAGTAAAAAATCTGCGTCGACGGTAGCAGTTTTTTGTAGAATACCCCATTGTTTTCTTAAGGTAGCGAGATCCATTTCGTCTTCTTCTTCCCATTCGTCAATTTTTTCAGTAAAACCTGCTTTAGAAAAGCAGTTTTTGATTGTTTTCTGAGAAACATTTTCACTCCATACTTTAGCGACTTCGGTTATCACTCTTTAAGGGTAATCAATTTTTGGACTGGAAGGTTGTTATCAATCGCGTTAACAATTTTGTGGACAATTCTGTTTCGGTAATGATGTTTTATGTTTTTTATAATACCCTGGTCCATAGTTTGCAATTTGGAGGTCGTGTTTGGTGGAAAAAGATCAGTTCAATATTCATTAATTTTTTACTTACAGCAACTGGATGTGCAGGACAATTGTCTATAAACATCGCAATCTTTCGATTTTGGCTTTTCATTTTCGTGTCCAGTTCTTTAAATCTATCTTTCGAAAATCTCAGAAGTCATCCATGCCTTGTTATTACTGGCGTAATCTAACTCCAGAGATTTAACTCCTTATAAACGAGGATTTTTGCTTTTACCTATCAGCAGTAATTTCAGTTTTTCTGAGCCATTGATGTTTGCTCCAACGATCAGTGTCACCCTTTCTTTACTTGTTTTAACACTGCTACGATCACACGTCGTAGTATATATATAAAATACCAAACAAAAAAAATTGATAATAGGAAAAGAAAAAAACACAAACGCTCCTCGGAGCAGAACTAGCCTCGGCCGACTAAAACCGCCCCTGCCCGTTCTCACCAACGCCCAGCGGCCCACCCGGCTACTGAGGCTGCCTCAGCTCAGGGGGTGGGGAGACCCAGAGGTACGAGAGAAAGGAAAAATACCCAAAATAAGGTGGTAAAAGGACGCCACCGAATTTCTGCCGCTGGACGTCGCAAACCCGGAAACTTGATGACCGAAAAAAGCAAGCCGCGGGGCAGAGAGCCGGTTCCTAGACCGAGACCCGTTCCACTCTCGAAGTTCGAGAGATGAGGAAAGGGAGAAAAGAAAAGAATAATTTTAACAAAACAGTAGTATAATATCCGTGAAATAATAATGCTCTTTATAATATTCGTGAAAAGAATAACAATAATACTCTGTAAAATATTCGTTAAAAGAATAATAATAATACTCTTTAAAATATTCGTGAAAAGAATAATAATAATACTCTGTACAATAAGATTTAACAGATAACCCTGTATAATTGAATTTAACAGATAACCCTGTATAATTAAATTTAAAGTTAACCCTGTATAAAAAAATTTAAAGATAAGCCTGTATAGTAAAATTTAACAGATAACCCAGTTTAATTAAATTTAAAGTTAACCCTGTATAAAAAAATTTAAAGATAACCCTGTATAGTAAAATTTAACAGATAACCCTGTATAATTAAATTTAAAGTTAACCCTGTATAATCTAATGAAGTGAAAGAATTGCAAAATAAATTAATATTCATTAGGTAATGCAGATAAATTACTAGGAATGAATTTTGAATAACTAAGTACACAGAGACTAAAAGCCTCAAACACCCTAGAAAGAAGTAATACGTATTGTTCTTATTAGTTTACAGAATAATAACAGTTTTAAAGATAGTTTGAACTTAGCGATCTTTCGCTAAGATTATTCCCTTATCTACAAAAAGTTCGAAACGAGTTGTCGCAAAATGTGTAATTTAGAACAAAAGCAATCAACTACGCTAAGTAATTTAACGACGACATAAAAATTTTGACAAATTCGGTGAAACAAAAAGGTATAAAGAGTATATATAAAAAAAATTCTCAATTACAGAGTAAATGAATGAATGTAAAGTAATTAATAACAGTATGCAATTCTAAATTTGACTATTCAACAAGACTTTCATTTTAAATGCGAAATTAAATGGTTTAACAACAAAGAAAAGATATAACTATTCGAAAACAAGAAAATTTGAAAACGCAAATGTTCTCGATATATCGTCGAAGGTCACAGGCTTTTTGTTTCTTGAAGAGAAAACACCTGCGAGATTAATACTTTTTGTTTTGTTTAACAACTGACTAAAATTAAGGAATTCGCATAAATCACAATTTATAAACAAGGACAAAAAAAAAGGACGGTAATAGTTTAATGAGTGAGCTTATCTGTTCGTAGCCGACGTTCGTTGGTTGGAATTCTCCCTTTGTTCGTAGAATAATGAGGAACGACAAGAAAAACGTGGACAAATCTTCGGCACTTTTTTTCTCCCCGGCGTCAGTTCTCCGCAAATGATGTGTTTAGGCCGGTGGGTGGTACCATCTATTTAACGAATAAATGTGGCGATAAGACACAGAGATAATTACAGAAAGAATAACTTTGCTTACCAGTACATCTCGATGGTAAACTAAAAACAAGCGTACGCAAAAAAACATACGCCGTTGACGAAAGAACGCTGATTCGCTTCACAACTCGTTAATTCCTCCAAATGAGATATCGCGCAAAGCGAATAACGAATGAAATTTTAATCAATGATATCCCCGAACGGGTCCGTAAATACGATACGGAATACTAATTAAAACTTCGAGTACAGTGAAAAGCGTTCACATTCAACGTACGTGGTCGAATGCCAAAAACCAAGTCATCCTTCGTGCATCGGTATAAGAACTCGGAGGACAAAAAAAGATTAAAGAAAGATCGCAAGAAAGAATTAAATATGATATTAAAGTGCAGATACAAAATTATACAGGGGATAAATTGTAAAAGTAATAGAATTAAATTAACGAGAAAATACATTTAATCGGAAAACGACGCAATAATATATAGGACGTTACGGACACGTAACAACACCAAAACATTTATCGCTTTTAAAAGCAAAAGTTTTGTTTAGCAAACATTTAAAAAACAAACCGGTTTCATCACAATTGAAAATGTTTTTTGGCTCGTACTTTTTCAATACACTTTTTAAAACAGTTTCAGTCCAAATGCCACAGTCCTGCTGACTAACACTAGCACTCTCGCCGGACACCGTCTTGAAAACAATTGCATTGCGAGTCTTCCAGGCACTCAACCACCCTTCACTAGCTTGAAAATTAACGCAGTTAAATTCTTTAGCAAATTGTAGAGCCTTATGCTTTATTAAATTTACGTACGGGCCACTTGAAACAATCGTAAAACTGGTTCATTTACATTCGTAAGAAAACACCCGTACTCGTTTTCGACTGCTTGGAACATTCGTTTTCTTGATGATATTTTCGCGACTTTTTATTATCAGAGAGACGCAACTTGGAGAAACCAGCAACATCAATTTTTTTGCAGCCTTTATCAACTTCCTCCAAACTTTAATTTTCTCAGCTAAACTTAAACACACTCGCTTGGACATCTTAACTGATTCTTAAACAAAAACAAACTGAACCTGTTTGCGAATTACATATTGCAATGGACTTTTCCCCGAAGAAACTTTTATGAACAATAAGAAAATTTATTACATTTATTTAACATGCACATTTGTTGTATATCTAGGTATATTCACATGTTTATATTTTTGAACTATTTATTAAGACAGTGGTACACTGTTTTAAATTATACAGGAAGGAGTCCGTCTGGCGGTCCTATCTTGTAGCTTTTTCGCTTGATGCCGGATTATGCATCCGATTGAATTTAGAGATACCAGAGGTGTTGAAGTATATGGTCGGGGTAAAAAACTTCATTTTTTACGTCCTGTAGTATTTGATTTAAAGTCGGTTTATTTATTTTGTGTGCTCTTGTTTAGCGTTTAAATTTCATATACGATTTTTAACGAGTTGTGGTGATCTCGTTTGTATTTAATTTAAATTATATTTGGTATCTCTCGCTACTATAGTTTTTTTTTCTGTGAATAAAAGAGTTGCTTACGTAAGTATACTTTTTACAGTTGCTTTATATAAATTTATATTTCGATAATTTGTAGATATTTGTACTTATTTGTAATTTTGATTTATTTCTATATTAGCTTATAATATAGATAGATAAGAAAATTACCATATTTTTTTGAATGAGGTTTTTTTTCTGTGTCACGATATTCAAGAACATTTTATTCAGGTTGGAGGGGAGATGGTCCTTGTGTTTAGTTCGCACAAGTTAAGTAAAGTACGATTTGACATTTAGTCTGTTTACGGTTGAAATTAGGGGTTATAATTTAGAGTTTGAATTTGAGAATTTTCTTAATTATCTATTAGTTTTAATTATTGCTCGCGAGTCATAGGAGGTTTTTCTGTGTGCGTGTTAATTATCACACAGACTGTTTCCTCCCAGCTACTGTTAATCACGCTTTAGCTCCCTTTTCATTTTGAAAAGGGTTTTTCTTTTTTTTTTTATTTTAATAAATTTTATCAGGAAAATTGTGACTTTGAATTAATGCCATTTTGAACTTTATTTCTCCACGATTCTTGCTCGTGCGAGAGCGAGTACTGAAGAAAGTAGTTTCAAGCAGAAGTATTTACCATTGAGCTAGTCCGGACATTTGTGGTGAGCTGACCTAATAAGCAAAGGCACAGTTCATTGCAATATGTAATCTAGGCCTCGACTACATACCTATAAAATGGGTTTTCCCCGGGATTCTCACAGAAATCTATTGTATCTGATCTAACGTTATGAACGCGTTAAGAACCTTTTAAAAACAGTGCGTCATAAAAATGGAGTTCGTGCTAATGTTAGGTAGAAATGGGAAACACGAAGTGGCTAAAATCTCAATAAATGCATAAAAATTTATACATGAAATTCCGGTAAATATTTTATTATATAGAATGTTACTATTACTATTACAGATTCACTATATGCAGGGCTTTTTCATGAAATTTCATTAAAATATTCTAGGGCTTGAAAAAATTTCACTATAAAGAGTTTTTCACTATATAGAGTTTCACTATAAACAGTTGTCGACTGTATATGTGTTTGTTAACAGAGTAATTAAATTAAATTTATTAATTATAAAAATTATGATTTACGCACTATATTGTGTCAATATTAACCTGATACATCTTATTAATTGTGTTTTACAGGTGCTTGGAATAAATATGTATACAATTTGAGTTAGGCAAGAAATTGTGAACTGTAACATCCTAAAATTTTAACAATATATACAGGACGTTTATATTTTATGATGACAAACGATTATTTCCGCGATTGAATATTGACTTTATTTGACTCTGCAGTACTGATTTGAATCACATGCTTTGAATTTGGCCTTGATCTGAAAACTTATATACAAAAAAGGTTTTAAATATATCTGTACGTTAATGCACGTATAACGCTTTTGTTTCATTATGAAACTTATACTTTATGAACTATACAATCTGAGTTGGCCAAGAAATTGTTAACTGTGAAGGATATGTCCCAGGCATTTCACTGAGAATAATAAGTGAGTAGAGTATCTCAGCCGATTCTAACACCTCCTCATTGACCTTGATCGCATGCATTATTGGCGATCAAGGTCAATGAGGAGGTGTTAGAATCGGCTGAGGATGAGCGACCTTGATTTCAAGGTCATTGAGGAGGCGTTGGAATCGGATGGTGGTGGCTAAGGTCATTCGAAGGTCAACGTCGTGTGTAGGTCGTTTGAATGTCAATGTCACCTTGATTTCAAAGTCATTGGGGAGGTGTTAGAATCGGATCCACAGAGTTGTTTTTTTTTATTTTATTGATAATTAAACATAAATAAAAACCACAGAGCTGTTTATCTAACATTTTTATTGATAAATGAAGATAATTTTTAGTATATAAAATATATTATTTAAATCATATTTAATGTTTTAGCTTTTTCTTTTTCGGTATTCTAAATTTTCTAAATTGTTGGGTAATACTCTTTTTACAAACTGAGCAATTTCTCTTTGAAGGGGCTGGACCGTCAATTTGTTTCTCACCGGTATTATAGTGTCTAAAGCACGGTCGATATTCTTCTAGTTCAATTTGTTTGTCAGGTGAAATTAAATGCCAGAACTCCTCTATCCATATTGGGGCTACTTTCGTTTTACATAAATCTAATGGAATATACTCTATTAGATTTGTTTTAATACCAGATAGATGGTCAAGGTCAATGAGGAGGTTTTAGAATTGTTTGAGGATGATTAAGGTCATTTGAAGTTTAAAGAATAAAGAAGAATGTTAGGGTGGGGACAATGTTAGGGTATATAAAGTTAGCTTATGTTAAATAGATGCTAGTATTAGAGAATATGTTGAAGAGGAAGTTTAATGAGGTACCACAGAGTTCTTTATGTTCTTTAATTGTGGAAGAAAGTGAATTGGAAAAAGATAATAGTGGTTCCTTGGTAGTGGAAGAAAGTGAAGTGGTAAAAGATAATAGTATTGATAGAGGTTTACAAGTGGTTGGAGATATTGAGGCAGATTTGGGTATTGAAGAATTTTTTAATAAAATGTCTGAATCAAATAAATTTTGGGAACATATAGATGTAGCTGCAGAGAATTTTGCACGAGAGACATCAAGTGGTGAAAGATTTGTTGAAAAATATGTTAGAGAACCAATTTGGGAGTTACCATTAGTAGGAGAAAAAATTTTCTTTTTGAATAAAAGTCATTCAAAATGGATATGTATTGGTTTATTACCACACCAAGATTTTGAACCATGATTAAAAATTGTTGGTGTAAAAAAACAATGTGTATGCTTTAATTCAAGGGAATGGAAGTGGGTAATGGCGGAGACTGCAAAGTTAAGGCAGTATTTTGATTATAATAATGGTATATTTCCAATTTTTAGAGGTATGAATATTCGAATATCACCTGAATCATTTGATGGAGTAAGTAGAATTGTGAAGATAGAAAAAGGTGGCGAGTATGTGTATTTAGCGTTTGAAAGTTTATCGGAGTTATGGCGGTTGAAGGAAACATTGGATTGTCGATTAGCTGTTTTAGAAGATATGAAATATCATGTATTTTATAATGATATGGTCCGATGTGTAGCTGAAAGTGGTGGAGAAGTGGATGTAGAAATCGATCGAATGTATAGTGGTGTAATATCCGAATGTGTTTGTATAATGAAGGAGTTAGTTATGTATTGGCCTCAAAAAATTAAAAATGATGTAAATTATTTGAGGAAAAATTATATATGATTATGAAATATAATATTAAAATAAATTTAATGTGCTTTATTTTTTAAATTTGTAAGAAGTTAATCCTGTAAGATAAATTTTAAGGTTTTTAGGGTTAAGTGAAATCGACTATTAAGTATTTATATATTGTAATTGTTGATGCGGTTTTTGTCATTTAGATTGTTGATGTTGACTGAGATAGTTTAATATATAAGATTGTGATGGTATTTAGAAGTGGTAGTTTGAATAAGGCACGCAGAAGGAAAGGTGGTGGATTGTTGAATACTGTGATAAATAAGCTTCCAGTAGAATTGCATATACCGGGTTATAGATTTTGTGGTCCAGGAACGAAGTTAGAAAAACGATTGAAAAGAGGTGATAAGGGGGTGAATATTTTGGATGAGGCTTGTAAAGAGCACGATATATCATATTCTCAATCAAGTGAATTGTTAAAAAGGCACGAAGCGGATGAGAAATTGTATGAAAAAGCTGTGGAACGAGTGAAGAGTAGAGACGCAGGTATAGGAGAAAGATTAGCTGCAACTGTGGTTTCAGCTGCTATGAAAGCTAAAACAAAATTAGGTATGGGTTGGAGTAGGCAACGGAAAGAAACGAGTAAAAGTGGAAGGAAGGGTAGTAGAAGAAGTTATAGGAGAAGGCAGGGGTATCGATTAGGTGGTGCTATTTCGTTTTTGCAAGCAATGAAGAAAGCACGGAATGCAATAGGACGGATTGGTAAGAAGAAGAGTGTTTTAGAGAATGCTAGAGTTGCATATCAAAGTTTAATAAAATCTGGAAGAAGAATAAAATATCCGCGATCTAGGGTAATTGCGATACCAAAAAAAGGTGGATTTTTACCGTTAATCCCATTATTTGCAGCATTAGGTGCTTTAGGATCATTAGGTGGTGGTGCCGCAGCAATTTCAAAAGCAGTAACTTCTGCAAAAGCTGAAAGGGATCAATTAGATGAAGCAAAGCGACACAATATTGCTATGGAATCAAAATCTGGGAGTGGTTTATATGTGAAACCATATAAGTCTAGGTGTGGTGTATCTGTTGGAAGTGGATTATATGCGTATAAATCTGGTTGTGGTGTTTATTTACCTGAAGGTGCTAGTTCAAAAAACTGATAAGCAGTTTACCTCGAAGGCCTTTAACAGAAAAAGATTTGTGGATGTATGTTCAAAGGTGGAGAATTGGTAAATTTCGGGGTATTTTTAGTAAAGATGTGTTACCGAAAATTATACGCAAAAGAGAGAAGGGAATAGTAAATTTGGATGATGATGTTGGTGAAGGGACTCATTGGGTAGCATATAAGAAAAATAATGCTGTAATAAATTATTTTGATAGTTACAGTGATTTAAGACCTCCGATTGAGGTTGAAAAGTATTTATTATCGAATGGTGGTGGTGTTTTACAGTATAACTATGAAAGATATCAAGACAGTAACAGTGAAAATTGTGGACATTTGTGTTTATTGTTTTTGAAAGGATTTATTAAATAAGAAGGAGTTTGTTGCGATTGTTTTATTAAATATTAGTGCAACGATTTTGGAGAGTTGAATTTAAATTAGAAATGGATGCGGATGGTAATGGAAGTGTGAATAATTTGGCTTTTGTTTTGACAGGGAAGGGATCTGAGGTTGCTTGTGTACTGAATCCACCTATATATTTAAATGGTGAATACGAGATGTGTATGTTAAGTTTGCAAACTTATAATTCTATCCCTAATGTTACTAGTAAAAATAATGTTTTTAAATATTCAAGAGGTAAGTCAAGTGCTTGGAAGGAGATAATTATTCCGGAGGGTACTTATGATATAATGGATTTATAGAAATATGTCGATGAGCATTTACGGGTTGCGGAAGGAGCAAAACATTTTTTCTTATTAACTGGTAATAGTAATACTATGAAAGTGTTTATGAAGGCGTCTGTAGATATTGATTTTGGAGTGGAAAATTCCATTGGTTCTTTATTAGGTTTTTATAGAAGGGTTATTGGAAAACAGATACCGAGTCATAGTGATGAAATAGTTGATATAAATAGAATTAGTGCTATTGATATTATGTGTAATAGTGTAGATGGATCATACATTAATGGTGAATTATCACATGTTTTGTATCATTTTTATCCAAATGTTCCACCAGGTTTTAAAATTATAGAGGTTCCGCAAGAGAAAATTTATATGCCTGTAAATACTAATGTATTATCTGATATTATTATTCGGGCTGTAGATCAGATAGGTCAACCAAATGATTTAAGAGGTGAAGAGATGACAATATATTTGAGGATTAGGAGACGTTAGGTTTTAAAAATAAATGCTTTATGTTTTAGGAATAGTAAATGATTTATTGAGGGAAATGATTGTATATATTAGTGAATATTTAAATAATTAAAGAATAATATTAGTACAATTGTTGATTAAGTAGGGTGTGTAGTAATAGATGTCAAAGGTGAATATTGGATATTTCACATATTAAGTTGAATTATTGAGACTATAAATTGGAGAATAATGAGGAGCAGTAGTATTAATAAAATGTGGAGGAGGAATAGAAATTCTTCACGGAAATTAGTGAATAAGTTGTGGAGGATTATTGGTGGGGTGAGGGTACGAAATTGTTTAACAAATGAGAATAGGCGGTTTTTGAAAGGTATGGGATATAAAGTTTTGGTGTAGATTTATTTAAGGGAGGGAGTTTTGGTATGTTGATTTTGGGATATTAAGAAATAAAGAGAGGATTATGCTTTAGTATAGAAAGATATTTGTCTAGAGAAGAAGTTTGTTGTGAAAGTGTGATAGTAACAATTTTAAAAATGGAAGTTTTAGATGTTTTAAGAAGGGTTCGAATAGATAATTCTATTGTGGAGTTGGAATATCATAATCATGTTCCGTTTGGTTCACCAAGATATGAAAATAATGATGAGATTAGAATTGTGGTACCAGAAATAGATAAGTATACTTTACCATCGGAGTCAGAATTATTAATTGAGGGGAAGTTACGATTGTTTAGTGATGAAAGTAAGGCTAGTGCTACAGCGTTTTTAATTAATAATGCGGCAGCTTTTATGTTCAGCAATATTAGATATGTGATTAGTGGAGTGGAGGTGGATGAAGTAAGAAATGTAGGTATTACATCGACTATGAAAGGATATTTTTCTCATAGTCCAAGTTATATAAATAAATTGGAAAATTGTGGTTGGGAATTTTCTACTGGAAAGGCTCCGGTTTTAGATAATAAAGGTAACTTTAGTATATGTATACCATTGAAGATGCTAATGGGTTTCGCAGAAGATTTTAAGTCTGTTATTTTAAATATGTCTCAGGAGCTTGTGTTGAAGATGTGCTGATGATAATGATGTAATTTATAATTCAAGTGGTGCTATTAATGAGGGTGTTAGGTTAACTATTAATGCTATTGTATGGCGGGTACCACATGTTAAAGTTGGTTTAAGTCAGGATTTGGCGTTAACTAAATTAACAACGAAAAATACTATAATGGAAATGTTTTTTAGAGGATGGGAAATTCATGAAAATCCGGGAATTCCAGAGACAACAAAACATAGTTGGGCTATTAAGACAGCTCCACATTTAGAGACACCTAGATATATTATTTTGGGTTTTCAGACTGGGAAGAAAGGGAAAGTGGATCAAAATATGAGTAGATTTGATGCAATTAATTTAACTGATGTGACAGCTTATTTAAATGGTAAAAAATATCCATATGAAAATGTTCGAGTGGATTTTGATGAAAATCGTGTAGCCGTTTTATATAATATGTATGTTAGATTTCAACAAGTTTATTATGGTCATGAATATACTGAGCCGATGTTAAAATTAAGCCAATTTAAATTGTGTCCATTAATTGGTATTGATTGTTCACATCAGGAAGGTGCTATACATAGAAGTGGTGTGGAGATTAGAATTGAATTTACGGCGAAAGATAATATACCAAAAGATACGGTTATGTATTGTTTGATATTACATAATAAATTGTATCAGTATTCACCATTTAATAAGGTGGTGCAGCGACAGTATTAGTATTTTTTGTTTGTTTGAGGAGTAAGATGGGTGGTGGGAGATATGATAAATACAGTTTATGGAATGTGGTTTTGTAGTGTATGGTTACTGATTGGGTGAGAAGGTTGTTTAGTTAAAGATGCTGGATTTAAGTGGGAAGAAGTATATAATTATAGATTTTCAATGGTATCGATTTAATAGTTATAGTTTGATGCCTAAGGAGTTGGCTACTTCTGATAGTGAATTTAAGAGGAGTCATTTTATATTCAAACCAGTTTTGAGTTTTGGTGTATTGGCAGAAGAAGATCGGCAAGTTGCAAGATATGCTTTTAATTGTCATCATGGTTTGAAGTGGGAAGATGGTTATTTAGCTGCAAGCGAGTTTGATGATATAATTAAACGATTGTGTAGAGGTGTTGATTTAGTGTTTGTTAAGGGTAGAGAAAAATTGGATTTTTTGAAACGTATTATAGATCGACGAATAATAGATTTAGTATATGCGGAAAAAATTAGAAGAGGAGAGCCAAGTTGTAGTTTTCATGTTAGTAATTATGTTGTTTGTGCTTTGTCTAATGTGGAACGATTGTACAAGTTTTTGTTAGAAATTAAGTTGAAAGATAATAAAGTTGGCTATATTTAATTTTTGTTATAATGGGTTATGCGTGGAGTGCTATGAGGAGTTATGTTGTGGAGAGGGTTGGTAATGTGTTGCGACGACTTGAAATTGATGGAAATTTTTCTGGATTGGATGATGATGATTTATTTTATGTGCCTAAGACATATTTAATGAGCAATATAGGATGTTTGAGTTTAGAATTTGTTTGGCGTCGATTACCTAGAAGTTATCAAGAAGATATTGATTTAATTGGATGTAGACCATGTGTAAGTCATTATGTAATTGACGGTGATGTTGTTGATGGACCTGTTAGGAGAAGAAATTGCTATATGTGTAGGCAGAATGATTTATAGTTTTTGTATTAATATAGTGTATTAATATAGTGTATTAATATAGTGTATTAATGTTTGATGTAATGTATTTATGTATGTAGCTGTAAATAAATACTTGAGTTTAAATTTTTTTATTAATATAATGTTAGGTATTGAATTTAGACGAGGGGTGTGGGAGGGTTTTCTAGAAACAAAGGAAAAAAGGGAAAGGAGAAAAAGAGAGAAAGGAAAAAAAGAGAAAAAAATGAAAAAGGAAAAAAAAGGGAAAAAAAGAAAAAAAAAGGAAAAAGAGAGAGAACAGGGGGGGTTGGGCTAGCCCCCGAACCAATCCACACCGTAGCGACGCCACGGAGCGCGATAGTGCGGAGTGAGCGCGTGGGGATTGGGGCAGCCCCCCCCCCCCCCCCGTGACCTAAGTAGATAAGGTATGCCGGTTCTAGCTCAAAATCCCATGTATTTTCTTATGGAGGTTCATTTTGCACTTTTTCAATTTGGACATATTAATCCGGGACACCTCTATATACACTCGTAGATCTGTTTACAGATCTACGAATGTATATAGAGGGTGTCCCACTGAATGTTCGGGGGTGAGTTTCACATAGGGGTGAGAGGCTTGCAAGGCGGTTATCGAGGATGCCTTATCGGATGTTAAATTATATCTAGCAACCCTAACATAAATTTCAGTTTCTAACCAATGACTATCGTTACTGTAGTTCAGAGATATTTAGAAGAGAGATGACGTCACATATTTCGAATTATCCGAATTATTTATTTCCCCGAAGATGGAGTCACATATTTAGAATTATTTGATTTTTTTTATTTTTAAAAATATCACAGTACAAGGAGTCGAATCATGGATATCTAGATGTGTATCAGCCCTCCTTTGTCATGAGGCCACATTGGGAATAAGAATTAGAAATTGTAAATTACATATGTAGTTCAACATATTTAAAATTTTTTTATATTTTTAATGTCGGGGTGTCGGGGAATCGAACTCGGGTCCTTTAGAGTGAGACGCCGGGATTCTATCACGAGACCACGCTGGGTAATATGAATGGGATATTTTATAAGTTATATATATTGTCTGACCTATCTCGAATTACTATAAATTATTTTTCCAAGTTAAATTAGAATTACTATCATAGGTAGATATATCGATCGAGTCTTAATAATCGTTAAATTTACGTTTAATTTGCATATAATTGCATATAATACTCAATATATTTGACGACCATAGTTTTGTGTGCAGGATATCGGTTGTAGTTCAACATATTTAAAATTTTTTATATTTTTAATGTCGGAGTGTCGGGAATCGAACGTGGGCCATGCTTCACATAAGCCGGCTTCTTAGGCGCTAGACCATACGGCCCCCCAGAATTTAATTTTTTATAACTTACCTATATTGTCTGACTTATCTCAAATTATTATAAATTATTTTTCCAAGTTAAATTAGAATTACTATTATAGGTAGATATATCGATCGGGTCTTAATAATCGATAAATTTACGTTTAATTTACATATAATTAGTATTAATTACTCCGTTTAATACTCGATATATTTGACGACCATAATTTTGTGAGTAATAATGCTTAGTTAAAAATAAAACATAATTTCACATAGGATAAAATTTTATTTAGGCAGCATCTATTTTTTAGCATAATATACAGTAATATACAGAGCATCTAAGGGTTACAATGCAAGTACATAGATCAAAACAAGTCTATACATGTCTTAACAGATATAGACTCGTAGTTTTGTAGGTAGGAGATCTGTATGGAAGGGACAAAGATATATAAATAATATTTCTACTTTAAAATGTATAGAGTGGTTTTAGGGCGCTTGCGTATATAAAATAGTAAAGCTATCACGTGATCATTATTATCTCATTAAATGAGTATATATAGCGGAGTATATGTATATGGAAATCATGCAATCAGTGTTCATCGTTGAGTTAAGATGCAATCCGTTCAACAAATTAAATCTTCGCTCTTCAACGCTAATATTGAAAATAATAAAGATGCTCTGGCTTCAGAAATTAAAAAATGTAATTCAACTCTCCGAGTATTAAATAATTCATTGAGTAGTGCTAAAAGTGTTGGAGAAAAACAAAAACTGATAGCTACCATTGCTCAAGTAAAGAGCTTCAAACAAATGTATCGAGCTCATCAAATAGCTGGAGGGAGTTACGCACCGAGGAAACGTACTACTGCTTCTTACCACGTTAAATGGGAGGATATCAAATCAGCGTTTCAAAACCGTATTCGAACTGGAGTTATAATTAATCTAAAACATATCGACCCCATATTATTTATGGAAGATGCTGCTATCCTATTTCAACGAAGAATTTCGAATGTGTTAAAGAAGGAAGAAGCCATCAAGGTGAATACAATGTTTTGTGGCGAATTCAAAATACAGAAAGCTGACCAAGAGATTAATGAATTAAAATATTTTAACACTAAAAATATTGCAATTTATCGAGACACCAGTCTAAAAGAATGGTTTGTTAGCTGCATACAGCAGCCAATTCTCGCCGATCTTGAAGAGTTTCAAGAAAGAGACAGCGGTTGGGCGTTATCAACAGTCATCAGTCTCCAGGTAAATATTAATAAATTTACACCTCAACTAGGATCATCCTACATCGAATTACCTTCGCAAATTAAAATTAAAAAAGCTTGCTTTAACGTAGAAAATAATGATCAAAAATGCTTCGCATGGGCTGTTGTATCCGCATTATATCCAGTGAGTAAGAACACGCGAAGAACTACAAAGTATCCAAACCCATCATCTGTGCTAAATTTAACAGGAATTCAATTTCCAATGACGATGAAACAAATTCCACGGTTTGAAAAACAAAACGATGTATCAATAAATGTTTACATTTTGAAAAAAAAAATGAAAAATTCATCACCGTACCTACATATCTAGCAAAAATGAAACAAACTAAACATGTGAATTTGCTGCTTATTCAGGATATGTATTATGATGAAAATGCGGAAGATGATATTGAAAACAAGTTATCACCACCTAAATATCATTTTGTCTGGATTAAGAACTTATCACGCCTTGTATCCTCACAGCTATCGAAGCATGATAAGAAAAAGTATTTTTGTGATCGCTGTTTACACTACTTTTATACGAAAACCGCTCTCGATAAACATTACGTAGATTGTCAAGAAATGAACTACTGTAAGATCCGATTACCCACGGAAGATGACAAGTTTATTAAATTTAAAAATTTCAAAAATAAAGTGAAAGCGCCCTTCATTATTTATGCCGATTTGGAGTGTCTACTTGCACCATGTAAAATTCAAAATAAATATCAAGAACATCTGCCATGCAGCATAGGTTATTACGTAAAGTGCGGCTATGATGAATCATTATCATTTTATAGAAGTTATCGTGGCCAAGATTGTATAGAATGGTTTACTAAGGAACTCAAAGCTTTTGCAGAAGATTTAGAAACAGTATTTTTGTGCCCCATACCCATGGACAAACTAACATCTGATGAACGATATTTGTATGAAAACGCTACAATATGTCATATTTGTGAAAAATCGTTTAGTTCGGATGAAAAGAAAAAGGTTAGAGATCACGATCATTTGAATGGAAAATACCGAGGAGCTGCACATCAAGATTGTAATATAAATTATCAAGATACACATACAGTTCCGGTGGTTTTCCATTACCTAACTGGGTACGACTCACATTTCATCATCAAGAATTTGGCTGAGGACTTAAAGGGACATATAGATGTTTTGCCGACAACCAAAGAAAAATATATTTCATTCACTAAACATATCGATGAGAATATAATTAAATTTAGATTCATTGATTCTTTTCGATTTATGGCTTCAGGACTCAATACCTTAGCATCATATTTAATAGAATATCCCGAACTTATATCTGAATTTTCTAATCTAAGCGATGAAAAATTGAAATTGCTAACACGAAAAGGAGTATACCCTTACGATTATTTCGACTCAGAAGAGAAATTCAAGGAAACGAAGCTCCCCGAAAAATCTAAATTCTTCAATCAATTAAACGATCTAGATATTTCAGATGAAGACTATGATCATGCGCAAAAGGTATGGAGTGAATTTAATATCGAAAACTTGGGTGAATATTCAGACCTATATCTGAAGACGGATGTGCTACTATTAGCTTGCATTTTCGAACAATTTAGAAGTAGCTGTCTGAAAACATATGAGCTTGATCCAGGACTTTACTTCACCTTACCCGGATTCGCATGGGATTGTATGTTTAAACATACTAATATAATCTTAGAATTACTGACAGATTTGGATATGATTATGTTTATTGAACGCGGAATCAGAGGAGGGCTCAGCCAATGTTCTTATAGACATCTTAAAGCAAATAATAAATACATGTCGGATTATGATTCTTCCAAACCAGACAAATTTATAATGTATGACGATATCAATAATCAATATGGATGGGCAATGTCTCAATATCTGCCTTATGGAGGATTTCGATGGTTATCTAATGCCGAAAATTTCAATGTTTTAGATATACCCGATGAAAATGATATAGGATATATTTTAGAGGTAGATTTAGAGTATCCGCAAGAACTACATGATTTACACTCAGATTTACCCTTTTGTCCTGAACATCTAGCTGCTCCGGGATCGAAAGAAAAGAAATTAATGGCTACCTTATTCGGAAAAAAACGTTATGTTATTCATTATAAGAATCTAAAACAAGCCTTAAGACATGGTTTAAAGTTAGCTAACATTCATAGAATACTGCAATTTCAACAGCGTACATGGCTGAAATCATACATTGATTTAAACACTAAACTGAGATCATTGGCTATGAACGACTTTGAAAAAAATTTGTTTAAACTGATGAACAACGCTGTTTTCGGGAAGACGATGGAAAATATACGCAAACATAGTATAGTGAAACTAGTAAATAAATGGAAAGGACGATATGGTGCCGAAGCTTTAATTTCAAAGCCTGAATTCAAATCGGCGACTATATTTAATGAGAACTTTGTTGCTGTTGAACTCAACAAAACAGAGATCTATTTTAATAAACCTATCTATGTAGGAATGGCCATATTAGATATTTCTAAAACATCAATCTATGAATTTCACTATGATTATATGAAACCGATGTTTGGAGATAAATGTCAAGCAGCCTACACAGATACTGATTCGATTATCTATTCAATTGAGTGTTCAGATATCTACGATTTAATCCGTCGCGACTGTCATAGACGATTTGATACAAGCGATTATCCTAAAGATAATGTTTATAGTATTCCTCTTGTAAACAAAAAAGTTCTAGGTATGATGAAAGATGAGATGAATGGGGAAATTGTAACAGAATTTGTAGGCTTGAGATCTAAAATGTATGCTATTAGAGTAGAGGGTAAAGATGCAGTAAGGAAAGCTAAAGGGGTTAAGAAGAACATTGTCAAAAATCGAATAAGTTTTGATGATTATATAGAATGTTTGTACAATACTAACGAGAAATATATGAATCAAAAATTAATTCAATCCGAAAAACATCAAGTGTATAGCAGTAATCAAACGAAAATTGCTCTAAGTCCTCATGATGATAAAAGATACTTAATAAAAGACAGTTGCAGTACGTTACCTTGGGGACATCGTGATATTATGTGTATAGAATGAATTATATTTTTAGCTTGTAGATTAATTATTCTATGTATAAGCAAGTTTCTAAACTAATATTGTATATGTATATTGAGGAAAGAAAATATTATGTGTATAGACTGAATTATATTTTTGTAGATTAATTATTTTATGTATAAACAAGTTTCTAAGCTAATATTATATATGTATATTGAAAAATAAAATAAAATATTTATTATATATATGTCTATTTAATATCCATACCAACAACCAGATCATGCAGGGGTATTAGAAGATCTATGTTATAGGGGGGTAGGAAAGGCTGCAACTTTTAAACATCTCGAAATTCAAACATCCTAATTATACGAATAAAATTTTCATAAGTAATAAATAGAGGGAGGAAAATTATATTTGAAAGTGTTTTTAGCAGGAAATATACATTGTTTATGCAACACATATACTAGCTTTCTCAACTAAACTTTCCCTCATTAAATAAAATAATCAGATGCGGTGAATCGGTATATCCTTAAGTGATTTATAATCGCAAAGACTCCATGAAATTTAAGGTGAATACATAAAGGCTTAAACACAAGGTGTGCTTATTTTAAGTAGATTGGAAATTAAGTAGATGATAATATATACACTAGTCACTAGCTTTTACGCAGAATATATAAATTATATCTCGCAACCCATACATAATAATGATTAATCAATATAAAATGTCTTGAAATTAAATATGTTTTAATAATTTTATTAATTACTCTTATTAGATATCAAGCCTTCAGCATTTGGTCGCGTAGAAAATCTAAACGTTAAAATATGAATGAGTTTAATATTAGAACTTATATAAAATTGCATATAATATGAACTAAAAGGGAAGAAGAAATAGTTGAAGCTCCATTGTATGCTATCTTCAATTATTTATGGCTGTTAAGCTCATAGAAATTCGGTTCTGTTTATTAACATATTAAGATGTATATAACTATGTAAATTAGAAATAAAAAGAAAATATCAATTCATTTATGTTTTATTTATAAGGTATAATATATAGATAATATTAATAAAATCATAATATATTTTTATTGTCTATCCATGAATTGTGTGAGTTGTTCAACCCCCCACCACTTCACGTATACTTTATTACGCCTCCACCGCAATATCTTTTCAACGAGGTAAACGTCCCTATGTATAGTCTTCTGTAATTCTAGTTCATAGAAGCTGCCTAGTATTGGTCGACCGGATATATCCTCAAGTACATATGTTGTTCGATCTCGATGAACGCGCGATAAAACATGTCTAATGATATTGTCCACTTTCCTAATTCTATTTTCAAAACGGCATCTGTAGGCAGCTACAGCTTTCATGCTATCGTTTTAAATACATGATTTATTAGTAATAATTATACTATTTTTTTCACTATTCCAGTAAGCGGAGCGTATTCTACAACGCTGTCGTGAATGATTAAACAGATGGCAGTAGTATTGTTAGGGAAAGGATTATCTGACTCAAACTCAAGTTTTATGTCTACGGTACCCGCTTTTATGCTCTCTGCTTGTTTAGAAACGTCTAAGACTAAGAAGGGGTAATCAATGAAAGCGTTATAATCTATTAGAGGTTGAGCGATCGTTCTCCCATAATATGAACATTGAAAGGATGCATACATCCTATATGCTAAAGCGTATCGCTTAATATCCATTTGTAAATTCAGATTATTGTAAGGATAGGTCTCAGAGTTTAAGTATAGTTTTATATTACTGATTGACACGTGATCAAATCGACCAGCGTCAGCAGTTAAGTTATCCTTCCTATTTGTTTGGAAGGCTATTATTACGAAGCGCGGTTTCTCTAAATTTGTGCTCGTTTTAACACTCCACACATCTTTTTTATTGCTTCGTAAAGATGGTAGTTCATGCAGATCCCATTTTCTAAATGGCATGTAGATAGGTTTATTAGCGTTTAAAGTTTTTAATAAATTTAGACGAATTGAGTCGTCCATAACAATATGTGGAACATGCCATTCGACTTTACTGATATCTATTTTAGCTTTTTTTGTGCCATCTGCTTCAATATTTTTATAACAATTAATATCTAATCGGCTTCGTATCAGTATCAGCTCTTGGGAGGTATAGGCGACCACTTTCCTATAGTCTTCGAAGCATCCGACTATAAACCTTAAGGGAATGCATGCACTAAATGTATCACCTGATAATGTCGGCTGACTTTTATTTTCGAAAGGATACCAACCCGCCATTTGTAGAGACTTGCTCTCATTATCACTTAAAGACAAGAAACCTTTGATGGTAGAAGTTATACCAGGCTTATTACAACGATCTATTTCGATACCATTTATCTCATATCGCAGCTGATCAAACAGAAACGCGTATGCATTATTTATTAGCTCACAAGAGCCAGTCCCATCTATGTTTGGTTTAAATGTACCTTCAATATATATGTAGCTGTCACCTGGAATTGTGTATACATCTTGATTATTTATTGGTATACGTATTTCATCGTTCGCATTGAAGTTATTGGCGCGAGGGTAATATGTATGATATTCCTCCTTAGTAATCGCTTCGTCGAAGTTTAACTTTGCGTAAATGTCTAACTTTTCCATCATTAACAACAAATCCTAATGATTGGAGGAATGTTAAATTTATAGGCGTTAGCACGTTAGTCGTCGGAGACTGAATGGCCGTCGTCTGCTTATAAGGGGATTCTTTATATGTTCTGTTAAACTCCAAACCCATTATAATCGTTTTAATTCTAAACGCACAACGATCTGCTCACCTCGAAAATTTATTGGATCTCCTTCTTGATCTAGCAACGTTAACGTAATATTGCTAATGTTTTTTGTTGTTGTCGGCAGATAGACTATATTCCGAGGTTCTATATTGATGCTGTAACCAGGTTCTACTGCGGGCGAAAATTCGAAGAGTGTGTGTGAAGGACGTGTGTCATAATACGCAGAAGATACTATATTGCACTCGATTCTAATTGTAACAACCTTTATAATCTGTACTGGAAGGTCAGATTCGTAGGTCCTTTTAGCATGCAATTTGCTTTTGCTGAATCCTAACATGCGACCGATTGAATCTTCCTTAGTAAAATCTATAGAAAAAATACTATATAACTCACACCTCAACGTGTTGTTGTTAGGTTTTATAGTTAGTAAACCGCTTTTATCTAATATGTTTTTGTTTGTAGACGGCAATCGGTTTTGTATATAAGTCTCTAAATCACTTATTTCATATGAGCCAGTGGGTATTTCTAACACCTCGTTATCATAATAGAATTTGTTATGTCCCTCATAAACATTTGGTATAGTATTGTAAGTGTGTAGACCTATAAGTCCCAATCCATATTCATATCGATCATCTAATTCAATCGGGGGATAGTAATCTGCAGTAAGCACGTGGTTAGTGCTTTTGAGTGTGAACGTGTTCGACATGATACTGAACTCACTATGTACTCTACATATAGCTATATAGAAATTCTAAACATAAATGTCCACAATTCTTTTCGTTAAACTTCTGATATCGGGGGTGATTATATTTGATTTCACATTTTTTTAGATATTGAACGAGTTCAAGCGGAGGTGATAAATTTCCATATGAGTCGAAATATTGAACTTTCAGTTTTCTCTTGGAATATGCAACCCAGTGTGTGCCTGGCCCTTCTTTTGAATCAAGATTAACGACTGCACACTCATTGCTTTTTGGTATATTCGGTAAGCTATTTCTCATAATGACACCTCGGAAGTAGGGTAAATAATCTCCATACTTTAAAATGTCTACGTCTGAGAGAGCTCTGCGTGGCAGTCGATTTAAAAGTTTTTTGTTTCCTTATTTGATTTAAGATATAGTCCCATTCCTCTTTTATATGGCTTCAAAAACATTCCTTCGCCTTTTTTCCCCAAAGCAACTTCTTCCATAACCTTATTATGACGTTGCGTCTCTTCTAACACTTTTTGAGATGCTCTAGCTTTATTGACCGCTTGCACAATTCCGGTTACACCCCCGGTAAGACCACCTAAAGCACTTAAGCCAGCAAATAGAGGTATGAGAGGAATGATACCCCCTGATTTCGGTAGAGGAATAACTCTAGGTGTATTAATATTTGTTTTACCCCCATTCTTCTTTATCGCGATTTTAGCAGAAGCGAGCGCTATTTTAGCTCCATCAACAATATCCTTCAGTTTAGTCTTTTTTAGGGCTACCTTAGCATGATAGACAACTCCTTTTCTAAACGGGATTTTTCTAACGAAGCCTCCTTCTATTCTGTTCCGTGTTTTCGCTATAGATGATCTACGCTTAGTCTTAATTCGATTTAACCCCATACCTAATTTTCTTTTAACTTTCATACTGTTTGTGACCAACCAAGCAGCTGCTTTTTCACCAAAACTTGCGTCCTTGGATTTGACTCGAGTCCACGCTCTTTCTTGCAGTATGTGATCGGCTTAATGACGTTTTATAGTATCGCTATCCCTCGAATAAGCGATATCGTGTTCTTTACATGCAGCGTCAAGCGGATTAATTCCTTGGTCGCCTCGGGCCATACGCTGTTTCAGTTTCGTACCTGGACCACAGTATTGATATCCGGGTAGATGTAATTCTACTGGTAACTTATTAATGAGTGAATTTAATATACCTCTACCCTCTTTGAATGTAGACATTTGAATGAAACATATATTAATGTATGATCACATTATATAGATTCATTCTTGCGAAATGCGTGTCGTTAAACAGAAGGTAACCTTAAAGGTTCAAAATTTAGACGGTGGTTTGATAGACAATAAATTTAAACGAAGACATGGAGAAATATTACCAAATACTATCAGAGGTATAATATGTGGGCCATCTAACTGCGGAAAAACAAATGCTCTTTTGAGTTTGATTACCGAAGAGAATGGTTTAAAATTTAACAATATCTATGTTTATTCCAAGTCACTTTACCACTCTAAATATCGATTTCTAGAGGCAGTGATGAATAACGTGAAAGATGTTAAATATTTTAAGTATTCGGAAAACGATAACATCATAGATCCCTGTAAAGCTTTAGAAAACTCTGTGTTTATTTTCGATGATGTTGCTTGCGAGACACAAGATAAAATTAGAACATATTTTTGCATGGGTCGACATAAGTCGATTGATTGTTTCTACTTATGTCAGACGTATACTCGAATACCAAAACATTTAATACGAGATAATGCTAATTTTATTATTTTATTTAAACAGGATGATTTAAATCTTCGACATATATATGCCGATCATGTTAACACTGATATGACTATTGATAAGTTTAAAGAAGTTTGTGCTGAGTGTTGGAAAAATAATTATGGTTTTCTAACGATAGATAAAGATAGTAATATCGATGAGGGTCGCTATAGAAAAATGTTCGATTGTTATATATATTTGTGAACACAAGCATATTAGTCAATCAGTTAACGATATGCATATGGTTAAGAAGTATAACAATGGAGGAAGAGCAATCGTCAACCGATATCAGAGATATATGTTGTGATATATATTGGACACTCTGCGAATGTATTTCCTCATTTTTTATAAAGCTTTTCCGCTAGCTATGATCACACTTA
Source organism: Melolontha melolontha (assembly GCA_935421215.2). Lineage (NCBI taxonomy): Eukaryota > Metazoa > Arthropoda > Insecta > Coleoptera > Scarabaeidae > Melolontha > Melolontha melolontha. The sequence continues at coordinate 64,693,397 of OW285241.1, read as the reverse complement.
ATAGTATTAAAGTATGAAAACAAACTATCTGCCTCAATAGCTGTTTAATATCCGTTCGGACCTGTTCATTCCTGTTCCAGAGCTATCCAATATCTAATATCTTAAAACAGCTCATCTGTTTCAATAACCGTTTAATACCCGTTCAGATTTGTTCATTCCTGTTCTAGAGCTGTATAATATCTGTTTTATATCTATACAGACTTGATCATTATCCGTTCAGACCTGTTCCATATCAGTTTCGGAAGCTGTTCGTTCTCTGTTCAGACCTGTTTAGAAGCTGTTCAAACCTGTTCACTATCTGTTTCGGAGCTGCTTGCTATCTGTTTGCGGGACAGTCCTGAGGATGTCGCCGAAGAAAAGGAGCAAACGAAATGATAAAGATGAAATCACCTCTGAAATCATACGCGCTAGCGCTTCAATTAGAAAAAAATATTTGGCATTGAAATTAGGTCGTTCTGAATTTGACGCATTACTAACACACCATTTCAAACCAGTCACTGAACCCCTTAAAAAAGTTTTAGAAAAAACATCAGCACAGACTGAAATAGATCTGAAGAGTAAGATGAAGTCAGAGGATGAAGAGTCTAAACAAAATATAAGAATTCCGAAGATGATATCAAACACAAAGTCACATAGGCTTTCTATGGAGAGTTCCGATAGCCCTTATGAGGGACTTAATATAACTGATCGTAACATTGAAAATTCCGACCTGTATTATTTTCCTAGAATCTACTTGGAAGGATTATTGTCCGATGTTAGCAGAGAATATGATTTAACGTTTGGTGTCCACGTTGATCCTGTGTCGGATAACTTTAAAATGGGTAAATCAAGTTTTACTTCCGATGGTCGTGATTTTGTAATCGATAACGTGCGATATAAGGGGACGCGAGGATTATGTGAGTTAATATTTAAGGCACATCCTAGCGAGTTTACGAGAGATGACAAAGAGCAGTATAGACGAATCTTAAAACAAACTAGTGTACATCATCGTGACTTTGATCCCGAAAAGCAAGTCAAAGGAAGCAGAAGCTATAAATATTCATACATCATTAAACCTTTATTGAATCTAAACACTTCATCGATGAATCTGGACACATCGTCTACGAGTGGATATATACAGGGGAGTGGTCATGTTGGTGAAGAATTAGTAGTGAGGAATGCTCCTTATCAGTATGTGTACTGGGATGATATAAACGAACTAGTTGATCGACTACGTTTACTCCTAGCATCAAAAACGGCCGAGCACTCTGGACATATAAATGAAATTGCCTCCATTGTTGAAGAGCTCAAGGAATCCGGCGTAATTGTATAATTAATCGAAGCCGAGTATTAATATAGTAGTACGCTATTACTGTCCGTAAAAGCCGGTCAGTCATGAAGAGTATTGATAAATTCGGGCGGCATTTAAACAAAAGTGAAATAAAAAAATCACTCGCACCATATAACCTTCAGTCTATTTTATCTAAAGATATCGAGGGACATTATGATTTTAAAAATAAACGAATACGCAATATTCAGTCGCCTGTAGAAGATAATGATTCTGTGAATATGGCTTATGTTAATAAAAAGATACAAGTCCTTAATGATTATATTAAAAAGATTGAATCTTCATGTGCGAGCAAAACCTTTGTAGATACACAGATCGCAGCGGTTGATGAGATTATCAAAAAGAGTGTATCTGTATGTGCTAGCAAAACTTATGTAGATAAAAAGTTTACATCGGTTGATGAGCATATTAGAAAGACTATATCTGCATGCGCAAACAAAACTAATGTAGATAAAAAGTTTATCTCAGTTGAAGATAATTTTAGAAGGAGCTTATCGGTATGTGCAAACAAAACTAATGTAGATAAAAAGTTTACAGCGGTTGATGAGCTAATTAAAAAGATTATATCCTTAGGCGTAAATAAAAGCTATGTGGATAGTAAGTTTAAAGAACTTTTGGAAATTCTAAAATAGAAAACATCACCACTTGCTCGCGCTGTAGATCTATAAAAAATTTGAATCTACGTTGACGCATTAAAACATTTAACGATAGTAATTCTATATGAGCTGTCGAGCTGCGACTTCATTTACACAGATAAAGTTCAGCTGTAAACATCTAAGCTGTATCGATATTAAATATTTTAATAGAGAAATGAGTGAAATTAAACGTGACGTTGTAAACGAACTACATAAACCTGCTCGTAGATTGTTTACTAGGCGACATATTATTATTAAGGGTTTCGATGACTTGTGGCATGCGGATCTCATGGAATTTATCCCCTATGCTAGAGAGAATAGTGGCTATAAATATATTCTTACGGTAGTAGACTGCTTCTCGAAATATCTTTGGACGCAGCCCGTTAAAACTAAGACCGGTCAAGATGTGAGAAACGCAATGGAAATAATCCTTAAAGGGCCGCGACAGCCTAAAAATTTACAGACTGATGCTGGAAAAGAGTTTTATAACAATAAATTTCAAAATTTAATAAAAAATTACAGTATAAATCATTATTCTACATATAGTTTAATGAAAGCGTCTATTGCCGAGCGTGTAATTCGAACTATTAAGGAAAAATTGTATAAAGAATTCAGTATGCGAGGTAAATATAAATGGCTCGATATATTACAGACAGTTACCGAAAAGTATAATCATACTATACATAGAAAGACTAAAATGCGACCGTGTGATGTTACCAAGAAGATAGAAAAACGTCTGCTAAAAAGTGTTTATAATAATATAAAAATAGGTGGACTTCGGAAATTTAATGTAGGTGATATCGTTCGTATAAGTAGATATAAAGGAATATTTGCTAAAGGATTCACCGCGAATTGGTCTACGGAATTGTTCAGAATAGTTAAAGCGAATATTACAAATCCTTCGACATATATACTTGAGGATATGTCCGGTCGACCAATACTAGGTAGCTTCTATGAACTGGAATTGCAGAAGACTATACATAGGAACGTTTACCTCGTTGAAAGGATTTTGCGGCGGAAGCGTAATAAAGTATACGTGAAGTGGTTGGGGTTGAACAACTCACATAATTCTTGGATAGACAATAAAAATATATTATGATTTTATTAGCATTACCTATATATTATACCTTATAAATAAAACATAAATGACTTTATATCTTTTTTATTTTAAATTTACATAGTTATATACATCTCAATGTGATATTAAGCGGAACCAACACTTAATTTTTTGCTGACGGAAATCCATCTATATGATCGCCCTGGTCCAGTCGATTGTAATGTCTATCACAGGGTAAATAATCCTCTAGATCAACTCTTTCTCTATAGGAATCTTGTGCCAGTTTCGTCTTAAAGATCCTGTCTGCACCTTTGTTTGAAGAATATGAAGCGGTATGTGTTGGATTGCCGTTTTAGATATATCATCTAACATACCGAAATTATCTTCTAATTTTTGTATAACTTGATACACTTCATCTTCTTGATTTGCCATTTTACAATTTATATATATATCAATGCGTAATATTTATCAACATACATTCAAGACGAATGCGAAAATACGACTGAGATGGGAAAACTATTTATCATATCCGTATACAACATAGCCCCCTCCATCACATACAATATCTTTATTGTAATCGAATTCAGGGTACCTATGTGTAGGATACTGGATTATATGTGTCTTCGGATATTGTCCACGTAAACTTAACACTCGTGAAGCCTCTATGTCGAAAACATATATATTCTCTAGGTAATCAGCCTCTGGTTCGAGTATTAAATAATATTCCTCGTAAATCGCTGTCTGTTTCTCACAATCTATATTAGGATTGCAATATCCTAGCACGTTCATTAAATCATCGATGTGAAAGTATCGTCTATTCTGATAACTGAATGACGCTATAAATCCACAATCCCTCAATGTCAACTGCGATGAGAATAATCACTTGCGAATTTCGTTGGGTAAATCTTCTCCGATTACTTGTATAAATTGTTTATATTTTTCCATCGGATCTAATTTCGGATCCCATTATACTGGATTATATTACGCGATACAAAAGCCACAGATCGAGATAAACACCAAAACCACTATATATATTTTAAAGTAGAAATATCATTTATATATCTTTACCCCTTCCATACTGATCTCCTGCCTACAAAACTACGAGTCTATATCTGTTAAGACATGTATAGACCTGTTTTGATCTATGTACTTGCATTGTAATCCTTAGATGCTCTGTATATTACTGTATATTATGCTAAAAAATAGATGTTGCCTAAATAAAAATTTATTCTATGTGAAATTACTAAGTATTTTTTCTTTATTATATTGTAGATAATAGATACATTTATATCTATTTCTAAATACAGTCTCGATAGCAATGAATATACAGTTGCAGGTATCTCTTTTTCCTATATCTTGATGCTCTTTTTATCAGATATATCCGACTACATTAGCAGGGGCAACGGTAGATAGAGCGCTATCTACCGTTGCCCCTGCTAATGTAGTCGGAACAATTACGAGGGCAGCTGTAATGAGAACTGCTAGCGTATTTGTTCCTACTATGACAGAGACAGAATTTCCGACGGTGTTGTCTCAAGTGGCTACTATTGCACCGCTGGGCACTGCTGAAATGAGTAGAGCAACTGCTGAAATGAAAAGACAATTCGATTACGAACAGTACCAACGACAATTCGATTACGAACAGTACCAACAACAACGACAACGAGAACAACAACGACGACGAGAACAACGAAAATTAGAACAAAAACAACGACGAGAACAACAACGAGAACAAAAACGACGACAACAGACAAATACACAGACGCGACGAGAACAAAAACGACGACAACTGACAAATACACAGATGCAAACAGTTGCTTTGACGCATGCAATTGCTTCTACACCCATTTCTAGTGTGAGAGAGAGTAGTAGTACTCTCAAGAGACTACTTCTGGGTAGACAGGTACACTCTGGTACTGTAATGGTGTCAGCTGCTGCAGTACCACCACCAGTGGACCTATCACCTATAGAAAAACCAGTAGTGGCACATGAGTCATCATCGGTTATATTTCTATCTGCTCATTCACCTGGCAATCCACCGCTTCAACCTGATCCCTCTCGAGATCATCCTCCCTCTCGAGATCATCCTCAATCAGATCCTCAACCAGATCCTTCTCGAGATCCTCGAGATCAAAATTCACCGCTGCCCCATCGTTCGCCTTTGATTACCCCTTCGCCTTTGATTACACCCTACCAAAGACAAAAACAAGCCTCCGAACCTAGATCAAATGGAGAACCTCAACCACTTCCTTTAGAAACTCAACTACATCCACCTTCATTAGAACAAGAATGTCATCCACCTCAATATCAACCATTTGAATCAGAATATCAAGCACCTCAAATACAACCGCCCTTATCAGAACCTCAACCATTTCCATCACATCAACGTCAACCACGCAACACTCTCGCTGCCGATTTTAAAGAACTTTCTGACAAAGTTATGTCGCACCTTGAGAGAAATTCATCAGTTAGAGATGCCTCCCTTGCCCATGTGAATGAGCAGGTATCCGGTTGGATCGCAGACCTCGACCTGTATCTTCAACTCCATAATGGTGCCATTAATACGAACATCCCAGATGTTCAAATTAATGAGAAAGTTCAATCTTACCGGAGGAAGAAAAATCGATTCGGACAAATCAAAGCTTTGATAGTTGAACATATCAATAGTAATGATGATGACAGTGATGATGGATAATTTATTATGCTTTTAAACTTTGCACTACAGATTGATTTATTGGTACTTTAAACTAATTACATGCTTTTAAATTTTGCACTGCAGACTTTGATTTATTGATATGTTCAATAACGAAGTTAGACCCTCGTACGTAGACATAGACCGTAATAGTATGATTTGGGAATAATAATTTGGAAATATTTACTGTAATATTTGCAGTAATATTTACAGTAAATATAACTGTCCATTCTTCCACCTTACAGTAGTAATATTTATAGTAAATATAACTGTCAACATCCTTACAGTCGTCCTTACAGTTAATATATCACTGTATATTACTGTAAGGATAACTGTCTAACTGTCAATATCCTGGGGTGACATCTGGTAAGGAAGTATGGATTTGGGAATATTTACATTATCTTTTCCATGGGGTGATATTCGTCAGAAGCAATAGTGTTAATATGTTTGTTGATTTTAACCTTTTTCATGGAGCTCAATATAAAGATATTACATTTACAGGAATTCCAGCTAAATACTTCCGCACCTACTAAAGTACTGGTGACGGTGACATCGACACCAGGCCGCCGTTCACCGATACTCAATGTATCGGTATCGGCAGCGATGCCATCAACACCAGCACCACCACCAACACCACCAACACCTACAACACCAGCACCTACAACACCACCGCCGACACCACAGCCGCAAACATCAACACCGCGGCCGCAAGCATCATCACTGAAGCCGCCGCCGTATTCAGAGATAGCGGAGGACTCGTGGGGATCATCAAATGATGATGAAGATCACACACCTGCCCAACCGGTGCCAAAACCGGTGGCGATGACCCCACAGAAGGTCATCAGAGAACTGCTGAAGAGGTATGAAAATAATAAACAAAATTAATATTATTAATTTTGTTTATTATTATTTTCATATCTCTTCAACAATTTCCTATCTCATCAACAATTTCCTATCTCTTCAACAATTTCCTCTTCAATAATTTCTTCAAACTTTTGTGCTTCACCATTTCCAACGTTTGTTCTTCACCATTTCCAACATTTGTACTTCACCATTTTCAACACGTCCACCTTCACCATTTCCATCAGGATATGACCCACCATATCCATCAGGAATATTACCGATGCCAAAGCTTGTGTACAGCTAGTAACTTAAATAATAAAGCAAATATTGCACAAATTTGAAACAAAATAATAAATTTAATGTCTTTTAATATGTAAAAATATAATGAAATGTAAATAATGTAAATAAATATAATAATATTTATTAATATGTAAAAATATAATGAAATGTAAATAATGTAAATAAATATATTAAAATTTAATGTCATTTAAGATGTAGAAATTTGCTTTTTCAATTAATAAGAAGCGTCTAAAGCTAATATGGTTCAGTATACATCGTGAATTCATGAAGTGCAGTATGCTGCTAGAAGCACAATCATTATCATTACCTTTATACAACTACGATTCCGTATTTAATGAGAAGAATTTTAACCGACACAGCAATCTATTTGGTGGTACTTGTAAGAGAGCACTAATAGTGGGTCCTTCAGGATGTGGTAAAACGAATGCCCTCCTTACTTTATTATTACATCCTAATGGGTTGCGCTTTAAAAATATTTACATCTGCTGTGGATCTCTTCATCAACAGAAATATGAATATCTTAAACATGTAATGGCAACTATTCCAGAGATAGGTTATTTTGAATATACGGATCCGATTGATATGATAACACCGGACCAAGTTGCCGACTATTCAGTCGTTATATTTGACGATATACCCACTATTAATTTGAATATTGTCAAGCAGTTCTTCTCTTTCGGTAGGCATCGGAATTTAGATTGTTTTTATTTAATTCAAACATATAGTGCTGTTCCTAAACAATTGTTGAGGGATAATACAAATCTTTTAATTTTATTTCAACAAGATGGTACTAATTTGAAACATATATTTAACGATCACATCCATGACTTAAGTTTGGAACAGTTTTTGAACGTATGCAGAATGTGTTGGAAGAAATCATTTGGTCTATTATTTATCGATACTGACTGTAAGTATAATGAAGGAAGATATCGTTTAGGTTTTGATACTTATGATCATTTACAATAAGTTCCTCTAAAAACACCATTAAAAGCATCCTACTTTAGGAAATCTACATCAGTATTTAAGTATTCGTTAAATAGTAAAGAGACATGGATGATAAATTAATAAATAATTTAGTAAAAGCTCGCACAGTTTTAAAAGAAAAATTGAGAACACTAAGGGCTGATATCGCGAAGTCTCAAAGAGATATTGATATACAGTATGCACCTATATCCAAACCTTTGCAAGAAATTGCCATGAAATTAGGTAGTACCATTCCGAAGCAAGTAGAACCCCCCACTCGAAGGACGCTATGGAGGATACACCAGACACATGGTCTGAAATTTTTTCAGAAAAATCCTATGCAGCAGTACAAGGAACGTCTATTATACGGCAAGGGATACCTTCAAGCCTCCGAACCTAGATCAAATGGAGAACCTCAACCACTTCCTTTAGAAACTCAACTACATCCACCTTCATTAGAACAAGAATGTCATCCACCTCAATATCAACCATTTGAATCAGAATATCAAGCACCTCAAATACAACCGCCCTTATCAGAACCTCAACCATTTCCATCACATCAACGTCAACCACGCAACACTCTCGCTGCCGATTTTAAAGAACTTTCTGACAAAGTTATGTCGCACCTTGAGAGAAATTCATCAGTTAGAGATGCCTCCCTTGCCCATGTGAATGAGCAGGTATCCGGTTGGATCGCAGACCTCGACCTGTATCTTCAACTCCATAATGGTGCCATTAATACGAACATCCCAGATGTTCAAATTAATGAGAAAGTTCAATCTTACCGGAGGAAGAAAAATCGATTCGGACAAATCAAAGCTTTGATAGTTGAACATATCAATAGTAATGATGATGACAGTGATGATGGATAATTTATTATGCTTTTAAACTTTGCACTACAGATTGATTTATTGGTACTTTAAACTAATTACATGCTTTTAAATTTTGCACTGCAGACTTTGATTTATTGATATGTTCAATAACGAAGTTAGACCCTCGTACGTAGACATAGACCGTAATAGTATGATTTGGGAATAATAATTTGGAAATATTTACTGTAATATTTGCAGTAATATTTACAGTAAATATAACTGTCCATTCTTCCACCTTACAGTAGTAATATTTATAGTAAATATAACTGTCAACATCCTTACAGTCGTCCTTACAGTTAATATATCACTGTATATTACTGTAAGGATAACTGTCTAACTGTCAATATCCTGGGGTGACATCTGGTAAGGAAGTATGGATTTGGGAATATTTACATTATCTTTTCCATGGGGTGATATTCGTCAGAAGCAATAGTGTTAATATGTTTGTTGATTTTAACCTTTTTCATGGAGCTCAATATAAAGATATTACATTTACAGGAATTCCAGCTAAATACTTCCGCACCTACTAAAGTACTGGTGACGGTGACATCGACACCAGGCCGCCGTTCACCGATACTCAATGTATCGGTATCGGCAGCGATGCCATCAACACCAGCACCACCACCAACACCACCAACACCTACAACACCAGCACCTACAACACCACCGCCGACACCACAGCCGCAAACATCAACACCGCGGCCGCAAGCATCATCACTGAAGCCGCCGCCGTATTCAGAGATAGCGGAGGACTCGTGGGGATCATCAAATGATGATGAAGATCACACACCTGCCCAACCGGTGCCAAAACCGGTGGCGATGACCCCACAGAAGGTCATCAGAGAACTGCTGAAGAGGTATGAAAATAATAAACAAAATTAATATTATTAATTTTGTTTATTATTATTTTCATATCTCTTCAACAATTTCCTATCTCATCAACAATTTCCTATCTCTTCAACAATTTCCTCTTCAATAATTTCTTCAAACTTTTGTGCTTCACCATTTCCAACGTTTGTTCTTCACCATTTCCAACATTTGTACTTCACCATTTTCAACACGTCCACCTTCACCATTTCCATCAGGATATGACCCACCATATCCATCAGGAATATTACCGATGCCAAAGCTTGTGTACAGCTAGTAACTTAAATAATAAAGCAAATATTGCACAAATTTGAAACAAAATAATAAATTTAATGTCTTTTAATATGTAAAAATATAATGAAATGTAAATAATGTAAATAAATATAATAATATTTATTAATATGTAAAAATATAATGAAATGTAAATAATGTAAATAAATATATTAAAATTTAATGTCATTTAAGATGTAGAAATTTGCTTTTTCAATTAATAAGAAGCGTCTAAAGCTAATATGGTTCAGTATACATCGTGAATTCATGAAGTGCAGTATGCTGCTAGAAGCACAATCATTATCATTACCTTTATACAACTACGATTCCGTATTTAATGAGAAGAATTTTAACCGACACAGCAATCTATTTGGTGGTACTTGTAAGAGAGCACTAATAGTGGGTCCTTCAGGATGTGGTAAAACGAATGCCCTCCTTACTTTATTATTACATCCTAATGGGTTGCGCTTTAAAAATATTTACATCTGCTGTGGATCTCTTCATCAACAGAAATATGAATATCTTAAACATGTAATGGCAACTATTCCAGAGATAGGTTATTTTGAATATACGGATCCGATTGATATGATAACACCGGACCAAGTTGCCGACTATTCAGTCGTTATATTTGACGATATACCCACTATTAATTTGAATATTGTCAAGCAGTTCTTCTCTTTCGGTAGGCATCGGAATTTAGATTGTTTTTATTTAATTCAAACATATAGTGCTGTTCCTAAACAATTGTTGAGGGATAATACAAATCTTTTAATTTTATTTCAACAAGATGGTACTAATTTGAAACATATATTTAACGATCACATCCATGACTTAAGTTTGGAACAGTTTTTGAACGTATGCAGAATGTGTTGGAAGAAATCATTTGGTCTATTATTTATCGATACTGACTGTAAGTATAATGAAGGAAGATATCGTTTAGGTTTTGATACTTATGATCATTTACAATAAGTTCCTCTAAAAACACCATTAAAAGCATCCTACTTTAGGAAATCTACATCAGTATTTAAGTATTCGTTAAATAGTAAAGAGACATGGATGATAAATTAATAAATAATTTAGTAAAAGCTCGCACAGTTTTAAAAGAAAAATTGAGAACACTAAGGGCTGATATCGCGAAGTCTCAAAGAGATATTGATATACAGTATGCACCTATATCCAAACCTTTGCAAGAAATTGCCATGAAATTAGGTAGTACCATTCCGAAGCAAGTAGAACCCCCCACTCGAAGGACGCTATGGAGGATACACCAGACACATGGTCTGAAATTTTTTCAGAAAAATCCTATGCAGCAGTACAAGGAACGTCTATTATACGGCAAGGGATACCTTCACGAAAACATGTGTCCTAGTTTAGCCCATACACTCATTCTTCCCCGACCAAGCGCAAATTGGAAGGAGTTGGTACTACACCTCGAACATCTAAAGTTCTAGCAACACTGGACTCTGAACCAGATGCCCCAACACCTAAGATGTCAACGTCATTCACACAACCTACATTCTTAGAAGATGACTACATAGGTCACCTGTTGCCAGAAACGCCAGAAGGAAGGGAAGAAGATGGAAGTAAAGAAGACGAAACAGATACAAGTGGAAGTATGGATTTAGATAAATCAATGGCGCATGCCGTATCACTATTGAGTACGCGTCCAGCTAAGTCGATAATTGCTAACAAATCGTTGAATAAAACCCTTCTAGAAACGGAGGAAGTTAAAGAATCATTTGTGAGATTATGATCGTACTATACGGCCATATCTTATCGGTTTAATGACCGATGAAAACGATGAATTTGATGAAAAATATGGTGTTCACGAAGTCGGTGGGGATTTAAAAATTGGAAACGCTGATGTTAGATTTGATGGACCCAACATTATCATCGGTCAATTCACTTATAAGGCAACAAAAAGTTTACTAGAATTGCTTTTCAAGAAGAAACCAGGGAAATTTTTATATGCTGATGCAAAGAATTATAAATTTATTCTCAGTGATACAAACTCTCATCGAGTTGATTACGATCCTGATAGGAAGTTTGCAGCCAGTAAAGGTTTTAAATACAAATCAATTATAAAACCTATTATACAAGGGAAGAAACCTGAAGTTTGGTGGAGTCGAACTTGGAAGACTGGCTTAGGTTTGTCAAATAAGGTAGCCATGCAAAAGATGGTTGTACCTAAAAGTAAAAATGAATATAAGTACTGGGACGATGTGAATGAACTGTGTGATAGATTGAAGCTACTAGTAGCATCGAAGGATGCCGGTCACTCAGGGCACCAGAACGAGATATTGTCAATAATAGAGGAGTTGAAAGAGTCAAAAATTATAAAATAGTCTCTCTGTATACTCTGTAAAGTCTTGGTTGTATGACAGTTTATATTTCGACACCAATGGTAGGTAACGATGACAATAGATAAATTTGGAAGACATATACACAAGCATGTCCTTAAGAGACATTTAATGGATGTAGACGTAGTCTCAGACTTTCTCAAACATCCTAAATTTCAAGAAGTATTACAAATGCATAGAAAAAATATTCCTTCTCCCAGTGCAACAGCAACTTCGAACTATATTATTCCAATATATAGTGACGGTTCCATTGACCTCATGGGTTATTATGTAAGTACGTCATTGGCGAAACATACTTATTTATATAAGAATAAATTATATCGTGGGAAGGTTATAAATGTACACTATTCTAACGAGAAATTAACAACACTGCAAATTGATAAGGAACTATTTAATTCCAAGAGACCGATAGAATTGACAGAAGGAATAACGTTTAGGTTGATATACGTTGGTACCAAACCTACGCCACCAAAAACAGAAGCAGTATTTGCGGAAATAGTCATCGAAGGAAATGTCGTCAATTAGGAGGGATGTTGTAAATGAAATACGTAGACCAGCTCGGAGGAGGTTTACTCGACGTCGGGTCATCATAAAAGGATTGCGGGACTTATTTCAAATCGATCTGGTTGAAATGATACCGTACGCAAAAGAAAACGACAATTTCAAATACATTTTCGTATGTATAAACACATTTTCGAAATTCGCCTGGGCAATTCCAATAAAAAATAAGGCAGCGATTGAAGTAATGAACGCCATGAAATCCATACTCTCAACTGGGAAAAAAATATTCCGAAGAATGTTCAAAGCGACCAAGGAAAGGAATTTTTCAACTCTCATTTCAAGAAGCTTATGGATCAGTATAATATTAATCACTACACTACCTATTCCAATCTAAGAAGTTCCATTGTCGAACGTTTTAATAGAACCCTAAAAAATAAGATGTGGAAGGAATTCAGCTTCAATGGGAATTATCGTTGGATAGATATGTTGCAAGGACTAGTCAAAGATTATAATAATACCGTACATCGAACAAGAAGGCACAAACCTGTAGCAGTTAATCAAAGAAACGTTAGAAGTATTTTGAATACAGTTTATAGTAATATTAAAGTAGGTGATCCAAGAATTTCAAATTTTAAGGTGGGAGACTTCGTTCGTATCAGTAAATACAGGCACGTGTTTTCTAAAATGTATACGCCAAATTGGTCGAAATTCGTGATATTCACAGTAAGAAAAGTTCAAAATACCTTCCCCAGTACCTATCTACTACAAGATTCGCAAAAACAGAATATTTTAGGGGGGTTTTACGAATCAGAGTTGCTGAAAGTGAAGCATCCGGACGTATATCTTGTTGAAAAAATTATACGACGACAGAAGGGTAAAGTTCTCGTAAAGTGGCTTGGCATGCCTTCATCACACAACTCTTGGATTTCTAAGGATAATGTGTTGTATAGGTTTAGCTGATAATATAATTTAAAATAAAAAGTACTAAATAAGTCTGAAATGTTTTTTATTTTATAAATAATTAATACAAATAAGTAGAATTAACTAATATCAAGTTGGATTAAACAACTTACAATTATTTATAAGACACATTTACAAAAGATGCACATAATTTATATCATTGCTAAAAATACATTAATGACTAATACATTTACAAAAGATATCTATGTCAGAGCATTTAGTTCTAAAAGAATATTTTGTAAGTTTTCTTCCCGTGTAATGCCTTCTATTTTATAATGACCCCACGCCAAAGTATTGCTTTTATCAGGGAGAATATATCGTTTATCATCTTTAGATGAGAGAGCAACTTTATTCCTCAATTCCGTGTATATTGTGTGTAATTCAGAACGGAATATGTACATTTTCCTCATTATATTTCCATCATCTTACACCACAGTTTTATAATCAGTTACTGATAAATTTTTATCAATAACGTTTTTTTTACTCCCTTTGCAGTTTTTACAGTTTTATCAAGTAGTTTTAGACAATAAGCTTTAGCACCTGTTCCATAAAAATACTCAATAATTTTTCCAGCATATTCATCCTTCATTTTTCCCAACCTGGGTGAAGTGGGAGGTATTCCATGAATATTATCGACAGTAAAATTCGATGTATCAAACATATGTAAATGTTCTTTTATATCCTTATATACATTATAATTTTGCACACTTATAATCAATGAATCTGTATCTGTATACAATAATGAAACGTCTGTATCATACAAAGGTTTTAAGAAACCATAGAAAAAACTATACATTACCCTCTTAGCTAGTTCCAAAATTGTGAATCCCACATATATAGGTTTTACGTAATCTACACGTACCTTTGTTAATTCGATGGCTGTAAGAGAGTCACAAAAGATTTTACAAGATTTAAAATTTGGTTTTGCTATATACGCCTCAACGCCAAGCCTTTTATGAATAGTTTCCCAATGTGAAACCAATTTTATATTTACTCGATTTTCTACATTTTCCATCGTCTTTCCAAATATACTATTCACCATTAATTTATAAAACTGTTTAAAAAACTCGTTGGTGGATTCATTTCGTTTTTTTGTATTGAAATCAATATATTTCTTTAACCAAGTACTTTGTTTAAATCTAATTCCTCGACGTATTCCTCGTAATATCAAACCATTATTAAGACATTATTTCAAAGTTAAGTAATGTACGACGTAATTTGATTTATCGACAAGGTTTGGAATCAATTTCCCATATTTTGAATTAGGTGGAATAACATGTTCGGGGCAAAAAGGAAAGTCATTGTGCTGTTCGTGAAGATTTGCAGGATATTCTAAATCTACTTCGAAAACATAACCATAATCTCCATCGTCTTCTAAGGCTTGTATATCCATCGTCGGTAGTTCTTCATTTGTTAACCATTGAAAATCACTAACTGGTAAACTGAATGACATAGCATAACCATATAAATTCGTTGCATCTAAATATAGAATATATTTTTTCGCTTCGGATGAATCAAAATCAGGTAAGAAATCGTTGTTAGCTTTTTCCATTCTTTTGCAACACATGCTCACACCTCCACGTATACCGCTTTTAAAAAAATGAAACATCTGCATCTGTTAATAGTTCCAAACTAATACCCGTCATACGCAGCATAGCATCCCAGCTTAATCCTGGAGAAGTAAAATAATGTGCAGGATCTAATTTGTAATTGTGCAGGCAAATGTTTCGAAAATTTTCAAATACATCTGCTAGTAATAATACATCTGATTGTATATATATATATCACTATATTGTCCTAGTGTTTTACAATCGAATAAATTCCAAACCCTTTGAGCTCTGCAATAGTCTTCATCACTTATGTCACTATCTGATAGCATATCATAAAAGCACTCTTTGTTGGGTAATTCCGAGAATGAAAGAGTTTCATAAGACGTAACATAGTTATATGGGAATACACCCTTCTGTCGGATTAATTCAAATTTTTCACCTATATAATATCTTCTAATTTCCTCACATTGTTCATTGTCTAAATAAGATGATAATTTCGTCAAAGAGGAATTCATAAATCGAAATGAGTCTATAAATCTCAACTTGTAGAACACGTTTCTTTTCTTACCATTACAATCTATTATATCTCCCACGTGAACTTTTTTGGAAAATGAAATATATTTCTCTTTATTTTGTGCAATAACATCTACATCCTCCTTTTCAAGTGCCAGCACTTTTACAAACAAATGTGTATCATAATTTGACAAATTATGAAAGATAATAGGTATATATCGGGGCTCTTTATAATTTATATTACATACCATATGTGCTGCACCCCGATACAATCCTGTCATATGATCATGGTCACGAACTTTTTCTTCAGGGACTGTTATTGCTTTTTCACAAATATGACACACTGTATCTTGCTCATATTTATCACGCTCCTCATCAGTTATAGGTTTCATTTCTACCTCTTTACTTAAATAATTTTTATATAAAAAAGTAACATCAGTTTCTAGCTCTCTAATAAAAGATGTGGCTGCATTTTGTCCACGATATAAACGCAATTTACTCAGATTATTATCAAAACTACATTTCACATAATAGGCAAAAGAATATGGTTCATGTTCGAAACATTTCACAGTAAATGGTTTGGAAGGATCCGGTTCTGACGTATCAATAGGTTTTAATATTGCTTCGAAATCAGCATAAATCACAAAAGGAACTCTTTATTGTCGTTCAAATTTATCAAATTTTAATACATATTCTGGTAGTTCCTCTCCGTACTTATTGATTTTTACTTCTGTGCCGGGAAACACTGCCTTCACCTGCTTACAATCTTCATTTTCATGTCTTCGTAATTTATCTTCACATGTGAAGAAAATTAAACACCCTTCACATATGTATTTTTGATGTCCTGATAAAGATTTCTGTGACGAAACTAGTCGCGACAAATTCTTTATCCAACAGTAATGTGAATTTACATTTTCTGAGGTAACAAGTAATAAATTAATATGAGCTATTCTTCTCCGCTTCGTAAAATATAATGGGCCCACTACTTCTTGAGCTCTCACATTATTCTGAAAACATTCTTCTATACCATATACATTAATGGATATATTATTTTGCTCTTCAAACTTATAGATATCTTTTAAATTTACAGGGAAATGTATATCAGTAAAATCTGCAACTGTACTATAATGTGGATACGATGAAACTCTTTGCGGGAGTCCTACTGGTTCCCTTAGAGCAGAAGTAACGGCCCAAGCGGAACATTTGTTGTCAGAATTTTGAACATTTATTATAGCCTTCTTTTTCTTTATTGATGGTGGTAAGTCCATATAAGTGGAACCTCTCAATGGACTAAACTTATTCATATTTACTTCCAAATATAAAACGTTGCTCAATGTCCACCCTGAAATATAATAAAAATAGTAATTTATATCACTGTGAGGAATTAACAATAATCTTATTTTACCTGAATCGCGCTCCTGAAATTTACTCATTTTATTCTTAATCTCATCAATAAAATCTGCATATAGCTCATATAAATTACTTCCATGGGTTATGACTTTATTTCGAGTATTAAACGATTTTATTTCTACATTTTCCTTCGTCAATAAATAATATAAACCATACAATTCCAAATTCACTTTCATTGAAGTATGTATACTTAGAATACTATCCATAAGTGCTATCACTTTCTCCCTAATATTATTTGCAAATTCTTCAACATCAACGTATATGCGAGACGAATCACATACTTGATAACTTACTATTCTATCCCCGAACGTGCCAACACTCTTCTTTAAATTCTTTCAATGGAGACTGTGGTTAAATAATAATTTAAAAAGGTATATAACCCCTTACCACAATTATTAGTCGTATCCTAAATACGTATTTCGACAACTAAGTTGTCATCATCAGTAGGTAAAAACTACTAATTAAAAGTCACACATGGGGCACAGTAAAGTAAAATAAACGCTTCCGCACAACTGCAACCGCACACAGTCTGTAAAGACTGACTTCAGTCTTTACAGGGTTGCAGTGTATAGTAGTTGTGCGGAAGCGTTTATTTTACTTTACTGTGCCCCATGTGTGACTTTTAATTAGTAGTTTTTACCTACTGATGATGACAACTTAGTTGTCGAAATACGTATTTAGGATACGACTAATAATTGTGGTAAGGGGTTATATACCTTTTTAAACTCTTCTTTACACCATTATCGATTATTACGAACGCTTTAGTACGGTGTAAAGTACTGCGGATATGTGCAGTATAACAATTTGTTTCTACATATACATCACAGATATCACATTTCATTAATTCCACTTCGTTATCGTTAAATTTCATTCTCTTCCCTTTACAAGAAGTTAACATGTGGCGACTTCTGTTATCTCCTCGAGTAAAGGTCTTCCCACAGTATTCACATTCAAACATATTGACTTATTATTTCCCAAATATGCACTGAATAGAAACAACACCTCCACTGTATCAGCTCAACTGTTGCTGGAATGGAACGACCATCACCATATATACAACTCGTCGAAGGTCATGCTTAATATTATACTATTTTATGTGTGAAAACATTTCAAACTTATAAATTACATTGACTTATTTATACTAGTAACAATAAACATCTTAGCATTATATGTATAATCAATCCAATTAATCAAAGTCATACATTCTACTGTCCATATCATCGATTAAAATAATCGTCTCTATTTCAAATATGTCCTCCTCAATTTCTTCCTCCTCAATATCTACCTCGTCTGTATCATCTCCTTGCTCCTCCTCAATATCGTCCTCGATATCGTCTTCAGCTTCACTTAACTCATCATCACTACTCCATTCTAATTCCACTACAATCACTCTATTTTTTCTTTCGTGTGCAGCACCCATATCTACTTATATGGTCAAACAAATATTAAGAAAACTTAACACTTTCTGATAGAAAAATTCATTCGTTATTATTTATATATTCACGGTTGAACCCCTACCTCGATGTATTCTTTAAGTGATGACATTGACCTTCAAATGCCATTGACCTTCAAATGCCCTCGACCTTCAAATGCACTTGACCCTCAAATGACCTTGACCTTCAAATGTCCTTGACTTTCAAGTGTCTTGACCTTCAAACACCCTTGACCTTCAAATGCCCTTGACTTTCAAATACCATTGACCTTCAAATGCCCTTGACCTTCAAACACCCTTGACCTTCAAATATTATTGACCTTCGAATGTCCTTGAGCTTGGTACGACCTTGGCCTTCTCATGACCTTGACTGACCTTGGAAATGACATTCACTTTGGTGTGACTTTTTAATAACCTGCTTCGACCTTTAAATGACCTTGACTACTCAGCCGATTCTAACACCTCCTCATTGACCTTGAAATCAAGGTCGCTCATCCTCAACCGATTCTAACACCTCCTCATCGACCTTGATCGCCAATAATGCATGCGATCAAGGTCAATGAGGAGGTGTTAGAATCGGCTGAGATACTCTACTTAAGTGTATAAATAATAACATGCTAGGCGCTATTCCAAAATTATGTGTACCTACTGTTAAAATTATTAATAATGCAGGGACTAATTTTGAAGTGCCCTCCTGCAGTGCAGCAAGTAAGTTTTATTATTAAGAATGTTTCTAGCAATATTTTTTGAAAGTTATAATTTTTCTTTGTAACAGAATTCAATAGAGTATGTTATTTCTTGATGTACAGATTAATAATAAAATACCAATTGTCATAAATGTTATAGGTGGAATGGGGGTACAAATGGAAGAAGAATTAAAAAAGGAAACTAGTATCAATATCATTAAAATGGACAGAAGAGAGGGTAGCGGTAAACATATTAGTTAATTATGGCAATATAGTACTGAGAGTTTATGGTGATGGATCAGAAATTACTGCTATTAAGTTAAAACATTGCTACAATCAGGAACAACTATTAACCCTTTATTAATTTCTAGGCATTGTGAATGTAGCATTCGCAGGTAATCAAATGTCAATAAGATTATTTCCTTAAATACATTGCAATGAGCAAGCGCGGAGTCTGGCGGCACCGCAAACAAATCCTGCCGTTTCTCGATGGTTACCCCAAATCGAGCTTTTCTCGAACCAGAATATTTTTCCATAAAGTCTTCGAAGGTTAGTTCCTGGTATTGGCTATCCAATCGGCGCAAGTCAGCAGTTTCGTCATTATTGTCTCCAGAGCATGGGGCTAATCGATTAAAATGTACGACTCTTGGCTTAATATGAGGTGTTCGCCTGATGCGGTATATTACATCGTTGATCCGCTTCAACCCGTATGACCCCTCCCAATTATTTTGAAATTTTTGAGATAGGCCCCGTCGGCGTTGTGGATTATTGGTAACCACCCATCTCGGCGTTGATGTCGTAGCTCTCCTTCATTTTGTCACTAGCATCTTGGATATTATGTCTGACTTGTTCATGGATATTATCTAGTCGTCGTCTGAGCGTGTTGACATAATCTTCTCCGGCAAGATCTTCATCAGGCTTGCTCCCAAATTTTAAATCACAGGGCAATCGGAGTTCCCTCCCGAATAGCACGTTTGCTGGTGATTGGCCAGTTGTCTCTTGAACAGAGGCCCGATACGCCATTAGGAATAATGGTAAATGTTCGTCCCAATCTCTCTGGTGTTCGGAGACCACTTTGGATAAGTGTTTGATCATGGTCTTGTTCATTCGCTCTACCATCCCATCTGATTGTGGATGCAAGGGTTGTTCTTGTGTTTCGTATGCCAAAAGTCCACAAATCTTTTCGAATAGACAGGACTCGAAACTTCGCCCTTGATCGGAATAAGGTTCCAGAGATACACCAAAACGGTTGACGAACTCCTTCACAATCACGTCTGCTACAGCTCCAGCCTCTTGATTTGGTAAGAATATGCTTCAACCCATTTGGTAAAATAGTCCATGACCACTATTATGTATGTATTTCCTTGGTATAAATGACAGAATATTCTGTCATTTATATTTTTTATATCCTTGACAAAGGCATCATTGCCGAAACATGTAGGATTAATTTAAATATATACACTTTGAAGTAATAACCAGACCTTTAATCGGCGACTAATTAAGTTTACCTTATATAGGTAAACTTAATTAATTAAAACTTTCTAATTAAACTATATATATTATATATATATATATATATATATATATTTAGTGTTTAAAGAATTTTGTTTTTCTTTTTTATTTTATTGGCCGTGTTTTAATATTAAAAATAATAGATTTTTATTGGTTTTTGGCGACCTTTTATTGAATTTAGATGTTTGTTTGCGACGTTTCGACTTTTTTCAATTCAGTCTTTTTCAAGCATCTGGAAACAAGAATCATTACAATGAACATGAGAACTGTGTTTGTTTTGTGTGATATAACAATTGAATTAACAATTTTAAATTTAACATTATATTAAGAAATGAATTACGAATTAGGTTAGTGTTTTACGTTGAAAATTAAATAACATTAAATTAAAATAGCTTAGAATGGTAGGGGGACATTTATGTGATTAATATCTGTATGAATTAATTGGAGACTTAACAAATATTAACAATTTTTAAGTTTAAAATTAGATTAAAAATGATTACAAATTGAGTTAACATTTAACGTTGAAACTTACATAAAATAAAAATAAGAATGGCTAAAATGAACAGGTAGGGAGACATTTAGGTGATTAACAACTGTATGACTGATTGGAAAGTTTAATTACAATACAATACGTAAAGAGAACAAAGAAAAGTCAAATAAAACCCACATTTGTTGTTTTTTCTACACGGGTACGCATTCATGTGCCACATGTGTTTGGACATCCGGCACCAAATTTCTTAGAACGAACATGCTTGTGCGGATTTTGTAAGTGAACTAATGCTTTAGTTTGCGGGGGTTTAATTTATGTTTTTTGGAATGCGCATGGTAGTCAGGACCGTATTTAGGGGTATAAGTTAACACGGTCCTGACTACCATGCGCATTCCAAAAAACAGAAATTAAACCCCCGCAAACTAAAGCATTAGTTCACTTACAAAATCCGCACAAGCATGTTCGTTCTAAGAAATTTGGTGCCGGATGTCCAAACACATGTGGCACATGAATGCGTACCCGTGTAGAAAAAACAACAAATGTGTTTTATTTGACTTTTCTTTGTTCTCTTCACGTATTGTATTGTAATTAAACTTTCCAATCAGTCATACAGTTGTTAATCACCTAAATGTCTCCCTACCTGTTCATTTTAGCCATTCTTATTTTTATTTTATGTAAGTTTCAACGTTAAATGTTAACTCAATTTGTAATCATCTTTAATCTAATTTTAAACTTAAAAATTGTTAATATTTGTTAAGTCTCCAATTAATTCATACAGATATTAATCACATAAATGCCCCCCTACCATTCTAAGCTATTTTAATTTAATGTTATTTAATTTTCAACGTAAAACACTAACCTAATTCGTAATTCATTTCTTAATATAATGTTAAATTTAAAATTGTTAATTCAATTGTTATATCACACAAAACAAACACAGTTCTCATGTTCATTGTAATGATTCTTGTTTCCAGATGCTTGAAAAAGACTGAATTGAAAAAAGTCGAAACGTCGCAAACAAACATCTAAATTCAATAAAAGGTCGCTAAAACCAATAAAAATCTATTATTTTTTATATATATATATATATATATATATATATATATATATTATATTTCCTTATATACTATGTGCAGGTGCTAAATATATTAATTTCTTATTATGTAATTATTCAATACCTTCTATAAACTATTATCTATACATTATTCTCTACAAAAGTTTTATATAATATTCTCTACAAAAGTTCTGTACAACGTTGTCTCTGTAGAAGTTATATTAGAGTATTAAAATTTATTGTAATCAGTGTATTGTTCACTGTGTCGTCCACTGTATTGTTCACTGTGAGTAATTTACATATAAAAGTGTTTTAAACGGTTCTTATGTATTTCGACGCATTTGTTGTCTATTTGAATAGTTACGTTAGGTGGTTTATCAAGTTTTGTAATAGTAAAATGGCCGTTATACAATGTCTCAAGTTTGTTTCCTGATTCGTTTTTTTACTAAAACTTGATCTCCAACACAGAAGGGTCTGCGATTACTGTTTAACTTACTTTGCCTTTTAATTTTTGATTTGATTAAATTGCATTTTGCCTCGTCTAGGGCTGTTTGTAATCTATATTTCATTTCCGCGGTATAGTTATCGAAATTATAAAGTGGTTCTATCGCGGTGGTTATTGATGAGGGCAGAGGGTTCTGTTTCCCGAAAACTAGTTCGTGTGGGGTATATTTCGTTTCTGTATGCACTGTGTTGTTAAATGCAAAGCACCAATAGGGTATCCACGTTGACCAATTGTCTTTGTGGTTCGACAGTTGAATTCGAAGATACGCTCCAAAATTTGTGTGTGTGTTTTCTAATGCGCCTAACGTTTCGTGGTGGTACTCAGTTGATTTAAGTTGCTGTATGCCTTAAAGAGTTTCCTTAAAAACTGTAGCCATGAACTCGGTTCCCTGGTCAGAAGCTACTTGTTCGGGAATGGCATATATAAGTATAAAATTTTCGACCAGAGCTTTGGCTACTGTGGAAGCTTCTTTGTTTGGTATGGGATAGGCTTCGACGAATTTCGTTAGTTCGCATTGGAGTGTCAGAATGTATTTGTTCTCCTCCTGGTCTTGGTTTAAAGGACCTACTAAATCCACAAAAATTTTCTGGAAGGCGTATGACGCTGTGGTTGTGACCTTGATTGGTTCTTTGTTAGGTATTGAGTTCTTGTATTTCTGGCAATCACTACATCGTTTCACGAACGATTCGATGTCGTGTTTTAATTTGGGCCAAAAGTAAAATCTCTTGATTTTGTTGAACGTTCTATTTAGCCCGCTATGTCCCCCTGTAGGTAACATGTGGTAGTCATTGATAATTAGTTGCTTTGTCTCGTGGTCTTCAATTCTTTGCACTCCTCTAATCACATTCACTTTTAAATGATTCGGCTCTCTCTTGCTCCATGGAATAATTTTCCTCAGGAAATCGCTGTTCCTTGAGTTATCTTTGACAATACATACTTCCTGTACGCCGTGTTCTGCGCAGAACTCTTTGAGCGTTGTCAACAAGCGCATGTACTGCTGAGGACTTATTGTGCCTACTTGCTCCTTTATAAAAATTGTGAGAGCGTCTTCGTCGTATAGAAACATTCCCTTGAAGTGCATGCTTTCTTCATTACGACGTTGGAGTGAATTGAAGTTTGCCTTCTCTACCACTCGAAGTTCTATAGATCCCGCTGGTCTTTTCAACAGTTCCACAACCCCGGGGTGATCTGCCCTGGAGCCGGTGGAATCTGTGGCTGCAGGTTTCGTAATGGTGCAATCGGCAGCTGTCTGTCTTGACTGGATACTAGTCGTAACGAAGATGCTGTCGGTAGCTCCACTACTAACCTTCTTTAAGTCATTGGAATCTACTTCTATCCGTCATAAGGTGTCTGCAACTACATTTTCGGAACCCTTAATGTAATTAATGATGAAGTCATATTCCTCTAATATCAATCTAAACTTTGTAAGGCGACTTGACAGATTGGTCATGCCAAATAAATATATAAGTGGCCTGTGGTCTGTAAAGATCTTAAATTTTCGACCATATAAGTAAGGTCTGAAATGCTTAACTGCCCAAACAACGGCTAATAATTCCTTCTCAATTGTACAGTAATTTCTTTCTGCTTTGTTCAAAGACCGACTGGCGTAAGCGAATGGCCTGTCGTTGTTGTTTGAGAGTACTGCACCGCACCGATTGAATAGCCAGATGCGTCAGTTTTTAAGACAAACATATTGTTTGCATCAAAATTTGGGTATTGTAGAATTGGTGGTGTTTGGAGGCTAGCTTAAGCTTTTCGAAGGCCTTTTGCTCCACATCGGACCAAGAGAAGGGTGTGTTCTTCTTTGAAAGGTTGTTCAAAGGGGTCGCGATGTTGGCAAAATTTGGGATGAAGCGTCTGTAATAATTGGCGAATGCGACGAAACGTTTGACGTCTTTTGCGTTTTTAGGGACTGTGTATTCCAGTAAAGCTTTGACATTGGAAGGGTCTGGCTAGACTCCGTCAGCAGAAATGACGTGTCCCAGATATAATATTTCCTTCCTCAAAAAATCGCATTTACTAGGATTGAGTTTAAGATTCACGCTTCTTAGTCGTTCGAGTATCTTAACCAAATTAAGATTGTGTTGCCAGAGGTTGTTGCCGAAAACTATGAGATCGTCTAAGTATATAAAACATTGTTCGTAGTTTAGTCCAGACATTGTTATTGTCATAGCTCGAGAAAAAGCACTGCTACTAGTTTTTAGTCCCATTGGAAGTCGGCACATTTGATATTGATCTTTGCCGGTCGTGAAAGCTGTGTAAGGACGGCTTTTGGGTTCTAGTTCGACCTGATGATAACCTTGAGCTAGATCTAATTGAGAAAAATAGATTGCGCCTGAAAGGGAATCTAAGATCTCGTTGATCGAGGGAAGTGGAAATTTGTCATCAACTATTTGCTTGTTTAGTAGGGGGTAGTCGATAACTATTCTCCACTTCTGGTTTCCGGCTTTGTCCTTCTTTTTGGGCACTAATAGTAAAGGTGATGACCACGGTGATTTCGCTTTTTCTATTATACCGTCGGACAAAAGTTTGTCCACTTGTCTGTCGATCTCATGTTTTTGGGTGTGTGGCAATCGATAAGGTTTGGAATATATTGGACTTGCTGGTTTGCTCACCTGTATATCTCCCCTGTATATATTTATGTGCGTAAGTTTGTTTGATTCAAGGTGAAAAACGTCGCAATACTTTGCAAGTATTTTTTGCATTGCGAGGTTTTCTTCCTTGTTTAAATGTGCTGTGTTTACAGTTCGAAGAACTTTGTCGGCACGATTGACGCATTTCGGCCCGGTATTGCTAAAAGTGCAAATGTGGATGTTGTTTAGATCCGCAAATGTCGGAGAAAATTTTTTTAATTGCGCGTCGCTGTATCTCGTATTTAATATCCGTACGGGAACTGTATCTTTTCCAGGAGACACTACAATACCAGCAGTGAATAGACTTGGAGCTATTTCTTCCGACAATATTACACAGTCGTTTAGCGTATTGATTTTAAATTGGGTAATTATTTCGCAACGCGCAGGTATGTCTGTGACCGTGTTTTGTTCCGAGTAAAGCGGCAAGGTTACTTGTTGGCCTTCTATTAATAGTGCAAGTGTGCATTTCTCGTAGTCAAGGATCGCTTTATGCTTACTCAATATGTCCGTCCCGATTATGCCACCGAGTGTATCATTTATATTTTTCAAGACCGCGAACTTATGTGTGAACTTCGCCTCGCCTAGTTCTATAGTAATGTATGATGATCCAAGCGTTTTCGTTTGACCGCTAATACCGAATATGTTTACTGGGTCAGTTCTTTTAATGTTTATGTTTTCATGTACGTTGTTTTGAAATATAACACTAATTGTAGCGCCACTGTCAACTATAAACGTACGCGTTTTATTATTATAACGTATATGAATGAAATTGAGGCCGCCGGGATTAAAAATACAAGGTGTTATATCCGTTTTTAGTTGACAGACTTTTGAAAAAACTGAGTTTCGCGTCTTCCCTCGTTGTCGGAGGTGGCTGTACCTGAAGTTGCTGAAAATATTTTATTATTTCCGACACGATTGTCACGTCTCGGAAATTTCCTTTTGTTGTCATAGTTGTGACTACTACTACCGGACTGAAAGTTCTTTTGTCTATATCCGTGATTTTGATGATTTATACCGATTGTCTCTAGTGTGTGAATACGTATGAGGCGGTTTTCTTGAGAAATGCAGAACATGGTTATTATTATTCGGATTGATTATTTGTTCATTTGCAGCTTCTTGAATGGCTGCTGATAATGTGTCAGGGTTACGAGCCATTAGGAGGACTCTAATGTCTGTGTCGCGTAATCCATTCGCGAATATATTGACCGCGATTTTCTCGTTGGCCTCGCGGTATGTATCGAGCAATGTTTCGTCACTACCTGTTAGATTAGAAAGCAATTCTTCGATTATTTCCCCGTATTCTTTTATCGTTTTAGAGCCTTGCCTCGCGTTATGTAATTGCGTGGTTAACGCGGTGATTGATTTTTGTGTTATAAAATGCTTTTTTAGATCCGCTATTAGGCCGGCATTGTTAGTGTATGTTTTACGTAATCTTAATTTTGCTTTCGGTGATAAGCGAGTTTTTAAAATGTAATTAGTTAAGTTTTCCTTTCCCGCGTCATCTAACAAGGAATCATACAATTCAATCGAATTTATTAATTGTAGCGTTACTTCTTCTTTACGGTTCATAACAGGTAA
The DNA here is from genome assembly GCA_935421215.2 of Melolontha melolontha. Taxonomy (NCBI): domain Eukaryota; kingdom Metazoa; phylum Arthropoda; class Insecta; order Coleoptera; family Scarabaeidae; genus Melolontha; species Melolontha melolontha. Next base: position 64,666,387 of record OW285241.1, on the reverse strand, counting down.
CAGCAGTACTTGCGGCAGTACGTAAATCAAATTTTTCGGCCATATTGTTAGATTCTATACTTAAGCTACTTAACCTATTATTTAGAATCTCCAAAGCTTCATTTAAATTAATATTTACAGATTTAATGCAATTTTTGGTAGATTCTACGACAACTGAGCTATGTGATAAGCTATTAAAATTGTGTTTCAGTTCTTTTAATTTATTTTTGAAAGTGTCTATGTGCGCGAGTTTGCGCTCTATTATAGTTCTGTCATTTCTAACACTAGCATTGTCTTTCCTTAAATTTGTTCGAAATACCTTTATTTCTTCCTGGAGGTGAAGAAACGGTTCCGGGGCAGACATGTAGGTGACTTAGACCTTCTCCTGGCTTCGGCTGAACTCCCTCTGGACCTGAGCTGAGGGCCTTCGTCATTCTTCGATTTACGTGCCTGTAAACCCCGTAGCAGCAGCAGGAGACCACCATAAGGACGACTCCCGCAAATGCCAGTATGCCGAGGATGTCGACCGTGTCTACGTTGTTTGTAACATTCGCGTTGTTGGCTGCTATGACTTCCTTTTTTGATGCGTAGTTCCCCATGTTCATCGGTTTGCCATATGTTCGATGGTTCGTTCCAGTTTTGCACTTAATTTGTACAGATATAAGTGGCTGGCAGCATCGCCATATGATGTCACCCGGTCCCGGAGGTCACATCGATGCTTTAACACCGGAGGTTCACCAACATAATAAATGATAGACGGGACAACGGTTAAACAACAATATATAATTTAATAACGACATAACAACGATTAACAATAACAGATATTACATTGTATCAAGAGCCACTAGTCTAGCAGGGATACTAATACACTCGCTCGGACTATGTCTCTGTCTTGAGATCTCGCAGGGTCTCATTATATATTCGAGCGTGTCCCCTTTTAGCCTAGCGACCTGGTGATAAGATAAACAAGGTGGTGAATGATCGTAACACACCGGGGTCGTGTTTGACGAAAGATCATAACACACCGAGGTCGTGTTTGGAAAGATCGAAACACACCAAGGTCGTGTTTGACGAAAGAGATGCGTTTGCAATACATGACCTGGTTTAGTTACCGCAGTGGTTCGAAGAGCGTTGTCCTTTTTGTCTTCGATTCGGTTGCAATGTCGACAGTCTTCTGGACAGGGTCTTCTGGAAAGAGCATCTGCATTTCGATGTTTGAGGCCTGCTCTGTGTTCAATGTCGAAGTCATACTTCTTAAATTGCAAGAGCCACTTCAAAGCGGCATGATCAGTGCGGATCAGAAACGTCCGCCCGTACAGATACTTGTAAAAGTGCTAAATGGTTTTAACTACTGCTAGTAATTCTCGTCTGGTTACGCAGTAGTTCCTCTCTGGTTTGGACAGGGTCTTGCTGAAGTATCCAATGAACTTTTCTTGTCCATCTTGGATTTGAGAGAGCACACCACTAATCCCGACGTTACTTGCATCCGTACCCAGATCAAACCTTCCAGATGGCAGTGGATAGTTTAAAACAGGTACACTTATCAAAGTTCCTTTTAACAACTCAAAAGACGCTTGGCATTTGTTGTTCCAAATGAATGCTCGATTTTCTGTTAGGCGGGTAAGTGGTTTCGCAATGTTAGAGAATCCCGGAACGTAGCGTCGATAATACGCATAATCCAAAAAGCTTCTTAGCTGATGTTTTATCCTTGGGTACAGGCCATTTTTCCAGAGCTCTTTCTGGATCTACAGCAACTCCTTTTCTGGAAACCACATGTCCAAGGTAATTTACATTTTTGCGGAAAAGGTGACCCTTCTTTGGATTTAATCTCAGGTTGGCATCTCGCAACTTTTTTAATACCATACAAAGGTATTTTTAATAATATAAAATATTATTAAAAACCTGGTGTGTATTATACAAAACTGGTGGGGTTTACCTACTCATGTATGTTTCAATTATTCTGATTTTTAATACCACTTCCAAATTTTTCATGTGATCTTCAAAGGTCGTTCCTATCACAATCACATCATCAAGATATACCAGGCAGGTATTCCAAGACAGTCCCCTCAGTACAGTGTCCATGAGTCGCTCAAAAGTAGCTGGGGCGTTACATAATCCAAATGGCATGACTAAACTGCCAAAGACCCGTGCTTAAATTAAAGGCAGTCTTCTCTTTTTTCATTGAGATCCATTCCCACTTGCGAATAACCGCTCTTCAAGTCGAGAGTGGAGAACCATTTTGCTCCTGCCAAGGCGTCTAGCGTATCGTCTATTGTTGGGAGAGGATAGCTGTCCTTTTTGGTCACACTATTCAAACGACGATAGTCCACACAGAATCTGGTAGACCCATCTTTCTTCCTGACAAGGACTACTGGTGAAGCCCTGTGACTGCTGACTGCCTATTTTGATTCGAATGTTTAGGTGTCAAGTACGGCAATCAACAGGTAGCAACCCGGTTAGATAGCTCAGTCAATATTGGGTCGCTCTCTCTCTTAGACGCTTGAGTACCTGTGTCTTACCTGTATTCTCTCTCTCTCTCTCTCTCGCTACTGATGTTACTTTGGGGGCACTGAAAGATTTATATAAGGCGCCAACCCCGGCTTAGTGTCCCCGTGGTTGAAATTAATGCTGCATCTGCCGCGGTCCAGAACAGCTGATTGAATAGCCAGACAAATAGAGAAAGAAATACTCGTAAACGGTCGGGTGGTAAAAATGAAAATTTGTGTTTAATAACAAGACAAACGCTTTATTGTCCTCGCTAGCCTTTTGCACATAATAACATCGTACACTACATAAACAAACCAAACATATACATATATATTACACAAGTCAACAATACGGGTATAATAAAACCTAACACTATAACATTTAAGACTACATTACCTATATTCGTGGGCAAAATTTAAGACAGGCTCATAGTCGAACGTTCGCTTGAGATGCAAAAAAAACTTACGCTTAGCGCCACATACACAAGAAATACATTAGTGAAATACACAGCTCAAATACATGGTTTACAACAAATTAATACTTCAACCCGTGTTAACAATACGTTTTACAACATAAGTGGCTGGCCAATGCAGGCGTTACAGCGAGAAAAATAACAAGTTGGTCTAATACTTCGCGTCGGTACACACGAGCAAAAAGAAAATATTTATGAGAACATGGGTGAAGTTAATGATTACATTACGTCGTCACGAAGTGTGACAGTGTTAATAGTAAAGATTGTGGCTGTACTGCTTAATAAAATTTAACAAGAAAACCTTAAATCCGACGATGTAGGCGTCATCGTCGAAGTTGGCGTCGCGACGCTCCAATAATGATCGTAGGTTCACGAATGAACATTCTAACCTTATCTGGATGGGTCTACTTCATCCTCCAGTAACTAAATCACTTTTCCCACGAGTGAGAACACCTTTCTGAAGACCGGTCGCACTTTACATTACGGCCACGCTTCTTGATCGCCTTTTTGGCTGCATCAAGGAATATACATAACACAAAACAACTCGACGTATTATTGTAACATTTTTTTGTTGTATACTACCGTGAAGGCGGTGTTATCATTGGTTCTCTCGTCGAGAGGTTGCTGACTAGCTTGTCATTAGACTCTGGTCTTCACCAGCAAGTGAACTAATACACAAACAAAACCATCGAATTAATGACCGCTGTTAAGACTCATTGCAGAACCAATAATTGCCTTTTTCCCCTGAGTAGGGCATTTATATCGATCTTCCCCTTCGCTCCGTGCTGCGGGCGTTCCGCCAATCATCTTAAGGCATCGAACTTCTAGCCCAATAATATTGGAGATGACATAAGCACTAACAAAGAATGGGGAGACTGGCAAAATTTACCACGCAGTGTTTGTGCCGTGGGAAAAACAAATATAGAGAATTTTTTATATACTGCAGGTGGCTGATGCACGAGTTACAGTGAGAAGAATAACAAGTCGTATTTCATTTCCAGAACGTGGGAAACTATAATCTTTAAATAAAGGAGATGAAAATAATATCTTTGATATTAGCAAATTGTCGGAAATTAAATATGTAATTAGTATTGTTGTAATTATTATTATAATTTATTTTGGGTAGTAGTAAATGTATTGAAAGTGAATATGTAATTAGAATTGATATATTCCGTATTATAAGTGAAATTATTAAACAGGGGAGGCCAAAATAACGGAACTCTTAATTCCAAATAGTTAATAAATGTGTAAATGAGTGAAATTTGATTGCGTTCTTGTAGTAGCGCCGTTTAGGCGTTACAGCCCATGGACTATTCGATGGTTCAATTACTCCTTGGCCTTCCATATCTTGTATAATCTGCTTGGCTTCCTCACGTTTTGCCAGTGGTAACCTTCTTGGTCCTTGTCGAATTGGACTTGCATCGCCAGTATTTATTTTGTGCATTACAATATTGGTTCTTCCTTTCGTACCAGTTTCAGTTTCAAAGACATTTTCATAAAGTTTGATTAGGTCCTTAACTTGGCTTTGTTACTTCTTGATCAATCCTTGACAGGCGGAGTCGATTATCTTGGAAAATTTCTCAGGAACCTGCACGAATTCATTCTTCTTCGCCTCTACACGATGAACGACGGCCGGCACTGGCGATCACCTCCCCAGAATAGTAACCTTCTTCAATGAAACAGGATAATAGTTCACATTCGTCACCCTTACCGGTACAGTCTTCTGAGTCGTAACCAGCAGTTTGGCAACTACTATTCCTCGGTCTACCTCTTCATCATCGGTCTTTGGTTTTAACATTGTAACATTTCCGTCCAAATAATCACCTTCCATACACGCCGTCAAAAATGTCTCACTTCTTGCATCCTGAACAACATTCTTTGCCATAATTACTTGTACATTCCCACAATCTTTCCCATGAAGAAACAATTCCTCATTATTTATTTAAAGTGCCTTCTTTCATGTTTAACTGGAAGCCGTAGGTGTTCATGATGTCTAATCCCAAGATTATTTCTTCTTCTATGTCGGCTACGAGAACACGATGTCGAATTGATGTTGGTCCTATGATAAAGTTGACATCTACTTCACCTGCCAAGAAGCTGCTTCTCCTGTTGCTGTCCTAAGTCTCCATTTGCAAGAAAATAATTTTTTATTTCTGGAAATTAAATCGGGTCGGATCGCACGATGGTTTTCGTCGATCCAGTATCTAGCAAGCAAGCAGAGGTCCTTCTTTCCAAAACAGCGTCCACATGCAGGCCGTTGGTTTGATGTTGCAAGGATGCGACTTGGCCAGGCGTCCTTGGGGCTTCCTGAAGCTGGATCGATGATTGCCCCCGCTCATCGACCCGCTTTAGTTTTCTTGCTGCTCAGATGATGCTTTCTTGGCCACCTTACCACATTTACTCCGAGCGTGACCAATCTCTCCACAATTCCAGCATCGCAGTACTCTTTTATTTGATTTGATCTGGTTTAGAACTCTACTAACCACCTGCTCCATGAACTCCTCATTTTCCGGTTTGTCAACAAGGCAAACACGAGCATGGTTCCAGATGCTTGTTTTGCAGTCTCAAACTCAAGCGCGCGCGCCAAAGCATTGATCAAGGTTTTCGGTCGTGCCAACCTTAATGCTTGCTGCGTATCAATATTCCGGAGACCATCTATGAACGTCTGGACAGCTAGGTGTTCCATAAAATTATTTGGCGCCATCGGATATGCAAGTCGAACTAGACGAGCAATATCTGCCTCAAATTCCTGAAGATTCTCGCCTTTCTTCTGTGATTGATTCTTAAGTTGGGTATGGTATACTTGCTCCAAATGCGCATGGCCATATCTCATCTCCAAGCGTTTAATGAGTTGAGAATAATCTTTATGTTCCTCAGTAGGCAATGTCTGCAAAATATCACTAGCATCACCCCTCAATGCTATGATTAAAGCAGTAGCCTTCGCGACAGAAGGCCATGCGTTTGCTTTTGCGGCTGCTTCGAATTGCGTCAGGTAAGTCGCCCATGACGTCTTTCCATCAAAGGTTGGTGGCTTGATTCTGGTCTTCGAAATAGCCACAAGTTCTTCTTTTATTTCGATTGGCCGTGGTATAAGTTCTTCGTTGACATGCTTGGGATTAGAATGACTCAAGGTAATCGATCACAGAAGAAAGGCGAGAATCTTCAGGAATTTGAGGCAGATATTGCTCGTCTAGTTCGACTTGCATATCCGATGGCGCCAAATAATTTCATGGAACACCTAGCTGTCCAGACGTTAATAGATGGTCTCCGGAATATTAATACGCAGCAAGCATTAAGCTTGGCACGACCAAAAACCTTGATCAATGCTTTGGCGCGCGCGCTTGAGTTTGAGACTGCAAAACAAGCATCTGGGAACCATGCTCGTGTCTGCCTTGTTGACAAACAGGAAAATGAGGAGTTCATGGAGCAGGTGGTTAGTAGAGTTCTAAACCAGATCAAATCAAATAAAAGAGTACTGCGATGCTGGAATTGTGGAGAGATTGGTCACGTTCGGAGTAAATGTGGTAAGGTGGCCAAGAAAGCATCATCTGAGCAGCAAGAAAACTAAAGCGGGTCGATGAGCGGGGGCAATCATCGATCCAGCTTCAGGGAGCCCCAAGGACGCCTGGCCAAGTCGCATCCTTGCAACATCAAACCAACGGCCTGCATGTGGACGCTGTTTTGGAAAGAAGGACCTCTGCTTGCTTGCTAGATACTGGATCGACGAAAACCATCGTGCGACCCGACCCGATTTAATTCCCAGAAATAAAAAATTATTTTCTTGCAAATGGAGACTTAGGACAGCAACAGGAGAAGCAGCTTCTGTGACAGGTGAAGTAGATGTCAACTTTATCATAGGACCAACATCAATCCGACATCGTGTTCTCGTAGCCGACACAGAAGAAGAAATAATCTTGGGATTAGACATCATGAACACCTACGGCTTCCAGTTAAACATGAAAAAAGGCACTTTAAATAAATAATGAGGAATTGTTTCTTTATGGGAGAGATTGTGGGAATGTACAAGTAATTATGGCAGAAAATGTTCTTCTGGATGCAAGAAGTGAGACATTTTTGACGGCGTGTATGGAAGGTGATTATTTGGACGGAAATGTTACAATGTTAAAACCAAAGACCGATGATGAAGAGGTAGACCGAGGAATAGTAGTTGCCAAAATGCTGGTTACGACTCAGAAGACTGTACCGGTAAGGGTGACGAATGTGAAGTATTATCCTGTTTCATTGAAGAAGGTTACTATTCTGGGGTGGTGTTCGCCAGTGCCGGCCGTCGTTCATCGTGTAGAGGCGAAGAAGAATGAATTCGTGCAGGTTCCTGAGAAATTGTCCAAGATAATCGACTCCGCCTGTCAAGGGTTAAGCAAGAAAGAACAAAGCTAAGTTAAAGATCTAATCCAGCAATACGAAGATGTCTTTGAAACTGAAAGTGGCACCAAAAGAAGAACCAATACTGCCATACATAAAATAAATACAGGCGATGCAGTTCCAATACGTCATGGCCCAAAAATGTTACCACTGGCTAAACGGGAGGAAGGCGAGCAGATTATACAAGATATGGAGGCAAGGAGTAATTGAACCATCGAAAAGTCCATGGGCTTCACCAGTGGTCCTTGTCAGGAAGAAAGATGGGTCTACCAGATTCTGTGTGGACTATCGTCGTTTGAATAGTGTGACCAAAAAGGACAGTTATCCTCTCCCAACAATAGACGATACGCTAGACGCCTTGGCTGGAGCAAAATGGTTCTCCACTCTCGACTTGAAGAGCGATAATTCGCAAGTGGGAACGGATCCCAATGACAAAGAGAAGACTGCCTTTAATTTAAGCACGGGTATTTGGCAGTTTAGTCATGCCATTTGGATTATGTAACGCCCCAGCTATTTTTGAGCGACTCATGGACACTGTACTGAGGGGACTGTCTTGGAATACCTGCCTGGTATATCTTGATGATGTGATTGTGATAGGAACGACCTTTGAAGATCACATGAAAAATTTGGAAGTGGTATTAAAAAGGTTGCGAGATGCCAACCTGAGATTAAATCCAAAGAAGTGTCACCTTTTCCGCAAAAAGGTAAATTACCTTGGACATGTGGTTTCCGGAAAAGGAGTTGCTGTGGATCCAGAAAGAGCTCTGGAAAAATGGCCTGTACCCAAAGATAAAACATCAGCTAAGAAGCTTTTTGGATTATGCGTATTATCGACGCTACGTTCCGGGATTCTCTAACATTGCGAAACCACTTACCTGCCTAACAGAAAATCGAGCATTCATTTGGAACAACAAATGCCAAGCGTCTTTTGAGTTGTTAAAAGGAACTCTGATAAGTGTACCTGTTTTAAACTATCCACTGCCATCTGGAAGGTTTGTTCTGGATACAGATGCCAGTAACGTCGGGATTAGTGGTGTGCTCTCTCAAACCCAAGATGGACAAGAAAAGTTCATTGGATACTTCAGCAAGACCCTGTCCAAACCAGAGAGGAACTACTGCGTAACCAGACGAGAACTACTAGCAGTAGTTAAAACCATTGAGCATTTTTACAAGTATCTGCACGGGCGGAAGTTTCTGATCCGCACTGATCATGCCGCTTTGAAGTGGCTCTTGCAATTTAAGAAGTATGACTTCGACATTGAACACAGAGCAGGCCTCAAACATCGAAATGCAGATGCTCTTTCCAGAAGACCCTGTCCAGAAGACTGTCGACATTGCAACCGAATCGAAGACAAAAAGAACAACGCTCTTCGAACCACCATGGTTGATTACAAATGGCAACCTGACAATTTGCACGTAGATCAAGAAGCTGATCCGGATCTTGCAGCCTTCAGGGCTTGGAGAAGAGAAATGGGTAAAGACCGACCTGGCAAGAAATCTCTTCCCATTCACGAGAAATGAAGTCATACTATGCACAAGGGGATTCTTTAACCATGGAAATCACGATGGCAGCGAGCGGAAGATGTAAATGGTGGTTCCCCAGAAAAGAATATCAGAGGTATTGCGATAACTTCACAATGGTGCTTTTGGGGGACATTTTGGCGTTCATAAAATACTGTAGAAGGTGCGCCAGAGATTTTACTGGGTGAATTGTTTACGAGATGTGAAAGAATGGTGCCGAAAGTGTGCTAATTGCGCCGGAAGTAATGGTCCTCAGAGGCGTCGACGTACACCCATGCGCCAATACAATGTGAGAAGCCCATTTACAGTCATGCCATTTGGACTGTGTAACGCCCCAGCTACTTTTGAGCGACTCATGGACACTGTACTGAGGGGACTGTCTTGGAATACCTGCCTAGTATACCTTGATTATGTGATACTGGTAGGAAAGACCTTCGAAGATCACATGGAAAGTTGGGGAGTGGTATTCCAAAGGTTGCGAGATGCCAACCCGAGATTAAGTCCAAGGAAGTGTCACCTTTTCCGTAAAGAGGTAAATTACCTTGGACATGTGGTTTCCGGAAAAGGAGTTGCTGTGCATCCATGAAAAGTAAGAGCTGTGGAAAAATGGCCTGTACCCAAAGACAAACATCAGCTAAGAAGCTTTTTGGGATTGTGCACGTATTATTGACGCTACGTTCCTGGATTCTCTAACATTGCGAAACCACTTACCCGCCTAACAGAAAATCGAGCATTCATTTGGAATAACGACTGCCAAGGGTCTTTTGAGTTGTTAAAAGAAACTCTGATAAGTGCACCTGTTTTAAACTATCCACTGCCATCTGGGAGGTTTGTTCTGGATACGGATGCCAGTAATGTCGGGATTGGTGGCGTGCTTTCTCAAATCCAAGATGGACAAGAAAAGGTCATTGGATACTTTAGCAAGACCCTGTCCAAACCAGAGAGGAACTACTGCGTAACCAGGAGAGAATTATTGGCAGTAGTTAAGACAATTGAGCATTTTTATAAGTATCTGTTTGGGCAGAAGTTCCCAATCCGCATTGATCATGCCGCCTTAATGTGGTTCTTACAATTTAAGAACCCGAGAGTCAAGTAGCTAGATGGATTGAGAGGCTACAGGAGTATGACTTCGACATTGAACACAGAGCAGGCCTCAAACATCGGAATGCAGATGCTCTTTCCAGAAGACTGTCGACATTGCACCCGATTCGAAGACAAATCGGCCAACGCTCTTCGAACCACCGTGGTTGATGACCAATGGCAACCTGACAATTTGCGCGCAAGATCGAGAAGCTGATCCGGATCTTGCAGTCTTCAGGGCTTGGAAGAGAAATGGGCGAAGACCGACTTGGCAAGAAATTGCTCCCCATTCACGAGAATTGAAGTCATACTGGGCACAATTCCTTAACCATGGACGACGATCTCCTGAGACGTGAAGTCGAAAATCACGATGGAAGTGAGCGGAAGCTGCAAATGGTGGTTCCCAAGAAAAGAATATCAGAGGTATTGCGATAACTCCATAATGGTGCTTCTGGGGGACATTTTGGAGTCCATAAAACACTGGACAAGGTGCGCCAGAGGGTTTACTGGGTTAATTGCTCACGAAATGTGAAAGTGGTGCTGAAAGTGTGCTAATTGCGCCGGAAGTAATGGTCCCCAGAGGCGCCGACGTGCACCTATGCGCCAATACATTGTGGAAAGTCCATTTGAAAGAATCACCATAGATGCCGCCAGTCCTTTTCCAGAAAGTGACAAAGGAAATACATACATAACAGTGGTCATGGACTATTTTACCAAATGAGTTGAAGCATATTCTCTACCAAATCAAGAGGCTGGAGCTGTAGCAGACGTGATTGTGAAGGAGTTCGTCAGCCGCTTTGGTGTATCTCTGGAACTTTATTCCGATCAAGGGCGAAATTTCGAGTCCAGTCTATTCGAAAAGACGTGTGGACTTTTGGGCATACGAAACACAAGAACAACCCTTGCATCCACAATCAGATGGGATGGTAGAGCGAATGAACAAGACCATGATCAGACACTTATCCAAAGTGGTCTCCGAACACCAGAGAGATTGGGATGAACATTTACCATTATTCCTAATGGCGTATCGGGCCTCTGTTCAAGAAACAACTGGCCAATCACCAGCAAACATGCTATTCGGGAGGGAACTCCGATTGCCCTGTGATTTAAAGTTTGGGAGCAAGCCTGATGAAGATCTTGCCGGAGAAGATTATGTCAACACGCTCAGACGACGACTAGATAATATCCATGAACAAGTCAGACATAATATCCAAGATGCTAGTGACAAAATGAAGGAGAGCTACGACATCAACGCCGAGATGGGTTGTTACCAAGAAGGCGATCGGGTTTGGTTATATAATCCACAACGCCGACGGGGCCTATCTCCAAAATTTCAAAAGAATTGGGAGGGGTCATACGTGTTGAAGTGGATCAACGATGTAATATACCGCATCAGGCGAACACCTCATACTAAGCCAAGAGTCGTACATTTTAATCGATTAGCCCAGCGTTTCTCAACCTTTTTGCATTTGCGACCCAATTTTCAATCACAATTTTGATCGCCCCCCCCCCCTCCTCTCATTTCACTGAAATCGTAATTGTAATCTTAGTTTCTATTTAATTTAATTATATTTTGACGCTAAAGCCATCCTACGATCTTGTTAAACCTTAAAAATTACCACAAATGGGTAAATTTATTGATATTTGGCAACACCGATCCGCTGCATTGATAAAATCAGAATCGATTGCTCTGTCTCACGTACACCATATCGGACATCCTCGCTGCTTCACGAGAAGTTACGATTTGTCTCGAACATTCTAGACTGCCTGCGCGGCGTGCATAAATGCTATATCTCGTTCCACCCAGTCTCAGTCGAGTCGATACTTCTATCTGTACCTCTACCGTGAATGCGCATGTTGTGATTTGCGTGTTATCTGCAATTTAGGATATTCAAGTTCAAGTAGCAGTAGAATTATATAGTGTATGTACATGCAGAATCATGGATTAATTTTTAAGTGGGCGTAATCAAGCATTAGACGATAGTGAAGCATCAACAAGTGCACAGACGAAAATGGTTCCGAAGATAAAATCAAGAAAATATTCTCAAGAATATTTAAATTTTGGGTTTATCAGCACTGAAGTAAATGAAGAAGAAAAGCCCCTGTGTGTCATTTGCTCAAAAATTTTGGCAGCAGACAGCATGAAACCGAATAAACTTAAACGATATTTGGAAACGCTTCATAGTGAGTACGTTGGCAAACCCCGAGAATTCTTCGGATTAAAATTAAAATCGTATGAAAAACAAAAATCATTTGTAAAATACACTTTGTCTGTAAATGAAAAAGCTTTACTTGCCTCTTACATAGTTTCATATCAGATAGCCAGAAGCAAAAAACCTCACACTATTGGTGAAGAGGTTATCCTACCAGCTGCAATTGAGATTGTAGAAACTATGTTTGGAGATAGTTTTGCCAAACAGTTGCAGTCCATACCTCTATCAAATGATACTGTTGCCCGTCGAATTGATAATATAGCTGAAGATGTGCAACACAAGCTTTTTGGGAAATTGCGTGACAAACTTTTTTCAATTCGACTTGATGAGGTCACAGATAGCAATAAAGACGCTCATTTAATTGCCTATGTTCGATTATGTGATAGTCTGTCAGTAGTGGAAGAACTATTATTCTGCAAACCAATAGAACTCAAAGCAACCGCACTTGCATTATTTTCTATCTTAAATGATTTCCTAAATGAGGCAAACATAGAGTGGAAAAATTGCGTCGGAATATGCACTGATGGTGCTCGTACAATGTCTGGAAGATTCCAAAGTGTACAAGCACTTGTGAAACAAAAATCTCCGATCGTATCTGGACACATTGCATGATCCACAGAGAAGCTCTGGCTTCCAAAGAAATGAGTCCTGGTCTGAATTTTGTGCTAACGACAGTGGTAACCGTAGTAAATTATATAAAAATGAGACCACTAAAATAAAAAATCTTTTCTGCACTTTGTAAAGACATGGATGCAGTACATTCAGCGTTACTGTTTTATTACTAGGCAAGATAGTTATCACGTGGGGCATTTTTGCAACGAGTTTATGAATTAAGAGATGAAATCGCCATTTTTCTAGAAGAGGAAAACCGACCGGAAGCCGAGAACTTTCGCGATGATTTATTTGTGATGAAATTGGGCTATTTGGTCGACAAATTCGAGAAATTAAATACCTTGAATCTTCAACTCCAAGGAGCAAACACACATGTGTTGGATACGAGTGACAAAGTTAATGCTTTTTGTAGAAAACTAGAATTGTGGAGTAGAAATGTAAAGCAAAAAAACCTAGAAATGGTTGCAAATTTGGATGAATGTGTCAAATCTTACAAGGCTGGAGAGCAACATATAGCAGTTATTTTGGTAACCATTGAAAATCATGTAACCATGCTGGCAAAGAATTTTAAAGTATTTTCTTGCTGACCTCAACTTGATAGCAAGTTACGAGTGGGTTAGGGACTCATTTGAAAATACTCCCGGAAGTCTCTCAACTGCCGAAGAAGAAATCTTTATAGAGTTCACGGCAAGTTGCGAAATAAAAAGACTGTTTCGTAATAAATCACTCTTTGAATTTTGGGCAGGGTTGGATGATGAGTTTTCTGCACTAAAATCAAGAGCACTGAGTATACTATTACCATTTTCCACATCCTACCTTTGCGAAACCGGATTTTCTACGGTGGCTGCTTTGAAGACAAAATATAGATCACAGCTAAATATTGAAAAAGAGCTTAGAGTGTCAATTTCTAATATTAAACCTTCTTTCGAAAAACTTTGCTCTGCGAGACAGGCCCAAGGAAGTCACTAATAATTATTAATCCTGTTTTAAATTTAATATTTTTAAGTTAATTAATAAATACGTTGTATTCTATTTATAAGTGCATTATATATCAGTGTAAACGTGGAATTTGTTTTTTATTATATCAAAATGTATTTTCCTTTTCTTTGAGTAAATTGAGTGATCTTTTTACTAATGTTTTTTCTCGCCTTGCTCGCGCCCCCCTTTAGTTTTATCACGCCCCCCTGCGGGGGCGCGCCCCACAGGTTGAGAAACACTGGATTAGCCCCATACTCTGGAGACAATAATGACGAAACTGCTGACTTGCGCCGATTGGATAGCCAATACCAGGAACTAACCTTCGAAGACTTTATGGAAGAGAATTCTGGTATGAATGTGAAATTCTCTTCTCGAGCGTTCTACATTCATCGAGAAAGCACCAGAGGTATGACGTGCGACGCATCGTTGAATGAGTCATCACAATATTATATAACAATGTATTGTACAGGCGAAGTGCTCTTGTATTTTTCTGCTGTAATTATGTATATATACGTTTTTATTTTGCATTTGAATCGAAAAACGACTATTGGGATATTTTAAATTAAAAATTGCTTTAATTTTTGTTTAGTGGAAACTATAGATCTAATGTTCTATCACTGTTATTCAAGTTTTACAAAATTTATTCAAGCGTTTGTAGTACTTTAAAATGTAGCAAAGAAATTATTGAACATTGTGTAGTATTTTAATTTTATTTAATATCGAAAAAATTAGGAATTTTCTTTTAATTGATTAGATTACTAATCTAGTCAATTTAAAGAAAAAAGTTCCTATTCTAGCTTTGTTTCTTATAAATATTAAATAAAATTAGCATACTACACAATGTTTCATATTTTCTTCGCTACATTTTTCTAACAAAATAATTTGAAAAAAACCAATACGGCCCATAGTATTTTTTTAGTTCGCACCTGATGTTTAGTTCACGACCAAGCCGTAGGGGGCGCGCTAATACGAGTTCACTTGGTATTTCAGTTTCTCTTTTATCATATAACGGGTGTTCAGAAACATTCGAAGTCAAAGTAGTCCTTGAAAATATGAAGTCATGTCTGATATAGATTGATACATTTACTTAATACAATTTTATAGGTTATCATACACGCAAATGTCAGTTTATGTCGAAATATATTACTTTAATATGCCATATTAATTCATATAAACTAGTCAAATAATGATTTTAGAAGGTAACTGTAATTAATTTGCAAATTTCAAATTAAGTATTTTGATATTTTAGAGAATTCTTGCTGAACAATAGCACCTCTTCATGCGATAACTGGAAAAAATTACATAATCCAATTAATATGCTATTCATTCTTGTGTAATAAAGCTCATCTAATCTGTAGTAACATGTAAAAAGACAATGCAGAATTAAGAGGAAATAACTTTACAAATAAAGGATGCATCTTATAGTAACAATAGTATCTAGTTATCGTGCTAGTTTAATAACGGGTGTTCAGAAACATTCGAAGTCAAAGTAGTCCTTGAAAATATGAAGTCATGTCTGAGATAGATTGATTTTTGACAGACAACAGTTGACATTTAATAATTACTACAAATCAGATACTTAAGTAAAGATATACGATTTTTTGTTCAGAGCCCACTTGACTTCGAATGTTTCTGAACACCCGTTATATTAACATTCAATAAATTATTGTAAGAAATGGCTTAAAATAAATTTGAAACAAATAAATTGTTTGTAGAGTCCTTAGATTACAACCTTATAATAAATATCATAAATTGTAGTTGTATAAATTATCAACAATAATGACCACAATTATAAAAGATGTTGAAAATGTCCACCACCTTCTTCCAAGCATTTTACGCACCTCCTCTGAATGCTACTAAATACATTTTGCAGTTTGGGACTATTTCTAATTACACTAATTCTATTTATAATTCTGTCTTGGAGATCTATATAATCTTGCACTGGTACTTGATAAATTGAATTTTTTTAAAAAAGCCATAAATAGTAATTACACGGTGTAAGATCACAAGATCTTGGAGGAAATTCATGATCGCTGTTCAAACTAATTAAACGATTTCCAAACACTTCTTGTAACATATTCATTGTTTCCCCCGCTGTGTGAGCTCTAGCACCATCTTGTTGAAAGTATCCCAAAGCTAGTTCATCATCGCGAAGTTGATTTAAGAAAGGCAATAGTATTTCCTGTCAATATCTTTCTGCAGTCAAGGTACCATTAAAAAAAATTGGACCAATAATCCTTCTTCTACTTATAGCGCACCAAACACCAACTTTCTGACGATGTAAAGGAGCTTCAACATAAAAATTATTGGGCTTTGTATCACTCCACATCCTCATGTTTTGCAAGTTAACATATCCACTAACATGAAACCATGCTTCGTCTGAAAAGAAAGTTTTGTCTAGGACATCATCATTAAAATTATTTGTAAACCATTCGCAAAATACTACTCGTCGCGGATAATCAATATCGAGGATTTCTTGCAAACAAGTTATACGATATGGGAATAACTGTAAATCTTCTTTTAAAACTTTATGGCAAGAATCAACTGACAACCCGGTTTGTTGAGCAAGAGTTCTTACTGAAGTTTTAGGGGCATCAGTCATTATTTCTCTAACATTCCCAATCACTTCTTCTGTCCGGACTTTTGGTCGCCCACCACTTGGCGTCCCACACAACCAGTTTGTTGACAAACTGGAACAATTCTGATTAGTGTACACTGAAAAGTATTATAATCAAAAGCAAGTTTGGGAAATTCTTCCAAATAAGCTTGAATTGAATACTTCCACTGGCCATCGATCTTTTGACCATTTCGAAAATATGCTTCAACCATGAATGCTTTGTGTACGTTAGTAAATACCATTTTCTAGTGATGGGTTGCTACGAAGCAAACTGCTATTTTGAAACTGCTAACTATCGTTAGCAGTTTGTAGCAGCTAACGAATATGAAAAGAAACTGCTACTTTTTGTAGCAGTTTTCCGATGTAAATATTTCTGACGTAGCAGCTCTAACGGAAAGTAATATTAAGCTAGCAATATTTTTTATGCAGCAGATTAGAACTATTTTAAGAACTATTTATAAACTATCGATTCAGAAACTTCTTTCACGTATTAGTAATAAAAAATGGATGGTTTATTTTAATACTAAGGTAATACATATAATCATTTTTCAAATACCAGAATTTAATTGCATTTGTACTGATTATAGCAAAACCAAATAACAATCAATATTGAAAAAGACAGAAAATGTTGTAACGTGTATTAGTTATTATGTAAGACAATAATGTGATGGTGTCTCATTATAATTTCATTATCAACAAAATTTTAATCAATTTTAATTATTATTTTTTGAATGCTGTTTCCAAGTACCCATGAGATGCAATGAAGCAAACTGATGAGAAAAAGTCTGTTTAATATGTATTTATGGTATGATTTATTTACAAATTTGATTTGCAAATATTAGTTCTGTAGAAGGTGGATGGTGTGATATAAATGTATTTATGTAATATATTTAATATATATATATATATATATATATATGTCACTTTGTTGGCTATAAATGAATCATTTATCTTAAGGGAAGTAATATGATATATTTATTACAGGATTTGTTAAAGATTCAAAGCGTCTTCGAGAACATTGGCAACAGATGCAGATGCAAGCACCGAAAAATATCAGTCAGTATTGGAAAAAGTTTACTTGAAACTGGAGCTGAAGTTATTGAGTGAAAATGATAATTGAATATGTTTATTATATGATATTAGATAAGTATGACAATAGGATGATATGATGTAATTTAAAATATAGAATAAAGTAGGTATAATTATATCTAAGTTACGTGTAAATACTGCATCATGTATAAAGTAGGTATGAATATCTGTTACATGTGGATACTTATAAATGTATATATTATATTTAATACTAATAAAAATTATATCAAAATATCCCTAAAGTATTTCATTAAATAATAAATTATGTATTAACATTGTTAAAGTCTACTAATTAAAATATCTTCATATATAATTGTTGTCGGAATAAATTGCTGTGGACATTGTCATGTGAATCCATGTTGTTCCGCTAAAATAAATTCAGTAATAAATATGTTACAAAGCCAGTTAAATATGTATATACCTATATCATCACCATAAGCTTTGGGATTTCGTATAATATCTACCCGTGCTTCCTCAACTTCTTGCAACTCAGCTTGTATATCAACTAGATCTTCCATACTTTCAAAATTATATAATTTCAGTAATACAAATTTTAAGTAAGATTATATATTACACTTACATTTTTCTTATATCAACTTTAAAAGCAAAAAATCATAAAATTTATTAAAACAAATAAGATTATTTAAAACGTATTTAAAATAACCTACAATTCCAATAGGTAAACTATTTTAAATGTCTCCTTCATGCAAAATGCGCATGCCTGCGAACTCCGTTTTCACGGTTGCCACATATTTTTGTTCTACTAAGATCCTATTAGTTAGTAGCCACTAAGTATGATGAAATACGCGACTATGAATACAAAAAGATAAAAGCATCTTAGTACGCTCTTAGTAGCTACTAACTAATAGCGTACTAACACCCTATTAACTTCGCGACTATGCATAAGGCGGTAAGATATTAAAAAATAGCCGTATTTAATGAAAAATGCTTTATTTAAAGTATATAGTACGTATGTTGCTATATAGGAGAAACTGCTACAAAAAGTAGCAGTTTTTTTAAACTGCTAACGAAAAGTAGCAGTAGCAGTTTGTAGCTGCTAATGAAAAATAGCAGTTTTATACATCACTACCATTTTCAAAATTAAAAAATATAAATTAGTATCTTCGATATTAGATTCTGACAATTTTTGACAGACAACAGTTGACATTTAATAATTATTACAAATCAGATACTTAATTAAAGATATACGATTTTTTGTTCAGAACCCACTTGACTTCGAATGTTTCTGAACACAGTGAACACTCGTTATATGTATTGTTGATCCATTCAATCAATTAAAAGAGGATCATAACCTCAAAATGATTTACCGCCAATTTTAATATATCTGTGTTGAAAGTTAATAAGTTTTGTTTTTAATTGTTTCTAGAGAATAATAATTTTTGATACTTTTAATATTTTCAATAATTTTTGATGTAAGTATGTGAGAAAATATCGTAAAATTTAATTTGATAAACGTGAAATAATTTTTTATTAAAGCGTATTCCAAAATGGTAAACATTGATGTGGAAGAAGAAAATGTAAAAAAAAAATTACGTTCTTCAAATGAAATCCCAACAAGGCAAGATATAATTATTAAGCCTGAAGAAGTTAAACAAGAGCGTTGTAATATATGCAAGCAATATATTGATGACGTATTATTATATAATGGTCATCCAAATAATGCTGTAGATGAATTTATAGCTTTGACCAATGAAAAATTAATCTTATTTAACGGAAATGAGGAAATTAATCAGCAGGATGAAAGACCTACCAATAAAGTTCGTGATGAAAATATATTATGGTAGATAGAATTAAGGTTATTCTTTTTTATAGATTACTTATTTCAGTATATATGACATGAATGGTCATTTATGCCCATTTGATACTGGATTAATTGAACAAAATAAATATTTGTACTTTTCTGGCTATGTTAAACCAGTATACGATGAAAATTTTTTACCTGAAAATGGAATACCTACAAAAGATATGGGTCCAATTAATGAGTGGTATGTAAATTTGCATTATGTACTATTATATTTTTACTCTAATGTACTGCATATATGTAGGTTTATACCAATCATGTTCATATACTATCAATTATTTGATAAAATAAATATATGTGGCAATTTTTTTTTAGTTCCTATTATGTACTTAATAAGATTGACGTCACTTATGTAATTTTTGAACAAAAGCTTATATGAACACCTGTAAATTATATATATATATTGTAATAACGCGGAATGCTGAGAAATAAAAATAAATGAAAAATAAAATGAAATAACAAAATGCTAGCTCGAAAACTTCAGATATATAAAATAATAATTGCAAGGATTCTGCTTAATCTCAAGGGTCTAAAAGTAAGTTCTCCATACACAAAAAGACATCTACTAATACATGAAATAATACGAAAGCGTCAAATTTATGTATAAATATATATTTAAATGAAATTATATCAATAATCACAAGATACAAATATTACTATCAAATCTGACATAAAAATATAATGGAAAATGACGTTTGAGATGACGTGAGTTTATAACGTGTAAAGAAAAGTGATATCAAGCAATGTTATATCTTTAACAAAATTTTATATAACAATTACACTTAAATACCTGAAGAATATGTTAAAATTTTGAAGATCACAATTTTCAATATGTTCTTTGTATGAAGTTCACAGGAAAATTTCTATCTAATACGTCAAGAATGTATGTCCGTTGCTCGATTCAAATTTCAGGATAATATCCTAGACGCTGCGTTGCTTATAATCCAAATTAGCAGGATAAACCACCAGGTTATGTTCAATATGGGATCCAGATGAGTTGTTCTTATTCCAAGATGATTCAAAAGAAATCTGATTTCTTCTTTAAAAGTGTTCCTTTGATATAAATAAAATCTTCCGTATTCAAATGTATGATTATATTCTCCTTATATGATTAATACATCCAGAATACTTATTCAAACACTTCCTTATGTACAATATACATCCATAAGCATTTTGTATAGGAATATTAATGGAATATTGATAAAAAGACTCAAATTATAAAAATAAAATGCAGATTAAGATCTCTTTCAATCAGTCAAAAAAATAATAATCAATAATTATGTTTTTTCGTCGTCAAGACTCCTAACAGCAATTTTGTAAAAGTAAAAATCAGATATTCTACGAAAATTTGTGCAAAGGTTACTAAAATAATTTAAAAGATAATATTATAGAAAATCCACTCACGTAATCTCAATTACAAATCTTGTAAATGAAATTCACATAAGACAAACAGATAATAAAATATGGGAAATAATATCAAAATTACAAAATTCTTACCATAAAGAAATACTTTACAAATCTTAACATTCAAGATATAACATTGTTGAAACTGAAAACTTATTAGTAAAAAAAAAAAAATTAATTAAGAGGGTAGGTTGACTCACAACAATATATATATATATATATATATATATATATATATATATATATATATATATATATATATATATATATATATATATATATACACACACACAGTACAAATCTCTTCCCTATAGTCACCTACAAATGTGTATTACGTATGTGTGCGTTCGAGAAGCGAGGAGTGGGGACGCACATAGCATGTATGTATGTATGTATGATAATTTATCATACATACATACATATGTACTGTAGATCAGTTTGGATGTAAGCAGTAAGCACATACATAGTATAAACGTCGATGAATGTGGAACTACCGTCAACAATAGGGACTTTATGTAATAATAAACACAAATAAGTGTGGCCTTTTTGGAAGATTTTAATATTTTTAACGTTTAAAACAATGTCAGATATACCTATAACAATAACAATAAATAAAGCGGTAAATCATAATAACTTCTATATTCTATACATAATAAATAAAACTATGTAGAATTAAAAAAATAAAAAGTAAACTATTTAATATATTGTATGCTCAAAACGGTCTTCTAATGCAAACAAGCAATGTCCTAATTTGTCATAAAAGTTTCTCTGAACATTTAAAATCGTTTGCGGTTGAATATTTAGGATAGATTCAACTATTTTCGCCCTTAATTCCTCCAGATTATTAGGTCTGTTATTTGGAAACCCATAAATTGATGTCTTAAGGTGACCCCAGAGAAAAAAATCATTAGGAGATAGATCATTGAATATCGCTCCAGCCGGTTAGTACTCTGTCATCAAATATGCTGCGCAAATATTCTCTGACAATTACAGCATTATGAGCAGGACAACCGTCTTGCTGAAACCAAATAAGATTTATGTCTGCTACATTTCGTATAGCAGGAATTATATTATCCTGCAGAAGACTTAAATATTTGGCTGCATTTAGGTTTCCTTGTATAAAAAACGGACCAATTATATTGTTGCCCAATAGGCCAGCCCAAACATTTAATTTTTCCGGATATTGAGTTCTAGCATTATAAACAAGATGCTTATTTTCCCTTGACCAATATCTTGCAATGCTTGGATTATGGCGACCGTATAAAGGAAATGAACGTTCATCAGTAAACAATATGTTTTTTACAAAATTATCGTCGTTATTACATCGTTCGATGACTTGTTCGCAAAATTGCATACGTTTATATTTATCATCGGGAAAAATCTCATTCGTTTTCCTTAATTTATACGAATGATACTTATTTTTTTTCAGAACCCTACGAACGGTGCAGCTGGCAATGTTAAGCTGTTCGGCGATTTTCGTGCTAGACGATTGTGGCTGCTCCTCTACAGAAGCACAAATCAAAAAATCACGTTCTTCATTTTGCGGTACCTTTACCTTCGTATGTTTTAACGGATTTAAACAGCCATATTTTTCGAAATTTTTAATTATGTGTCTTATCGTTTCAAACGCAATGGTACGTTGAAAGTTAATTTGAAATACCCGTGCAATTTCTCTTATGCTGCGACCAAGATGATACTGTTTTACGACATATTTTTTTTGTTCAAGGGTAAAAATATCCATCGTGAATACCGACGATTCGCAAAAGTTGAGCAAACCATCCAGCTTCGCAAGTAAACTGTAACTAATGCCATGTATGCATCGCTTCGTGCGTCCCCGCTTCTCGAACACACACATACGTAATACACGTTTGTAGGTGACTATAGGGAAGAGATTTGTACTGTACATATATATATATATATATATATATATATATATATATATATATGTATATATATATATATGTATATATATATATATATATATATATGTATATATATATGTATATATATATATATATATATATATATGTATATATACAGTCGACACTCTATATAGTGAAAGACCAAAATGTTGACCAAAATTTCACTATAGAGTTTTTCATTATATAAAGAGAAACAATCACAAAATTGAATTATTAGAAAAGATTTTATTAAACATTTGAAAGTTTAAATACATAGTATGTACAGGGCTAAATACTACATACAAAATAAAAAGAATACATAATACAAAATCTGTTAATACATACATACATGCATATTATGTACTAGGAAAAATAATCAGTTATTTTCCTTTGAACATTACTTCTGAAAAATAATTTTTGCTCAACAAAATTCATTTATTGAAATGCATAAAAATTTGATCAGGTACACTTTCCTGACCCCCCTAAGAGTAGCTCGCACAATGTCAAATGCATTTCTTATTTCATTTTCACTAAATTTAGCAGGACATTCCCCGGTTTCAATTTCTTCTTCATGATCTTCTATACTTTTTATATCGTCAATTATGTCTTGGTCAGTTGGGAGATCTGTCGTGCCAACATCATTTTCGATTTCTAAGATATCTTCAAGTAAAAAATCTGCGTCGACGGTAGCAGTTTTTTTGTAGAATACCCCATTGTTTTCTTAAGGTAGCGAGATCCATTTCGTCTTCTTCTTCCCATTCGTCAATTTTTTCAGGAAAACCTGCTTTAGAAAAGCAGTTTTTGATTGTTTTCTGAGAAACATTTTCACTCCATACTTTAGCGACTTCGGTTATACACTATTTAATGGTAATCAATTTTTGGACTGCAAGGTTGTTATCAATCGCGTTAACAATTTTGTGGACAATTCTGTTTCGGTAATGATGTTTTATGTTTTTTTTATAATACCCTGGTCCATAGGTTGCAATTTGAAGGTCGTGTTTAGTGGAAAAAGATCAGTTCAATATTCGTTAATTTTTTACTTGCAGCAACTGGATGTGCAGGACAATTGTCTATAAACATCGCAATCTTTCGATTTTGGCTTTTCATTTTCGTGTCCAGTTCTTTGATCCATCTTTCAAAAATCTCAGAAGTTATCCATGCCTTGTTATTACTGGCGTAATCTAACTCCAGAGATTTAACTCCTTTTAAACAACGGGGATTTTTGCTTTTACCTATCAGCAGTAATTTCAGTTTTTCTGAGCCATTGATGTTTGCTCCAACGATCAGTGTCACCCTTTCTTTACTTGTTTTAACACCAAAACATTTATCGCTTTTAAAAGCAAAAGTTTTGTTTAGCAAACATTTAAAAAACAAACCGGTTTCATCACAATTGAAAATGTTTTTTGGCTCGTACTTTTTCAATACACTTTTTAAAACAGTTTCAGTCCAAATGTCACAGTCCTCCTGACTAACACTTGCACTCTCGCCGGACACCGTCTTGAAAACAATTGCATTGCGAGTCTTCCAGGCACTCAACCACCCTTCACTAGCTTGAAAATTAACGCAGTTAAATTCTTTAGCAAATTGTAGAGCCTTATGCTTTATTAAATTTCCCGATGTTGAAATATATGTTGAATATATATATATATATATATATATATATATATATATATATATATATATATATATAAGTAGACAAAGAGTCTTTGCCGTTAAAACAAGTATGTAAAATAAAAATTGTTGGGGAATCCGGCAATAAAAACCTTTAGTTAGTCAATTAGAGTCCTTTATTTTTTACCTTATATTTCGCTCTGTAGATTTAGAGCTTCATCAGAGGTCACTTTAATCAAAAGAAAATACAACATTAGCTAATTTAGTCTACTAATTATAAGATTAATACTTACAAAAGCGAAACTATTTTTTGTGAGAGATATAACATTTTTAAAAAAAAACAAAACCTATAGAGAAACAAGCAGTCCACGTAATACAAATAAAACTTTATATTAATTAAAAATTGTTACTTTAAAAGCTTATTGTTTTTACATATTAAAACCATTTAAAAAAATTATTATTTTTTCAACAAACACATCTAAAAAGAAACACACACGTAGTAAAGAACTACTTGTCTTGATTTAAATTACATTTTAACAATTCAAGTGTCGACAAGGTAGTGTATTAAATTTTCGAAACCAATGTCATACTCGTATATGCAAAACCTATGATAAAAGTACAGTAGGTAAAAACAAGCAATGTCAAGGTTAACGATATATGTACAGATGTTCAAAAGTTGCGTGCTTAATTTCAATAATGTGCAGGCTACAAACAGGTTAAACTTAATTAAAAAGAAATTGCAAAATTAAAATTATAATCGTATGAAAAAATTGTGGAAGGACAAATGTGTTAAATGACATCAATAGAGTTAATATTCTGTGCATTTAGATGACTTGAGTTTTGATATGAGAAAAAGTCAGTAAAATATGCCTTTTTACTGACTTTTTCTCATATCAAAACTCAAGTCATCTAAATGCACAGAATATTAACTCTATTGATGTCATTTAACACATTTGTCCTTCCACAATTTTTTCATATGATTATAATTTTAATTTTGCAATTTCTTTTTAATTAAGTTTAACCTGTTTGTAGCCTGCACATTATTGAAATTAAGCACGTAACTTTTGAACATCTGTACATATATCGTTAACCTTGACATTGCTTGTTTTTACCTACTGTACTTTTATCATAGGTTTTGCATATACGAGTATGACATTGGTTTCGAAAATTTAATACACTACCTTGTCGACACTTGAATTTTAAAATGTAATTTAAATCAAGACAAGTAGTTCTTTACTACGTGTGTGTTTCTTTTTAGATGTGTTTGTTGAAAAAATAATAATTTTTTTAAATGGTTTTAATATGTAAAAACAATAAGCTTTTAAAGTAACAATTTTTAATTAATATAAAGTTTTATTTGTATTACGTGGACTGCTTGTTTCTCTATAGGTTTTGTTTTTTTAAAAAATGTTATATCTCTCACAAAAAATAGTTTCGCTTTTGTAAGTATTAATCTTATAATTAGTAGACTAAATTAGCTAATGTTGTATTTTCTTTTGATTAAAGTGACCTCTGATGAAGCTCTAAATCTACAGAGCGAAATATAAGGTAAAAAATAAAGGACTCTAATTGACTAACTAAAGGTTTTTATTGCCGGATTCCCCAACAATTTTTATTTTACATATATATATATATATATATATATATATATATATATATATATATAGATTTAATTAGTTGGTGATTTAAGGTCTGGTTAAAGACCTTAAATCGCCGACTAATTAAATCTACCATAACATACAAAGGTCACGAAATAATTATCTATATATATATATGTATATATATACATACATATATATATATATATATATACAAGCTGTCCCGTATCGTTCTGTTCAAATTTTAGGAGTATAAAGTAGACTTCATTTCAAGTAACAAAAACGCAAAACTTGTATATCCATTTTTATTTGTTTCAAAGTTACAGATCTATGAATGTGATTGTCAGATCATGAAAAAAATGTAATCCTAAAGTCAATACAAACTGATTTTATTTAAAAAAAGTTATTCGATTCAATAACAGGCCTGTGATTGTTAACGTCGCATAATAAATTGTTATCCTAAAATAAATAAACACGTGTCGTAGTGCATACAGTGCATACATGACTATTAACGTTGAATTTTTTAATAAAGGATTAATTACATTACGTTTCAGTTCATACAACAGCTTATTAGTGAGTGGACACGTTTTTTTTTAATTCAAAATGCCTCACCGATTTTCTTCTCAAGAGTATGCGGACATGCATTTTGTGTATAACTACTGTAACGGCAGTGCACGTCAAGCAGTTATTGAATACCGACATCGGTTTCTCGATAGGCGCATTCCTCATTACAGAACGTTTCTGGAAGTACACAGACAATTTCGGGAATACGGTCTGCGTGATTATCTTTTCGACCGAGAAGTAAATTTGCCAGCAGACTTAGAGAAAGAAGCAGTAGCTATTGTTACAAGGGATCCAACTCTCAGTGTACGTCGAACCGCTAGACAACTAGGAGTGCCACGAACGACAGTTTGGCGAATTTTAACACGTGAGGGCTTATATCCATATCACTATCGCAGAGGACACGGTTTGCTTGAGGCAGACTGCTATGCTCGTCTAGTTTATTCTACCTGGATATTAAGACAGTCACGGCTTCATTTTACAAATCTGAGAAACCTGCACAGGTGGTCATCAGAAAATCCCAAAGCTATACGCTCATCTAAATTTCAACATGAATTTTCTATTAACGTTTGGGCGGCCCTAATCGATGACTTGTTGATTGGTCCTGTCGTTCTTCCTGGGAGGTTAAATGCGGACAATTACCTTTAATTTCTTATTGACGAACTGCTTTTAGAGGATGTCTAACTGAATGTTCGACGAGACATGTGGTTTCACATGGATGAGGCATCACCACATTTCGGAATTGCTGTCCGAAATTGGGTTAACGTCAATTATCCAAGATGGATTGGTCGAGGTGGTCCTGTTGCATGGCCACCCAGATCACCCGATCTCAATCCCCTTGACTTTTATTTATGGGGGTACATGAAAAATTTAGTCTACGCGCAAGTTTAGAACACAAGAGAAGAGTTGTTGGATCGTATTCACCTGGCTCCGAGCAAATCCGACAAAACAAGTATGAAATTCGGATAAGTACTTCTTCTGTTGGCTTACGGGCACAAGCCTGCATTCAACAAGGAGGTGGACATTTCGAAAATATTATTAATTGAACTTTTTTAAATAAAATCAGTTTTTATTGACTTTGGGATTACATTTTTTTTCATGATCTGACAATAACATTCATAGATCTGTAACTTTTAAACAAATAAACATGGATAGTTTTGCGTTTTTGTTACTTGAAATGATATCTACTTTACACTCCTAAAATTGAACATAACGATACGGGACACTTATATATGTATATATATATATATATATATATATATATATATATATATATATATATATATATATATAACAAGTGTTCATTTGAAAAGTCAATCTAGGTTACTTTGAAATTTTGATAGAATAAGACGCAAATATATTAGTATGTGTTTGTTGTTCCGTAAACATAAATCCAAATGACATTTGATAATGTCAATCACAAATATCAGTTAGTGCATAAAATAATCGTGCGTCGATTCTGGTTTAAATAAATTGCTTCTCAGTTTTAAAATGGCTTTCACTTTAGAACATAAATTTTTTTTAGTCCAGGCTTATTTTCGAAGTGGTAATAAAATTGATGGTTTATCGGTTTATTCAGTTCACGATTGCATGGTAGAATTTCAAGTCGAGTTTCCACATTTTGTAATAGATTATATACAATTTAAGAATACTTTGGATAGAACTTTAAAACTTTTTTCTGAAACTGGTAGTCTCTTAAGAAAATCAGGCAGCGGGGCAGTTAAGAAACGTACACCTCAAGTTGTCAATCTGTTGAAGAAATAATGGAAAATGAACCACAAACATCTGTTCGACATTTGAGTCAACAAATAAACCTTTCGGTTGGTACAACTCACAAGTTATTAAAAAAAGATATGCAACTTTATCCATACCGTGTCACAGCAGTACAAGAATTGTTAGAAATTGATTACCCACGTAGACTACAGTTTTGTAATTGGTTTGTAAATATGAACAATAATGGAGAACTTTCGCAAAGAGTCATCTTTACTGATGAAGCATGGTTTTACAAAACGGGATACCTAAATTCACAAAATACAAGAATTTGGAGTAATGAAAATCCACATGTAATTATTGAAGAATCGCTACATCCAGAGAAAATTGGCGTTTAGGCAGCGATAAGCCAAAGGCGAATCATTGGACCAATATTTTTTCAGGGAACGTTAACTGCTCAAAGGTACCGTACGGAAATTTTACAACCATTTGTCAATCAGTTGCATGATAATGAACTTCAAAATGCATATTTCCAACAAGACGGAGCACCTTGTCACTGTACTGCAGAATATTTGGATTATTTAAGAGAATTTTTTGATGAGCGTATAATTAGTCGAAATACTGAAATTGCATGGCCTGCACGTTCATGCGATTTAACACCTTGCGAGTTCTATTTGTGGCCTTATCTAAAAAATAACATATTTCGAACACCTATATTGAATGTGAAAGATATGCTTCAGAGAATCGAACAGAAATGCATGGAAATTAATAACAATCCAGTAATGTTGCAGAATATCATCTGAAATTTTGAACGGATTTTAAAGTGCATTGATCTTGAAGGACAACATTTTCAACATTTGTTATAGTTTTCAATAAATACCTATTATTTGTATGTATGAGACTGTCAAAATATACGACTTCGTAGGTTAAGTAGTAAATTTTAATTTACGACATACTTCAAAATGTTCTCAGTAAATCACGTTCTACTAGATTGACTTTTCAAATGAACACTTGTTATATATATAATAAGCACAAATTCTAGCTCACATTTGTCGTATTAGTATTTTTCAAACGATTCTCAATCAACATGAACAAAAAGGACAAGAAAATGCCTGTTGAAGTATTAGAAAAATATTTATTTCAGAATAAAGAAAAGAAAAAAGTTTGTGCAAAATAAACAGTTTTATGCATGAAAGTCAAATTACTGTAGAATCTATATCAAAATATTCAAAATGTAAATGGAATATAATATATACTGAGAAAATTCTAAATGACCAAGAAGAACTCGTTATTATTAAAGAAAATAATTCAAATAATTTTACAAAGTTTGAAATACACTTTTCATCAGCAAAATAAACAGAAGAAACCTTTAGAATTTGTGAAGAAATACATAAGCAAACCATATGATTTTAGAAACATCATACTCACCAACTAAAGTAAACATACTTCAGTCGGAGAGACGAAAAGTAATCTAGTATAAACAATAAAAAGTTGGAGATAAGAACCTTGTAGATTATTGCAAAATGTGGCAATGGCTTGGTGACAAGGTTGGAAATCCACATTTTATTATCAGAATATTGAAAAAAAATGTGTACATTAATATTCTAAAACAAATTGACAAAATAAGGTAAATCGTTTGGGTATGAAAGATACTCTTACATTTTATCAAGATATTGACCTCAAAAATGAGGCCCGCATAGCAAAGAGAATAATTACTGAATAATTGATTATAAATATATACTGATATTAATATTATTTTCATTAACAGCACTTTAGGTTCACTTTGGTGGTAGACTTAAAAAACTGATGAATAAATGTATTGGTATAGCAAGCGCCAAATAAGATAGCGAGCGGTGGCAGTAAGTCCGCGCAGCATTAGAAATAGTGGGAAACTTTATATTTGGTTTTACATAAAGTTGCAAGTAAGTGGGCAAGTGGGCGTGCGCGTTTTTAAAAACGACTACGACGCATCCCCACCGCTCGCGGTGGGGATGCGTCGTAGTATACACCAGGGCTCGCTAACCAAGCCCATGCTGTACATATGCTTCCTTAAAGGACAATGTCCGGTTATTAAGCCGGTAATTATTTTAATTTCTTTTTTGTTACTGCGAATTAGGTAGGCTGAAAACCTTCCGTCCAGCTCTCTTAGTAGTGTTTTAGTATGGAGTTGTCCTAGCCATAACCAGATCTTCCATTTAGCGGAATCCTTAGTGATTCCACATACAGGTTCTGGTCCTATGAAGTTCCTATTAGTACATTCTTTGGTCAGTTCGTCGGCTATCTCATTGCCTTTAATTCCTTCATGCCCTGGCACCCATATCAGCGACACAGTGTTGTCTTGTGCCAGTTTATTGATGACCTGTTTGCAATATTTCACCAGTTTAGACCTGGTAGATTGATTCATAATGGCTTTGATAACCGCCTGACTGTCAGTCATTATGTTGACTTTTTTGTTTGCGCAGCCGGCTTCACGAGTTTCCTCGGCGCAGGCTGCGACTGCAAACAATTCAGCCTGGAAAACCGTCGTATGTTTTCCCAGACATATCGATATCTTCCTTCCAGGGCACATTCCGCATATGCCTGCACCTGTTCCCTGATTGGATTGATTGTGATCCGTCCGTGTACCAGGTGCCAGCACCACAATCGCTCGAGCGACTTTTCGCCTGTTCCCTGATCGGTATAAATATGTTCAGCTTATCATAACCTCCGCTTTTACAAATAGTTCCAGCGGAGGGAGACCTACATCCTCCTCCACCAGACAACTGCCCCATAGGTAATCGTTGGTCTTACTACTGCTGTGTACAACCAGTGTACCACATTTGGTTTTAGTCGCCAGGTCTTGCCAACAGCTCTTCTACATCTCCAGAAGTGCTGCGTCGCACTGTCTGCCACTTTGACTAGGTGCCTGCTCCAATTTAGTTTCGTATCAAGTGTTATGTCTAGTTACTTCACTTCATTGGTTAGTTCTAACTCTTGTCCAAACAGCCTTACGCTGCCCAAATCATTTAGTTTTCGAATGTTGGTAAAGGCTACAAACTTGTTTTTTTTAGGATTGACAGTTAATCCCTCCTCAAGGCACCATCTTTCCACAATTCGCAGAGCATTTCGCATGATGCTCGCCACTGTCCCCGGGAATTTCCCCTGGGACACTGCCCCATATTCCCTGGTCATTTAATGTCCTGAGGAAATTATCCACTACTAGACTCCATTGTAGCGGTGACAATACGCCTCATTGAGGACACCCTTTCGTTGTCCTCATGGAGATCGTTTTGTTTTGCATTTGGGCATGAACTACTTTGGTACTCTCAGGTGCAGGTGGTGCTTCTTATTTTTCGATCTCTTAAAGATCGAATAATGGAAGACGTCGAGGTGTTATCAAAAGCTCCCTCTATGTCTAAGAAAACTGCAAGTGCAATTTCCTTGTTGTGTAGGCTACGTTCGAGCTCTCTCACCAGGCTATGCAGGGCAGCCTCACGTGATTTTCCTATCTGGTATGCCCATTGCAGTGGGTGTAGAGCATATCTGTCCAGATCCCCTTTTTTAATATTTAAATATATCATTTTTTCCATAGCCTTCAACATAAAAGAGGTAAGACTAATTGGTTTAATTGATTTAGGGTGGGTATATCTTCCTTTTCCGGGTTTTGGAATAAACACTATCCTAGTATCTCTCCATGTCCTAGAGTTATAACTAGACTCGGCAAAGAGGGGAAAGTTTAAGCTTTATAAGCTTGGTACTCTTTTCAAACAACAACAGTCATCTAAGTGTCGGGTCGGGTACTTCTGTCTTATGTTAGCATAGCCATTTAATATAGAAATTATTAATGGTAAAATTTTATTCTTACCTATGCAAAATCGAATTTGATGAATCTGCATATGAATCCGTGTTTTGTAATTTTTAAAAGTAATTCATTCTTGTAATTCAAACTTTTTGATATCTAAAATGGCAAAAAAACTGACTCCGGCAGACAAAGTACAAATTTTGTTAAATTTGGAAAGTTGCACCATTAAACAAGTCGCAGAAGAATTTTATTTGAACAAATCTACAGTACTACAAGTTATAAAAGATGGGAAAATGAAGGCAGTATATGTCGAAAACGAGGAAAAGAATATCAACTGATATAGATCACAATTTGTTTGAATATTTGAGAGAAAATAAAAAAAATTACAAAGCAAATTCATAGATTTCGTATAAGATTTACTAATAGGGAACAATTATGGAAATCCATTGAAAATACCTGGGAAAACATTGTTGAAAAACCAATTTTTTTAAGAAGTCATTGATTCTGTACCTAGAAGGTTAAGGACGGTAATTGATACGAATGGCGGAGTAATTAAGTATCAGTTTATTGTGTTTTCTAAATTGTATTAAAAAATTATTTAACATTTGACTTGTCTTTCAAAAAAAGTTTAATAAACACTAAACAATATTAGAAAGTTTTAACAATTTTGAGTAGTTAGGTTATACTAGATTTATGTGAGGTTAACTGTATATATCTATTAAAAAGTAATGAGAAGTACCCGGCCCGACGTATAGGTGGCTGTTGTTTGAAAATAATGACTATTGTAGGAAGTACTAACCTTATAAAGCTTAAACTTGCCTCTCTTTGCACAGTCTAGTTATAACCCATGGCTTGACTAGACACGAATATCTCCAATAGAGGACCCATAATTTCCCCAATTCCCGTCTGGTCATGCGGATTTATATGGTTCAAACGACCCTATCGCCTATCTAATTAAATGGAGCTTAAAGATCTCGTTTGATATCTAGACTGGTGAGCTGTTTAACGTCGTTTCTCTAATTAAACTATTTCTGTTCGCAAACCCAATTGTCCATGAATCATTGACGTGATTAGGCTTATGATTTCCTTAAGAAGTAAAGCTAAATCAAAATATTTGAGAAGTAAATCATTTGTTGATTGGCAATACTATAAACAACTTAGAAATCGAGTCGAACAGGCAATTGTACGGGAAAAGCGACCATACTACAATTTTCTGAGTATAAATAAAAATGTGAAAGATGTTTGGAAGGGTTCTAATTAAATGGGGTTTGAAGATCTTTGATATTTCCCAATCATTCCTAGTCCTCCAGAGGTGACAAGTTGATTGGTATCACAGTCATCCATACGCTCCGAACCTAGAAAGTGTACCCCAGAAGATACTCTAAAGTCTCCTCCGCGGTACTGGTACACCTCCCGTCCGATTTTTGTATAAATCTAATTGCGCTGGAAGCATATTTTTTGAGAATTACGTTAATTCTGGCATGTCAGGGATACCTTCGATATCCTCACAGAATTTCTCCAGGCCTCCCTTTTGCTCTCTTTGATTTTATCATTGAGTTTATTGAGAAGAGCCTTGTAGGCTTCCCAATTATCTGTTTTATTCGCCTTATTAAATGACCGGCGAGTTTCTTTCCTTATATTGGTTAATTGTGTATTCCACTAGGCAACCCGTCTAGCTAAGACCTGGGTTTTGCCTCTTGAGTCTTTTAAAGCCCACTGTCAGGATTCTCTTTTTTAGTCTTTAGCGGAAACGCAAAAACTCATTGCTGTTTTGGCAACCCCTCGCTCTTCACGAGTTTACAAACAGTTTCCTTTTCCAAATAATCTCTCGTAGTATTGTACGAGTCCTCATTTGCACAGATGACTCCATAGTAGCTGTCCATAAGACGGGAGGATTCAAACCTCGGCCCCTTTTGCGCCCTATCTATGACCATCATCTCTCTTGTATAGTTCCTACGTTGCCCTCAGTCACTAAGCTGGCCGGATAATCCTTAGGAACTATTGCAGTCTTAATACATTTGACAGCTGCTTTGTAACTCACTCCCGAAGCAAAAAACCTAGTTACTTTATCCTCAGGAGTGCCCCTAACCGACACGGTTCCCGCGGTTCTTTTTAGGAAAGGGTTAGCCTTATTTTACTCCTATCTACCCCGTTTCCTCATCTTCTTTAATTTCTTTCTTTGTATTCCGGAATAATGTTGTCTCCTTGGGTGCACCCTCTATTTTCACAACGTTCTTAGTTTCAGTCCGTTGCGTTTCAGTTTTGTTTTTTGGAGTCTCATCAGTTTCCATTGCCAACGGAGTCTGCAGACTCCTTAGGTTTTGAATTCTCTTTAGACTCCATCTTTTTAAGTTCTTGTTTTTTTTTCGATTCATTTAATTCCCACGAGTTTGGAAGAAGTATGAAGTCTGTCCATTACGGGCATAAGTCGTAAATATAAGGGGGTGCCACTTGGTGCCCCCAGGGGAACGTTTGAGACCGCATATACAACAGTGGCCATTCATCTCTTAGCACGTTGCCTTACACCGTAGCTTTGGGGGAGCTGGTCCGCGATGGCAGCTTTCATTAAGGGTTAGAAGGTTCTTAGACATATCCATCCCGCTTGTGACTGCCATTAATCAGGTCCTCCAAGAGAGACCTGACCGCCCCCTTAACCGCCACCTAGGGACGCGCCCGGTGGGTAGCTCAACCCTTGCGGAAGAGATCCGTGAACCAGACACGGTGGACATATTCAGCAGCAACTGCAATAAACTTAATCG
The DNA here is from genome assembly GCA_935421215.2 of Melolontha melolontha. Taxonomy (NCBI): domain Eukaryota; kingdom Metazoa; phylum Arthropoda; class Insecta; order Coleoptera; family Scarabaeidae; genus Melolontha; species Melolontha melolontha. The sequence continues at coordinate 64,631,809 of OW285241.1, read as the reverse complement.
CATTGAAAAATTTTATATTTGCAAAATACATACAAAATAAATTTATTTGTGTTTCTGTTAATATTGTAATGTACTTTTCTTTTCAGGGTTCTTAAATAAAACTAACGGTAATTTAAACACACTATATTAAAAATAAAAACAGAATAGACTAAATAATAACTTAAATATTAATAACTAATAACATTTATTTGCACATTTATATAGTAATCACAGGACGACATTTAATCGTCGAATAAATTAAATACCTCTTGAATGGTATTTATATTCGCGGGGAAACTTTTGTTCGATATCTCGATTCATTCGCATCGACATTTTTCTAGACTGCGCGACGTGTGATACGTGATGTATCGTCGGTGAATAATTACATTGCTCCCTTCTTAAAAATGTAAACCGTCATGCTTAGGTTCCCTCAAACGATGGTTTGTTACATTGTGACGGCAGATCGAAATAACAGTCCACGGTCTCTTGTACAGTAATCTTCAAGCCGGTAACTGCATACCAGAATTTCCATACCAGTATATTGGAATATTACTTCTAACATGCTTCTTACAATTCTCCAGTCCAGGCGGTCCAATACACAACACAATTTTCTTGTAACATTTGTTCACGTAAGTGGACCAGGGCCTCCCATAAGGCAGGATAGGTTGGCTTCAGGCTTGACAGTTCTTTCGTGACCAAATAAAATATGGGCTGTTCTTCATTTATTATTTGGAGACTGTTCCCAATTGCTGGTCACTGCTGCCTTAATTTTTCGATTCTGCCAAATCTCGAACCAGAATATTCCTCCATAAAATCTTCGAATGTTAGTTCCTTGTAGTGGCTATCTAGTCGGCGCAAGTCAGCGGCTTCGTCATTATAGTCTCCAGAGTATGGGACTAATCGATTAAAATGTACGACTCCTGGCTTAGTATGAGGTGTTCACCTTATGTGGTATATGACATCGTTAATCCGCTTCAACACCTCGTATGGCCCCTGCCAATTCTTTTGAAGTTTTGGTGACAATCCCCGTCGACGCTGTGGATTATAAAACCAAACCTGATCGCCTTCTTGGTAACCACCCTTCTCGGCGTTGATGTCGTAGCTCTCCTTCATTCTGTCACTGGCATCTTAGATGTTATGTCTTACTTGATCATAGATATTATCCAGTCTTCGTCTGAGCGTGCCGACATAATCTTCTCCAGCAAGATCTTCACGAGGCTTGCTCCCAAACTTCAAATCACAGGGCAGTCGGAGTTCCTTCCTAAATAGCACGTTTATTGGTGGTTGGCCAGTTGTCTCTTGAACAGAGGCCCGATATGCCATTAGGAATAATGGTAAATGCTCGTCCCAATCTCTCTGATGTTCGGAGACCACTTTGGATAGAAGTCTGATCACAGTCTTGTTCATTCGCTCTAGTATTCCATCTGATTGTGGATGTAAGGGTGTCGTTCTAGTCATAATGCTCAAAAGCTCACACATCTTGAAAAAACTGTACTCTAAATTTCGCCCTTGATCGGAATGAAGTTCTAGGGTTACACCAAAACGGCTGACGAACTCCTTCACAATCACGTCTGCTACAGTTCCAGCCTCTTGATTTGGTAGAGCATATGCTTCAACCCATTTGGTAAAATAGTCCATGACCACTATTCTGTATTTATTTCCTTTGTCACTTTCTGCAAAATGACCGGCGGCATTTATGGCGATTCTCTCAAATGGGATTCTCACACTGTATTGGCGCATGGGTGTACGTCGACGCCTCTGGGGACCATTACTTCCGGCGCAATTAGCACACTTTCGGCACCATTCTTACATATCTCGTAAACAATTCAGCCAGTAAAATCTCTGGCGCACCTTCTACAGTCTTTTATGAACGCCAAAATGTCCCCCAAAAGCACCATTGTGAAGTTATCGCAATACCTCTGATATTCTTTTCTGGGGAACCACCATTTACATCTTCCGCTCGCTGCCATCGTGATTTTCAACTCACGTCTCAGGAGATCGTATTCCATGGTTAAGGAATCCCCTTGTGCACAGTATGACTTCATTTCTCGTGAATGGGAAGCGATTTCTTGCCAGGTCGGTCTTTACCCATTTCTCTTCTCCAAGCCCTAAAGGCTGCAAGATCCGGATCAGCTTCTTGGTCTACGTGCAAATTGTCAGGTTACCATTTGTTCTACCATGGTGGTTCGAAGAGCGTTGTCCTTTTTGTCTTCGATTCGGTTGCAATGTCGACAGTCTTCTGGACAGGGTCTTCTGGAAAGAGCATCTGCATTTCGATGTTTGAGGCCTGCTCTGTGTTCAATGTCGAAGTCATACTTCTTAAATTGCAAGAGCCACTTCAAAGCGGCATGATCAGTGCAGATCAGAAACTTCCGCCCGTACAGATACTTGTAAAAGTGCTCAATGGTTTTAACTACTGCTAGTAGTTCTCGTCTGGTTACGCAGTAGTTCCTCTCTGGTTTGGACAGGGTCTTGCTGAAGTATCCAATGAACTTTTCTTGTCCATCTTGGATTTGAGAGAGCACACCACTAATCCCGACGTTACTGGCATCTGTATCCAGAACAAACCTTCCAGATGGCAGTGGATAGTTTAAAATAGGTACACTTATCAGATTTCCTTTTAACAACTAAAAAGACGCTTGGCATTTGTTGTTCCAAATGAATGCTCGATTTTCTGTTAGGCGGGTAAGTGGTTTCGCAATGTTAGAGAATCCCGGAACGTAACGTCGATAGTACGCATAATCCAAAAAGCTTCTTAGCTGATGTTTTATCTTTGGGTACAGGCCATTTTTCCAGAGCTCTTTCTGGATCCACAGCAACTCCTTTTCCGGAAACCACATGTCCAAGGTAATTTACCTTTTTGCGGAAAAGGTGACACTTCTTTGGATTTAATCTCAGGTTGGCATCTCGCAACCTTTTTAATACCACTTCCAAATTTTTCATGTGATCTTCAAAGGTCCTTCCTATCACAATGACATCATCAAGATATACCAGGCAGGTATTCCAAGACAGTCCCCTCAGTACAGTGTCCATGAGTCGCTCAAAAGTAGCTGGGGCGTTACATAATCCAAATGGCATGACTAAACTGCCAAAGACCCGTGCTTAAATTAAAGGCAGTCTTCTCTTTGTCGTTGGGGGCCATTCCCATTTGCCAATAGCCGCTCTTCAAGTCGAGAGTGGAGAACCATTTTGCTCCTGCTAAGGTGTCTAGTGTATCGTCTATTCCTGGTAGAGGATAACTTTCCTTTTTGGTTACACTTTTCAGACAGCGATAGTCCACGCAAAATCTGGTAGATTCATCCTTCTTCCTTATAAGGACTACTGCTGAAGCCCATGATCTACTCGAAGGTTCAATTACTCCTTGGCTATCCATATCTTGTATAATATGCTCGCCTTCCTCCCGTTTAGCCAATGCTAACCTTTTTGGGCCTTGACGTATTGGAACTGCATCGCCTGTATTTATTTTATGTATGACAGTATTGGTTCTTCTTTTGGTGCCACTTTCAGTTTCAAAGACATCTTCGTATTGCTGGATTAGATCTTTAACTTAGCTTTGTTCTTTCTTGCTTAACCCTTGACAGGCGGAGTCGATTATCTTGGACAATTTCTCATGAACCTGCACGAATCCATTCTTCTTTGCCTTTTTACGATGAACGACGGCTGACACTGGCGAACACCACCCCAGAATAGTACCCTTCTTCAATGAAACAGGGTAATAGTTCACATTAATTACCCTTATCGGTACAATCTTCTGAGTCTTAACCAGCATTTTGGCGACTACCATTCCTCGGCCTACCTCGTCATCAGCTTTCGGTTCCAACATTGTAACATTTCCGTCCAAATAATCACTTTCCATACACGCCGTCATAAATGTCTCACTTCTTGCATCCAGAACAACATTCTCTGCCGTAATTACTTGTACATTTCCACAATCTTTCCCATGAAGATACGATTCCTCACTATTTATTTAAAGTGCCTTCTTTCATGTTTAACCGGAAGCCGTAGGTGTTCATGATGTCTAATCCCTAGATTATTTCTTCTTCTATGTCGGCTACGAGAACACGATGTCGGATTGATGTTTGTCCTATGATAAAGTTGACATCTACTTCACCTGCCACAGAAGCTGCTTCTCCTGTTGCTGTCCTTAAGTCTCCATTTGCTAGAAAATATTTTTTTATTTCTGGGAATTAAATCGGGTCGGGTCGCACGATGGTTTTCGTCGATTCAATATCTAGCAAGCAAGGATAGGTTCTTCTTTCCATAATAGCGTCCACATACGGGCAGTTGGTTTGATGCTGCAAGGATGCGACTTGGCCAGGCGTCCTTGGGGCTTCCTGATGCTGGATCAATGATTGCCCCCGCTCATCGATCCGCTTTAGTTTTCCTGCTGCTCAGTTGATGCTTCCTTGGCCATCTTACCACATTTACTTCGAATGTGACCAATCTCTCCACAATTCCAGCATCGCAGTACTCTTTTGTTTGGTTTGATCTGATTTAGGATTCGACTAACCACCTGCTCCATGAACTCCTCATTTTCCTGTTTGTCAGCAGTACAGACACGAGCATGTTTCCGAGAGGCTTGTTTTGCAGTCTCAAACTCAAGCGCGTGTGCCAAAGCATCGATCAAGGTTTTCGGCCGTGCCAATCTTAATGCAGCTGCGTATCAATATCCCGGAGACCATCTATGAACGTCTGGACAGCTAGATGTTCCATGAAATTATCGGGCGCCATTGGATATGCAAGTCGAACTAGACGAGCAATATCCGCCTCAAATTCCTGAAGATTCTCGCCTTTCTTCTGTGACCGATTCTTCAGTTGTGTATATTACATTTGCTCTAAATGCGCATGGCCGTATCTCATCTCCAGCCGTTTAATGAGTTAAGAATAATCCTTGCGTTCCTCAGGAGGTAGTGTCTGCAAAATATCACTAGCATCACCCCTCAATGCTATGATTAAAGCAGTAGCCTTCTCAACAGATGGCCATGCGTTTGCTTCTGCGGCTGCTTCGAATTGCGTCAGGTAAGTCGCCAATGATTCCATCAAAGGTTGGTGACTTAATTCGCGTTTTTTGAGATAGCTCTGCTTTTGCTTTTATTTGGATCGGCCGTGGCATAACTTCTTCGTGGACCTGCTTGAGATCAGAATGACTCATGGTCGCAGGTAATTTCATTTAAGCCATTAGTTCTTCTAAAAGTGTAGACTTTTCTTTTCGAAGTTTAGAGTTTTCTCCAATTTTCTCCTCCATGGCAATAAAAACTTCTTTTAATGCTTCCGCGTTTCCAAGTAGTCGCTGTTCTAGATCTTTCTTCAAAGCCTTCGAAATTTTGTAAATTCTTCTGTTCCATTATTTTTAGAGTCTGTCCCATTTGTTCTAGACGTTTCTCGAATGTTCTAGAATTTTCCAGTAGCTTCTTTTCCAGATTTTTTTCGAGGATTCTAGAGGTTTCCAGACTTCTTTGTTCCATCCGTTCCATTTGGGCTTGCGACTCTATTAGACGTTGTTCCAAAGTTTGCGAATTATCTATTAGTCGTTGTTCCAAACTTTTCGCACTGTCCAGATTTTTCTGTTCCATTTGAGTTTGTGATTCTATTATTAGTTGTTCCATTTTCATCAACAGCGAATTCACGTCAGTATCACCGCCTGAAACTTGATATGTCTTTCAAGTTTCAGGATCTCTGGATCCTCGCCTTCTTAGATCAACACGTCTCGAAGTCGTTGCTAGAGGATTGTCTTTTTGCCGGTTGTATCCTCATCCCTCTCCTTTAATTCTCGTTTTAAATCAGTCACTTTTAATTCAGCGAGTTTCACTCTATTTGCCATGACGATATTTAAAATAAACGTCTTTTCGCACTGTATATTTATTTAAACGAATATTTAATTAACACTTAATTGTTCACTTAGTCCGTTATTTATTAACTTCACACCGGACATCACTGTAATGTACTTGTCTTTTCGGGATTCTTAAATAAAACTAACAGCAATTTAAACACAGACTATCTTAAAAATAAAAACAGAATACACTAAATAATAACATTAATTTAACAATATTTATTTGCACATTTATATAGTAATCACAGACGACATTTATTCGTTGAATGAATTAAATCGCTCTTGAATGGTATTTATATTCACGGGAAAACTTCCCGTTTATTCGATCTCTCGATTCATTCGCATCGACATCTTTCTAGACTGCGCGACGTGTGATACGTGACGTATCGTCGAATTAGTCATCAGAATATTTAAACAATATCAGTTTCTAAAATTTTGCTACTTAATCTAAATAAATTTAAATGATACGACACTGAATTTATTAATAGAATTTCATTATGCAGGAATACCAGCGTGTATTTGATTGCATAAGTACGTAATCATTTTCACTCGCATGTTACCTGTGTCAGTATACTTTGCATTATTTTGGTGACAAAAGTTAATTTGTTATAAATAAATTAGGTATCGATGGATAACTGCTTATATTGAATCTCCTAATCTTAAATTCAAATTCCTTATAAAACTAATTGTCTAAATAGCAGTCAGAACTAACAGTATTGTGACATGAGTCATCCAACTGAACATCATCAAGTCTCTCTCGAACGTCCGAGGACAAGTCGAGAGGGTTCCGCGCCTATCTAGAAATATGCGACGGCCGATATATAAGCCGTCGAGGAAGGGATTTCATCATTCCAGACCAAACCGTCGTCGTTTAACACATAAATACTTATTCGTGTGATAAATACTTGCAAAAATAAATGTTATGGTTATTAGTTTTAAGTCGTTATTTAGTGTATTATGTTTTTATTGTTAATATAGTGCGGGTTTAAATTACCTTTAGTTTTACTTAAGAACCCCGCAGAAAGCAAAAATTGCAAAAATAAATGTTATGGTTATTAGTTTTAAGTCGTTATTTAGTGTATTATGTTTTTATTGTTAATATAGTGCGGGTTTAAATTACCGTTAGTTTTACTTAAGAACCCCGCAGAAAGCAAAAATTGCAAAAATAAATGTTATGGTTATTAGTTTTAAGTCGTTATTTAGTGTATTATGTTTTTATTGTTAATATAGTGCGGGTTTAAATTACCGTTAGTTTTACTTAAGAACCCCGCAGAACGAAAAAAATATTACAGTATCTTTTCGGAATATATTAAAAACGACAAAGATAAAAATCCACAATGGTAGAAAGTCATGAGTCGATAAGTCAATATGTAGTACGTGCCTGTAGGTTTATATTGGACAAACACAAATATCTTTCGATGAACGCATGTTAGAACATAATAAATTATTTATAAATAATTTTATAAATTTAATAATAATCATGTGTCTAATTACCAATACATAATAATGCATATAGAAAGTAAAAGACAAAATTTAATTTATTAGAAATTAATAGACTCAAAAAATAGTTTAATAAATAAATTTACGAAATCTATGTAATATATAAATGTCTAAAAAAATATCTAGCAGCCCTGAAGGATGTATTTCCTCACAATGTATAAAAATGATGCTCTTAAAGTTTTACTAAGTTAGAATTTAGTTTTACTTTTAACACCTGAAGAAGTCAATGTGAGGTGAAACAGTTGTTGAGCTATGTGATATGATATTACTATAGTGCAGTCAGTCCTTGCTTCCCCCAAGTTCGTCAAAAGATCCATACTAATTTACCAATTGGATCATTATTCACATATTGCAGCTCTAACAATGAATTATTTATACTCATTCACCGTCTAGCGATACCACTGGGCGCTAGTTTGACTGTGTACTTTACCACGCAGAAACGCCAAATTGTTAAAAGATGGACGTTTATGGCTTGCGTTGATTTGTTTCGGACTAGCTCAATAATGAAAATGATTTAAAATATAATAAAGTGATGATGAGCATCAAAAATCCAGGACGTGTGTAGTATGCTAAAATAACTGTTTATTAAATACAACTTATTAAATAAAAGAAAAACACAACAACGCTGTCCTTACAGTTTTATTTAGTATTTACATGAAAGAAACTACGTTCTGAAATATATTCAAATAAATAAATGAAAGCTATATATACAGGTATCGACGAATAAGTACTTACAAGCTGAAAAGTAAGGTATTTTGCAAAATAACTTGGTGAATGGAATTAAAATAATATCTGAATCAAATAATACAGAGGTTTGAATGATGTCGCGATCGAGCATGTGGTAGAAAACGCCGAACAGCGATTCACTGCGTATGCTTGAACAAGCACTTGTATTGAGAGGTGTTACCTCTTGAAAGTTTTAGGACTAAGAGAGAGCTAAAGGGTTGTGATGTCAATGAAATTAATGTCATAAAAATATTCTTTTCAAAAAATACTTTAAAATGATATCTCACATGATATGGTTTAGTTAAAGTTTACAATAGTGATTTAAATGTGTCTATAAAATTATGTCAACATTAGTACGGGGTCGGTATAATTCCGACATGTAGAAAAAATAACTCAATAATAAACAAAATAACTAACTAAATACTCCGAATAGACGTTAGTAACTAATAACTAAATTAAAATAATACAATATAAATTTGAAGCGAACGTATGAGCGAGAATATGAAATGCCTGGGTTTACAGTTCGGTAGATAACTTTTCGGAATTTTAAATTCGATATGTTTAAATTCTTTCAATGGAGACTGTGGTTAAATAACAATTTAAAAAAGGTATATAACCCCTTACCACAATTAGTAGTTTTATTAGTTTAATTAGTAGTTTTTACCTACTGATGATGACAACTTAGTTGTCGAAATACGTATTTAGGATACTACTAATAATTGTGGTAAGGGGTTATATACCTTTTTTAAATCGATATGTTTGTAAATAATATACACTAGCAATCAACGATTACTTTTTATGCTCACATGTTAAAGATAGGTTTCGAAAAATGCGCTTTGCAGAAACCAATGAAATTATCGATCCTTCCAAAAGAAAGATAAATCAGACATTCCCTAACGACTTAACTCAAATTACAGGGGAGCATCGGCAAGGGATGAGTTATTATCAATAAAATTTTCAAAATAAAATATTGCGTTTGACTTTATTTGGCCCCATAGTAAAATAACTTCCCTTGTAATAATCAGATCTTCTTATTGTCTTTGCAAAAAAAAAACGCGAAAATCAGAGTTATATTCTTCAACACTCCAGGTTATAAGTTAGAAATATTGATAATTATATTATCCAAACTCCTAATCTTTGTTAATTAATTTCTTAAGGTACGTGTCCGGTTTCGACGGAGGTGAAAAAGCAATCGTCGGTTTTTCAACGGGGTATGGTGAATATTACCTTATGGAACCATCAGATGAATATCGTCCGCTCATGAAGTTCGTCAATCAAAAAATTGCATTGTCGAAAATAATTATCGAATTTTTATTAGACGAAGCCTGGCATAATCCGACGTATGAAGATTTGTTACAAAAATTAGCCACAACAGAAGACTTAACAGAAGAAACACTTTTAAGACATGCTCAGTTCATTTGTGATCAAGTATTAATATTTAATTTTTTTTTAATTACATAAGCATCTTATTTAAATCTGTTGTAGATAATAAGTTTTGACGCAGCTGCTGCAGATGAATGTGAAGAGCCTCTTATTACAAGTCCATGCATTAGAGCATTAGTGAAAATTGCTGGCGTTAGTTTTCAGAAGAAACATAAATTGACGAAAATAGACCAACGTGTAAGCAATATTGTTTACTCTATAATAATACTCAAAATAAACAATATTTTATGCAAAGTTACAATTCCGTAACATATAATTTACAATACCACAAGTCTACCGAACACAAGATTATTATACCCTACATAGCCGTTAAATTAAGGTGATATGAAACTTTATTGTTTTAGTATAAAATTCAAAGAGAAAGCATAATTTTGAACATGATCGAAAATATAAAAGGTAACTATTCTGCCTTTAACTGATTTTTGTTTTAATGGTTTCTTTTTCTATTCTAAAATTATTACATTTTGGGAAACTTCTATCAATCTCCCATTAACCTTGGTTTTCTAGAACTTTTTATTGATAACGCGATATTCTTTAACATGTTTGAAATATTTTCTATTAAACGTAAGCCTTTAGAATGTCAAGAATAATATCTAACTTTCGACTTTCAAATATTCTTTCATATACTTTGCTCTGTCTCAAAAAAATTTTCGTGCGTAAATGTATAACTACAACAATTGTTTCTGTTTAATCTGTTAATATCTATAGCTCATTCAATCTAAAAAAAGGAGCGTTGGGAAAGATAAGGCTTACAATAAATGCTTGTGATTTGATAAAAGAAGGAACGAATTTACGCAGGCAAAATTAAGTTTATTTTGTTGTCAAATTTTCTTTTACTGTCAATAACGATTAGTACTTCTGTCAGTACTGTTGAATTGCATCTTCTATTCGTTATTTATGGTTCTATTTATTATTAATATTCATTAAAAATAGTTCGTTATAGAGATCATAAACTGAAATACTCATTTTCTGAAGGATATTTTATTACTTATTAACTTTTTCTTTACATAGTGGACAGAGACAGATGTCCTATAATGTGTATTTTAACTACAAAGCTAATATGTCCAAAACAGCTGCTATTCGTCAAATATAAAGGAAACTAGAAGAAATTGAAATGTCTTGAGTTTTATATTTTCCTTTAAGAAAACAAAGTTACCAAGATTCTTGCAATAAATTGGACGAAACATCAAAAAGTACGATTAGGGGCCGATTTCTTCACTCTTAGATAAGTTACCGATAATATTAACTAGAAGATAAGTGTTGTATTATGGTTGCTTCAGATACGGATAAAATTAATCTTACAGATATCTAATAGATAAGTTGTCAGGCACTCAAACCAATCAATAACTCTCTATCTGATGGATATCTTAGTTTGGTGAAGCAAAAGGGGTTAATGTAATCCAGTTTCGGCTTATGCATTTATAATATATTACAATATAAATATTTTTTCGAGTGAAGATGAAGACGGGGAATTATTAAATATGATTCGTCGTCCATATACTCTAAGAATTAGAAATGATAATTTTAATATTTGGGACGATATGGACTTTTATCACCGTTTCAGGTTAAATAAAGCAACTGTACAAGTGTTAATGCTAAGAATTGAAAACACATTGGAACATAATTTCAATAAGTAAGTTTCAAATAATTTGTTTCGAAATATTTATAATAAGGTTATTTAAATACAGAACAAGAATGCTAACACCATTAATGCAAGTGCTATTGACACTACGTTTCTATGCAACTGGTGATTTTTTGAGGGTAGTAGCAGAGATTTCAGGAGTTAGTATTGCAACTGCTTGTCGTGTTGTAAAACGGGTTTCAAGAGCTATAGCTTCTCTTCATGCACAATATATAAAAATGCCTTCTACTGATGAAGAAACAAGATCCATACAAATTGGATTCCATGGGATACATCAATTTCCAAAAGTTATAGGATGTATTGATGGCACCCATATTAGGATTCAATCACCTGGTAAGTAAATGTATAAAAATTCTACTCTAATTAAAGAATAAAACCCTACATTTAGTAGTTGTAAATGCAGAAATATTTAGGAATTGAAAAGGGTACTTCTCAATTAATACCCAGGTTTTGTGTGGTCATGAAATTAGAATACTAGATCTTATGGCTCTATGGCCAGGATCAGCTCATGATGCCATAATATTTTCACAAAGCACTTTATGTAGAATGTTTGAACAAAATGAATTAAATCTGGAATCAAGACTTGGTGATAGTGCATATCCTTTGAAAAACTACCTCCTGACACAAATACTGAAATCAAGAACAGTAGCCGACAAGCGTTACAATGCTGCTCACATACACACGAGAAACACCATGGAACGTTTATTTGGTGTATGGAAACGCCGTTTCCCAGTATTATGTATTGGTGTAAGACTAAAAATTGAAACAATTCAAGATATAATTGTCGCAACAGGAGTCCTACAAAATATATGTGTAAACTCAAAAGACAACTTTCCAGTAATGGTTGAAGATGTTGAAAATGATGGATTTGAAGTTCAGTATCAAAATATTAAAGATAATGCTGTTCGACAAGCACTTATTACGGATTGCCTGGTCACGTATTAGTTAAGGTCCTTATTCAGCGATTATTTCGGATTTCGTCTGTGCTCTGACAATTCCCAATTTGCTTAGACAATCCGAAGTATAACGGCACCACGGGCTCTGCTGGTAACATATATAATTATAAGGCGTTTTATTTTTTTGTTGGGCATACCTATTTGTTTCTTCCACAAATATTGACAGGGTTTCATCATCAAATAGATATTCAAAAAGTTCAGTTGGTGTCGATGAATTTGCAAATAACGTGCCTTCGGGAAAAACATCGTCAGCTGGCGGATCGTGTTTGACAAACCGGTACACCTACGTACGTTAGTACTACTTCCATACCAAATTTCATTGCGTTAGACCACTTCTTCAGATTATACAGGCTGTGCTTGTAACTTTTTCCAACAATGTATATGTAACAGATTTACTCCGTTAATTTCATTTCTTTTATTTTCAAATCTACCTTGAAGTTCTCTACTGTAAGTTTATTTATTTCTGCTTTAGCATTTAATTCTTGTACCAGAAGTTCTTGCTGCAGTTGTAAAATATTCTTTTTGATTTGTAATAATTCTTGACCTTATTCTGTTTTACTTTTATATTTTCTTTTTTTGTTTACTCTATAGTTGCCACTGTAAATTTAGAAACCGAAATATAAAGAGTTTTATATATTAAATACTTACTTTTTGATTTGTTCTCTATAAAGATCTTTGAAGAAGTATCACTATTCTCAGCTTTTCCAGAGATATCTCCTAATTCATCTGAAAAATCACAAGATAAGATATAATTTTTGTTATACCATCGGAATTGATGAACTGTAATAATATTTCTTCTTCATCATTATTATTTATGCACTTAATTATACCAGTACCTAAAATTATTTATGTAGGTTAAGCCCTATATATTTATGATTTCTACCTTCATCTTGATCATTATCAAACCGTGGTAGTAAACCTAACATTGATAATTGTGATGTTGCTAATATTCTGTCTTCATAAGGCTTTAAAATTGTAGTTGCAGGTGATCCCCCTCCAGTTTTATTGTTTTCAAATAAAATTTTTGCAAATTTTTTTATTTCTTTTTTGTTAGACTCATATTTTGAACGTATTGTTTTTACGGTTCTATTTAGACCCATGATGGCATTGCATTTGTAATATTTTCCCAAGTGATTTGCTTTTGCTTCCACGTTGTTGCATTTGTTTCTTTATTTTCAATAACACTCCTATACTTATAAATAATTTCTATTAAAGTTTATTTTTCTAACACAGTAAAATTTGGGCAACGTTTCTCTTTCGCTGTATTCTAAAATAATAATAGACTAGTACTATATTAAAGTTTCTAACAAAAACTCTGACAAATTATTCACATACCTCCATTTATCACGATAAGCAATACTTGAAAAAACGAAATTAACTAATAAAACAAACAATTACTTTATGTTATTTGAATTTTAAATAATTGTCAATTTTTCATTACTTTGATATTAGCTTATATATATTTTTACAATGTTGTCAAAGCAAATCTCCTCGATTGTAATCTTGTAGATAAATTTCATGAAGAAATTTGTATTCAGGCTATCTGTCAGATATTGACTATCTTGCAGATAACTATACTGCACTTTTACACTGAGGTGAAGAAATCGGCCCTAGAAGGTACTTGCATTCATTTTTTCTTAAAAAATCAATTACCAAGTTGCGTAAAAATATGTGAGGTTATTAAAAGGGATGCCAGTTTATCTCCTATATAAACTTCACTTTGGAAAATCCTAAAGAATTTAAGATTCAAGTAAAAACGCACACAAAACAATATATTAATTGAACAAAATGATATTACCTTATGGAGACGTCGATATTTGACAAATATAAGAAAGTTTTGCGCAGGAGGCAGAAAAATCCATTATTTAGATGAAACATAAGTGAATGCAGGTTACAGGGAAAACGACTAATTGTACTTCACGTTTGCAATGAAACTGGTTTTGCAAACAATGGTTTGGTATTATTTGAATCCAAGAAAACGAGATTATCATGAAGATGTGAATAGTGAGGTATTCATCGCATGGATGCAAAATATATTTATTACCTTCTCTTGAGCCCAATTGTGTTATAGTAATGGATAGATAATGCGCACTATCATTCTATTAAAATTTATAGTCACCTCTTTCCTCGTGGAAAAAGGAGGCACTTATTGATTGACTTTTAAGAAAAGGAATATTAGCTGATAATACTATACTAAAGGTTGAATTGAATGAGCTTGTATACAATTATCCATCCTGTCATCCAGTTTCATACGTGGTTGATGAAATAGCTAGAGAAAGTGGTCGTACAGTTTTACGTTTTCCTCGATATTACTGGAATCTGAACCCCATCGAACTTGTATGGCCTCAAGTTAAGCATCGTTTTGCGACCAATAATAAGCCATTTAATAGGACTAAGTAAACAAATTATTGTTAGAAGGATTAGACATGGTTCATGCTGATGCACGGAAAAATAACATTCTTCACGTCATTCCACAAAAAAGCAAAAATCTCTTATCTCAGGACACTCCAAGCCGCCGAGATTATATGGATTACCTAAAATTCACAAACCCAACGTGCCTCTTCGCCCTATTGTCAGCGCTATCAACAGCCCCGTCTACAAGTGGCGGTGTGTATATTGAAACTAAGCAGCCAGTCGGCGTGCGTATGTCCGAACATGAACGTTGTACTAGACTGTTGAATATAGCCGGTTCAGCGCTGGTAGAACACAAACTCAACTCCAGTCATCAAAATCTATTCACAGATGTCAAGCTTTTGTCCCGTGAAGCGCATTACTTCCCTAGGAAAATCCGTGAATCTATTGAAATTCGCAAACATCCCCGCAATCTCAATAGAGACGATGGCTATACGTTACATCCAACGTGGCAAACTCTATTGAATTCTACTACGAAATATCACGCCCATACGACGCATCCGATTAGTTCATTGTCTCCTGCCAATAGTAGGCCACAATCTGACCCTGTCCCTCCTATATAAGTTTGTGCCGGTCTCTGCCCTAACATTCATCAAGCTACTGCGAAACGACGAACATCTACCTGCAGCCCTGAAGATGTCCCTTGCAACAGTGGACGTGGACGAAACGTTGGCAATTACACCTAACTCGACGCGGTTCCAACCCGGAAACCGATATCTACAAAATGTATAATTTGGATAATATTGTTATGCGCTTACTTTTTTTTGGACAATGAAAAGATTTGTTAAAAAATTCCTTTTTTAGATGTATGCAAATTTTTAATCAAATTATGTGAAATAATGTAAGTGTGCATGAATTTATATCCTTATCGCTCTTTCATTATAGATATTATTAAAATAGATGTGTTTTGTAAAATGCTATGTTTGTTAAGCAAGTTGTAATATTAAGAGACACATAAATATTATGATAATTATAGTACACATCACTGTCACTATTAATCCTTTAAATTTATTAGTTTTACATCTTCTGTATACACAATCACCTGAGTACCAACATCTGCTATAATGGTTCTTACTCTATGAGATAAAAGAAATATTAAGATGCTTATCGCAAAAAATAGAGGTCATCATGAGTTTTTTACAATAATTTTGTTCACTGGTAAAAATAAGGTAGATATTTCTTTTCATGTGATTTTAACACATTCTTCACATTTCCATTATATTTGCACACAATTTTGTTGTAGATGAAACACCTTCAAAGAATAAATAACAAGGTATAAGATATTGATTGAAATATTTTATATCTGTCTAATACCTTCCATTGGGATATATTTGTCACTTGAATAAAATTATTAAAGAATGTCTAAGCTTTCTTAATGATAGATATGTTAATAAACAAACATAAAAAAAATATTTTATTAGATATGTACAATTTCAATGTATGACAGCAACCATATGTTCTACTTGTTTGAAATTACAAAATTTATCTTGCACTCACTTTGCAGCGCCATCTGCTCTTCTTAAATTGAATAAGGAAATAAATATTTTTTATTTCCTTGACAAAGGCATCATTGCCGAAACATGTAGGGTTGTTTTAAATATATATACTTTGAAGTAATAAACCAGACCTTTAATCGCCGACTTATTAAACCTTTGGGGCTGTAGCTTCCTTATATTTTATCTGATTTTAATGAATGATATGTCAAACTAAATCGTTTTTAAAGCACTGTAACCTGTTTTTTTTAATTAATTTTTTTTACATTTCGTTTTTGACAGAGTAAATTTTTTTTTTTTAATTGTACTACAGATTTTTTTTTACTTATTCTAATAAACATTTATTTCCTGAAGACACCTCCATTAAATTGAGTGACAAATTTATTATAAAAAAAAAAAACTACGAAATTTACAGAAATCAAGCTATCATATATTTTAATGAATCAAATTTTCGAAATTGGCCCCATTTTGTTCCAGACACATTTGACACCTTCTATTAACTCCAGCTGCTGCGTTTAATATAAGATTTGGTGGTATTTCATGACATACTTGTACTATCCTTCTTACTAAATCATCTCTGGTATCAGGTGGAGTCAAATAGACATGATCTTGAATGTAAGACCACAGAAAGAAATCCAGTGGATTCAGATCTGGCGATCTAGCAGGCCATCGAATAGGTCCGTAAGTGCCCATCCATCTGACGCCGAAATAATTATTTAGAAAATCAGTATTCATTCGTGCATTATGGGGTGTGGCACCGTCCTGTTGGAACACCACCCTGTTTAACTCAGCAAGTGGCAACTCATCTAAATAATCGCCTAATTCATTGCGTAACAAATTATTATACTTTTCTTGGTTTAGATTACCCTCCACAAAAAAAGGCCCTACTACTCTATCGCCTAAAATGCCACATCATACATTTACACTGAACCGATTTTGAAAATTGTGTTGCATCACAACATGGTTATTTTCGGTGCTCCAATGGCGATGATTATTTCTGTTGAATACACCATTTTTCCCAAAAGTGCATTCATCTGACCACAACACACGACGATAAAAAATTGGATCTTCCCTTAGTTTATTCCTGAAAACCGTGCAGAATTGAACCCTTCGTTGAGGGTCGTTTTCACCGAGAGCATGCACCTTCCGTGGTTTATAAGGAAAGAACTTGTGCTTCTTCAGAATGTACTGAACTGTAGAATGTGATACCTGCATGTAGTGAGCAATTTCTCCGTAGACGTATTAGGGTTTTCTTCCACATAGAGCAAGACACTTAATTCTAAATTTTGATCTTGAATTACACGTGCGTTTATTTTCGGTTCTTTGAATGATCCAAAATTTCGTAAATTTCGCACGAGCCTTCCAAACTTATCGGCACTTGGACGCAGTCTGTCAGGAAAACGATTTCCATAAAGTCGCAAAGCAGCTGCAGAATTTGTTCCGCATTCAAAATATGCTTGAATCGCATCCACACGTTCGCCATTATCCATAGTGTATTTTAAATGCATTTTAGAAATCTCTGTGTTCGGAAAAACCAGAATAAATCGAACTAAAAAAAAAACCTACAATTTCTCGATTTTTTTTCATACAAGGATATCGTTGTTTACAGTTTCATATTCAGAAAAAGTAATATATTTGAATAAGGAAAGAAAAAATATAGTGCAATTTAAAAAAAACACAGTTTGCAGCTGTCTGTCAAAAACAAAGTGTAAAAGAAAAATTCAAAGCGGATCACGTTACAGTGTTTTTAAAACGATTTAGTTCGACGTATAATTTATTACATTCGGATAAAAAATAAAGAAGTTACAGCACGAAAGGTTTTTCATAATACACCCGGTATATATAATATTTTCGTGACCTTGGTATGATAAGGTAAATTCAATCAGTTGGCGATTTAAGGTCTGGCTTTGCTTTAAAGTATATATATTTAAAACAACCCAATATATATACTTTAAAGTAAAGCCAGACCTTAAATCGCCAACTGATTGAATTTACCTTATATATACCGTGTGTCCCAATTTCGATGCTCACCATTGGTGTCTCGGTTATTAGAAGATATAGAACAACGGTTAAATGGGGAATGTTTTGCAGAATTCAATACTCGGGGCAAATCCCATTTCAAATTAGACCTAACTTTTTAATTTTTTAAAATATTTTGAAAAATCAAAAATTTGCCGATTTCGTTATTCCTCAATAACTCGATAACGCTTAGTCTGACTTCTTTTAAAGTTTTACATTGTTCAGACACTTTTTTAAAACAAATTATTTGATACAAACAGAACCCCCCGAGTGTCATTTGTTTTTAAGTTATTACCACTATCTTTTGTTTTTCATATGGCGGCCATATTTGATTTTGGGTTTGTTAGGTAGTCCTCAAAATGTGCTTTTCAACGATGTATAACATGCCTGAAAAATTTTTATTTATAAAGAAAATATTAATAAAAACGTAAATTAATCTTTAATATGAAATTAGTAGGCTGAAAAATTAAACACCAATGTCAAATGAAAGTGAAAAGATATTCTAAGTAAAGCAAACGCCAATTAAGTTGGCGCGAGGAGGGGTAAGTTCGCGCAGGATAAAAAGTAGTGGGGAGATTTGTATTTGGTTTTACATCAAATGTCAGATAATTCTAACCTCTGAGCGTGTATCACTAGCAAAGACATTATGTTCCGTCAAACGTCAATGACAAATGTATTCTGACAATGAAACAAAACGATAACCTGTCAAAGTACAATTAGTGCTGCAGAGATAAGTTAATTAAAACTACTTGTAGTTAGTGATAAGTAATTATTGTCAAGTATTAAGATTTATAAGTATAATGGCACATACATATTCAAACGAAGAAAAAGTTGATATGTTGGAAGTGTATTTCAAAGCAAATAGAAACACTGAAAATGCGTGCACGAGTTATGCAGAGCGTTTTCCAGAAAGACAACAGCCACACAGGACAATTTTTAGAAGACTAGTTAGCAAATTCAAAAAATTTGGAAGCTTCGAACAAAAACGAGGTAACTATGAAGTTAATGATGCTGATACACGTCGAAATAATATTTTGCAGAACGTTAGGAACAATCTCAGCACATCAGTTCGTCGTGTGACACGAGAAACAGGGATTTCAAAATCTACTGTTCACAGAACCTTGACGAAAAACAAGTATCACCCTTACAAACCAACAATTGTATAAGGTTTAAGTGATAATGACAATCACCGACGATTACAGTTTAGCAGGTGGTACCTTAAAAAATGTGAATATGACGCTAATTTTCCTAGGAAAATACTATGGACAGATGAAACACGATTTACCAATTGTGGAGTGTTCAATAGGAATAACTATCATCATTGGTCTACTGAAAATCCACATTTGGTAAATCAAAGAAGATTTCAAGTTCGATTTGGTTTTAATGTCTGGTGCGGTTTAATTGGTATGACATTTTGTTTACTTTTTTTTTGTTTTTTAAACTCTTTTTTTCGTTTTAGATAATCAGTTAATAGGTCCTTTCATCTTTGATTACAATTTAACTGGTAAAAGATATTTGGAGCTACTAACAAACGAGATAATGCCTGCTTTGAGGCAAATTATTAATCCCGAGAACATGCAAAACATCTGGTTCCAGCAAGATGGTTGCCCGGCCCATAACACTCGTAACGTGCAACATTTTTTGAGAGAAAACTTTAATGAGAGAGTGATCTCAAATAATGGACCCGTGCAATGGCCTGCGAGATCACCCGACCTTACCCCGCTTGACTATTATTTATGGGGTACCACTAAAAACGAAGTATTTGATTTTGAACCGCCAGAAACTCGGGAAATTTTAGAACAAAGAGTACTAAATGTGCTACGATCAGTAAACGGAAACACGCTATGTAGAGTTTGTAACTCTACTCGAACAAGGTGTCAAAATTGTGTGGAACAGAATGGTCGTCATATTGAACAATTTCTTTAAGTGAATGTGAACTTTTAAGTTCTGTATCTTTACTTTTTATTTCTATAATTTTTTTATCGTTTCGTTTGTTTACAGTATTACTTAGAATATCTTTTCACTTTCATTTGACATTGGTGTTTAATTTTTCAGCCTACTAATTTCATATTAAAGATTAATTTACGTTTTTATTAATATTTTCCTTATAAATAAAAATTTTTCAGGCATGTTATACATCGTTGAAAAGCACATTTTGAGGACTACCTAACAAACCCAAAATCAAATATGGCCGCCATATGAAAAACAAAAGATAGTGGTAATAACTTAAAAACAAATGACAATCGGGGGTTTCTGTTTGTATCAAATAATTTGTTTTAAAAAAGTGTCTGAACAATGTAAAACTTTAAAAGAGGTCAGACTAAGCGTTATCGAGTTATTGAGGAATAACGAAATCGGCAAATTTTTGATTTTTCAAAATATTTTAAAAAATTAAAAAGTTAGGTCTAATTTGAAATGGAATTTGCTCCGAGTATTGAATTCTGCAAAACATTCCCCATTTAACCGTTGTTCTATATCTTCTAATAACCGAGATACCAATGGTGAGCATCGAAATTGGGACACACGGTATATATATATATGTATATATAACTTCGTGACCTTGGTATGATATGGTAAACCTAATCAGTAGGCGATTAAAGGTCTGTATATTACTTCAAAATATATGTATTTAAAAAACACTACATGTTTCGGCAGTACGCCTTTATCAAGAGAATACAAAATATAAATGACAGGATATAAATGTCAAGTAATTAAGTTGCTATAGTTTAAATTATTCAAAGATACATTCATGTAATAATAATAAATCATGCCTTAGTATTCCAAAAAATAGATAGCAAGGTGTGAACATATGTGTTGTTCGCTGCTAGCAATTTGTGTCTCTTTCTGGGTATGAACTTGTGTGTTGGTTGCTGCTGGCAGCTTGCGTCTCTCTATGGGTGTGTGGTTTTGTGTGAGAGCGTAAGTGTAGGGTTTTGTATGTCGGTGCGTTCGTGCGTGTGTTTAGTGACCGGTCGCGTGAATTTAGAGAGGTCGAATAACCAGCCGTTGCGTAGGGCCGCCAACCCTTTCCCGGCAACTTCTATACAATTCCGTGCAGTACTTCGACGGCCTGACCCCCGCCCCAACGAGGCAAGGCGCAGACCAGCGAAGCGCACCCTGTACGGGGTTGCTCATCGCTAACACTCTTAGTGGCTACCTCGGTCGACGATTGTCACACTTGTGCCATCTTAACGTTTTCCGCCGAAGCGGGGGCATAGCACACACGTCGAACGTGTGTGTGCTGTTAGCGGCAGCCTAGCCAGGTTGTCGCCCAGGACCGGTCCTAGTGGTGTGTGCATTGCGCGGCGACGAGATAGCGCCGCGTAGCATGGTTCCTCACTCTTGCTGGAAAGGCGGAATGGCACCTGACTGCCCAACGGGCAGACCCCCCTAGAGTTTTGTAGCGCATATGCTATGCTACAACCCAGTAGAGGACCACATCAGCAAAAAACAGAAAATAGGGATGGGCAGGGAAAAGCAAGACATGAGTTATTATTACGTATGCGCCCGTGGAGCGACTTAAGATGCAATGTTGTCGGCATTCGCTCAAAACGAGAAGGAAAACCACGAAAACCTGCTCGGATAACTAGACAGGAATCAAAACACGGAACAGTCACAACAAATTAAAATTCACTATTGAAGAAGAATTTAATAACAGTATTAATTTCCTTGATATTTCTTTGAGATATGATAGACAGGGTACTATTTATACAAATTGGTATAATAAACCCACAGCTTCTTTTCGATATATGAATTACCACTCAAATGCTCCTACAGTATTCAATAAAATGATTATAAATAATCTGACTGATAGGGCAGTAAAACTATCACATACTCAATACAGAAAAGATAACATCAAAAAAATTAAAACAATCCTAACTGATAATAATTATCCACCACAACTTATAGACCAAACTATTAAAAAAAGAGTACACCATATATACAACACTGCAGACACCAATAAAAATTTGAACAATGACACAACATATATCACAATTCCATATGTTCCACAACTATCGGAAAAAATTAAATACACTTTAAAAAAATATGATATAACTACAACATATAAACTTAGTAATACTAATAAACATTTATTTTCAAAACTTAAACCTAAAATAGAAAAAAATCGAGAAACACATGTATATAAAATACCATGTCGCGATTGCGATAGTTACTACATAGGCCAAACGAAACAATATTTATACAAAAGAATACAAGCCCACAAATACTCTAGAACAGACAAAACTGCATTGTCTACACACAAACTACAACGCGATCACCATTTCGATTTTGAAAACACACAGATAATTGATAAAGAACAACACACAGTGAAAAGACAAATTAAAGAAATGATCAGTATTAAACAGGAACAAAATTCAATTAACAACAGAAATGATATAAAAAATTTAAGCAGTATATACTATAATTTAATTTTGTAACGATCTACAATTTACCATCATATTATATATATATATATATATATATATATATATATATATATATATTTTTTTTTTTTTTTTTTTTTTATATACCCTATGTTATTTAAATATCATATACTTTTGCTTATCATGGTGACTGTTCCGTGTTTTGATTCCTGTCTAGTTGTCCGAGCAGGTTTTCGTGGTTTTCCTTCTCGTTTTGAACGAATGCCGACAACTTTGCATCTTAAGTCGCTCCACGGGCGCATACGTAATAATAACTCATGCCTTGCTTTTCCCTGCCTATCCCTGTTTTCTGTTTTTTGCTGATGTGGTCCTCTACTGGGTTGTAGCCTAGCATATGCGCTACAAAACTCTAGGGGGGTCTGCCCGTTGGGCAGTCAGGTGCCATTCCGCCTTTCCAGCAAGAGTGAGGAACCATGCTACGCGGCGCTATCTCGTCGCCGCGCAATGCACACACCACTAGGACCGGTCCTGGGCGACAACCTGGCTAGGCTGCCGTTAACAGCACACACACGTTCGACGTGTGTGCTATGCCCCCGCTTCGGCGGAAAACGTTAAGATGGCACAAGTGTGACCATCGTCGACCGAGGTAGCCACTAAGAGTGTTCCCTTAGTTGCGATGAGCAACCCCGTACAGTGTGCGCTTCGCCTGTCTGCGCCTTGCCTCGTTGGGGCGGGGGTCAGACCGTCGAAGTACTGCACGGAATTGTAAAGAAGTTGTCGGGAAAGGGTTGGCGGCCCTACGCAACGGCTGGTTATCCGACCTCTCTAAATTCATGCGACCGATCACTAAACACACGCACGAACGCACCGACATACAAAACCCTACACTTACGCTCTCACACAAAACCACACACCAAAGAGAGACGCAAGCTGCCAGCAGCAACCAACACACAAGTTCATACCCAGAAGGAGACACAAATTGCTAGCAGCGAACAACACATATTTTCACACCTTGTTATCTATTTTTTGGAATACTAAGGCATGATTTATTATTATTACTAGAATGTATCTTTGAATAATTTAAACCATAGCAACTTAATTACTTGACATTTATATCCTGTCATTCATATTTTGTATTCTTTTGATAAAGGCGTACACAGCCGAAACATGTAGAGTTTTTTAAATACATATATTTTAAAGTAATATACAGACCTTTAATCGCCTACTGATTAGGTTTACTATATATATATATATATATATATATATATATATATATATATAAAACAATTGATAAATTATTGGAGTTTTTCGGCTTTTATATGAAATATAAATATATATATATATATATATAAGGTAAACTTAATAAGTCGGCGGTTAAAGGTCTGGTTTATTACTTCAAAGTATATATATTTAAAACAACCCTACATGTTTCGGCAATGATGCCTTTGTCAAGGATATAAAAAATATAAATGACAGAATATAAATGTCAAATAATTGAGTTGCTATGGTTTAAATTATTCGTGCGTGTGTTTAGTGACCGGTCGCGTAAATTTACGCGACCGGTCACTAAACACACGCACGAGCGCACCAACATACAAAACCCTACACTTACGCGCTCACACAAATACAAAGCCACACACCCAGAGAGAGACGCAAGCTGCCAGCAGCAACCAACACACAAATTCATACCCAGAAAGAGACACAAGCTGCTAGCAGCGAACAACTCATATGTTCACACCTTGCTATCTAGTTTTTGGAATACTAAGGCATGATTTATTATTATTATTGGAATGTATCTTTGAATAATTTAAACCATAGCAACTCAATTATTTGACATTTATATTCTGTCATTTATGTTTTTTATATCCTTGACAAGGGCATCATTGCCGAAACATGTAGGGTTGTTTTAAATATATATACTTTGAAGTAATAAACCAGACCTTTAATCGCCGACTTATTAAGTTTACCTTATCATACCAAGGTTACGAAAATATTATATATATATATATATATATATATATATATATATATATATATGTATATATAGTATATAGTAAATTCAATTTGTTGGCGATTTAAGGTCTGGTTTAAGGTCATGTTTCGGCAAATAATGCCTTTTTCAAGGAATATAAATTAATTATCTTTATATATATATATATACCGATCGTTTTGAGTTGTAAGATATTAAAAGCGGAGAGGAGGTCAAGGGAAGTACGTCCCCACCAATATTGTAGAGCACACCGCTTATTCAGATAACGACGAATGCTGTGTGCATATCATGCGCGTATGGTAGCAGTTTAGCGAAGGTTTGAGAAGGTGCATTATGCGTCGTGTTGTGCTTGAAGACATTTCACAAACTATGATAATATGCAATGTAAAAACGTTTAATTTTAACAGTAGATTAACATAAGGCAACTTATTTTTTAAAACATCAAATTAAGTGGAAAAACTTCTCTAAATTAAAATGAAATAAAACTACGTACCATTTAAAACATAAAATTTATTTCGAGCTGAATATTATTATACGAAAAACTTAAATAAGACTTCTAAAAATTAAATAACAGGGCGTACTCTTTAAAATATAAATTAAACTCATTCTGAAAATATCTAAACAAATTAAAACTATAATAATAATTAATTTTATAAATTATAATTTATTAAATTAAGTGTTCGAATGCTTTCCCTTCTTGCATTAAACAGTAACCCATTCTATCGTAAAATTCTCTTCGAACGTTAGACAACAAACCGGGAGTAATATTTTGGCAAACCTCAATAATTTTTTGTCGTAATTCTGGCAAAGTTGTAGCTCGGTTATGACTATAAATTTTATTTTTAATATAACCCCAAAGGAAAAAGTCAAGAGGAGCCAAATCAGGGGATCTTGCAGGCCATCGAATGGTGCCCACTTTCGAAATTAATTTATTTGGGAATACATTTTGGAGATATTGCCGAACATCCCTATGCTCATGTGCAGGACAGCCGTCATGTTGGAACCATACATTATTGATATTGTCTGAGACTTCTTCAAGACCTGGTATAACATGTTCTTGTAGCAGATTCAAATACCGTTGTCCATTCAAATTGCCGTTAATAAAAAATGGTCCTATAATGTCATTATTGTAAATACCCACCCAGATGTTTAATTTCTGTGGATATTGCGTACGAGTTTGAAGTACTCTGTGCTCATTGTCTCGAGACCAATATTGGCAAATACTTGGATTTTGTGCGCCATGAATAGTAAACGAGGACTCGTCCGTAAAACATATGTTTTCAATAAAATTATTTATCTCAATATTTTTATCGATTATAGTTTGACAGAACTCCATTCTACGAAAATAATCATCCTCAAAAATCTCTTGGTGGTTTTGATATTTATATGACCGATATTTGTTTTTTTTCAAAACCGCGTACGCAGTTGATTTACTAATATCTAATTCTTCGGCAATATCACGAAGAGATTTATTTTTATTTTCTTCCACAGAAGCACAAATTGCTACCTCCGTATCCTCATCACGTGGCGGGTTATTACGTCTGCATCGATAGCAGTTAACGACACATCCGTAGGTTTTAAATTTGTTAATAACGCGGGATATAGTTGATATCGATGGCACAGGTCTGTTAGGAAAGGACAAAGGGAATAAGTTTCTAATCTCTTCATACGTGTTCCCTTGAAAATTCCAACTTATAATTTCAATTTTCTCATTTACTAAAAATAAATCCATTATGGACGTAGCGGCCTGTCCTTGTTATACACACTTCGATCCGATTGCTGTGAACTACTGACTGCAACTAACTGCGTATTGTGTCGCCTACTTGCGCTACTAGACCGTGGTATCTAGACTCATAGGTACGCGTCCCCACTTCTTTGCGAATTTTCATACCCCTTACCTCTTCCCGGCTTTATTTATCCTATTTGTCAAAACGATCGGTATATATATATATATAAACCTAATGGTAAACCTAATCAGTAGGCGATTAAAGGTCTGTATATTACTTCAAAATATATGTATTTAAAAAACTCTACATGTTTCGGCTGTATACGCCTTTATCAAGAGAATACAAAATATGAATGACAGGATATAAATGTCAAGTAATTAAGTTTGTATTCTCTTGATAAAGGCGTATACAGCCGAAACATGTAGAGTTTTTTAAATACATATATTTTGAAGTAATATACAGACCTTTAATCGCCTACTGATTAGGTTTACCATATCATACCAAGGTCACGAAGTTATTATATATATATATATATATATATATATATAAATATAATATCTTCGTGGCCTTGGTATGATAAGGTAAACTTAATAAGTCGGCGATTAAAGGTCTGGTTTACTTCAGAGTATATATATTTAAAGCAACCCTACATGTTTCGGCAATACGCCTTTGTCAAGAGAATACAAAATATAAAAATCATTTTTATATTTTGTATTCTCTTGACAAAGGCGTATTGCCGAAACATGTAGGGTTGTTTTAAATATATATACTCTGAAGTAAACCAGACCTTTAATCGCCGACTTATTAAGTTTACCATATATATATATATATATATATATGTATATATATATATATATATATTAAAAATAATAGATTTTTATTGGTTTTAGCGACCTTTTATTGAATTTAGATGTTTGTTTGCGACGTTTCGACCTTTATCAATTCAGTCTTTTTCAAGCATCTGGAAACAAGAATCATTACAATGAACATGGGAACTGTGTTTGTTTTGTGTGATATAACAATTGAATTGACCATTTTTAATTTTAACATTATATTAAGAAATGAATTACGGATTAGGTTAGTGTTTTACGTTGAAAACTAAACAACATTAATTTAAAATAGCTTAGAATGGTAGGGGGACATTCATTTGAATAATATCTGTACGAATTAATTGGAGACTTAACAATATTAACAATTTTTAAGTTTAAAATTAGATTAAATATGATTACAAATCGAGCCAACATCCAACATTGAAACTTACGTAAAATAAAAATAAGAATGGCTAAAATGAACAGGAAAGTTGAATTACAATACAATACGTAAAGAGAAAAATAAAAGTCAAACCAAACTCACATTTGTTGTTTTTTCTACACGGATACGCCACATGTGTTTCGACACCCGGGTTTCTTAGAACGAAGATGCTTGAAAAAGACTGAATTGATAAAGGTCGAAACGTCGCAAACAAACATCTAAATTCAATAAAAGGTCGCTAAAACCAATAAAAATCTATTATTTTTAATATTAAAACACGGCCAATAAAATAAAAAAGAAAAAACAAATTTCTTTAAACATTAAATATATATATATATATATATATATATATATATATATATAAATATAATATCTTCGTGGCCTTGGTATGATAAGGTAAACTTAATAAGTCGGCGATTAAAGGTCTGGTTTACTTCAGAGTATATATATTTAAAGCAACCCTACATGTTTCGGCAATACGCCTTTCTCAAGAGAATACAAAATATAAAAATCATTTTTATATTTTGTATTCTCTTGACAAAGGCGTATTGCCGAAACATGTAGGGTTGTTTTAAATATATATACTCTGAAGTAAACCAGACCTTTAATCGCCGACTTATTAAGTTTACCTTATATATATATATATATATATATATATATATATATATATATATATATATGATAAACGCAATGTTAATGAGAATTAATAATCATTAAATTCTCACATTACTGCCATTGCCGCTCTAATTCGTTGCATCGATTTCTACACCTGACAAAATCACATTTGCCTAAGAATGTAGCTGCAACGCGTCGCGGCGCCAACTGACCGGGTTGTACGGGAAAATGAAAAAATGTGTGAAAGTCGTATCCACCCCGGAATGTGCAGACGCCAGCGTTTCATGGTTTTACCAATAGTCAGTGCACCTACATCCAGAAATAGACACGACTTTCATTTCTATACTGCGTGTATATATACTAATTATGATAAACGTAATGTTAATGAGAATTAATAATCATTAAATGAATTAACGAATAAAAATTGATGAATGGAAAAATGAATAAATTTAATGATTATTAATTCTCATTAACATTACGTTTATCATAATTAGTATATATACACGCAGTATAGAAATGAAAGTCGTGTCTATTTCTGGATGTAGGTGCACTGACGATTGGTAAAACCATGAAACGCTGGCGTCCGCACATTCCGGGGTGGATACGACTTTCACACATTTTTTCATATATATATATATAGTATTTTCGTGACCTTGGTATGATAAGGTAAACTTAATTAGTCGGCGATTTATATCCTTGACAAAGGCATCATTGCCGAAACATGTAGGATTATTTTAAATATATACACTTTGAAGTAATAACCAGACCTTTAATCGCCGACTAATTAAGTTTACCTTATATATATATATATATATATATATATATATATATATATATATATATATATATATATTAAAAATAATAGATTTTTATTGGTTTTAGCGACCTTTTATTGAATTTAGATGTTTGTTTGCGACGTTTCGACTTTTATCAATTCAGTCTTTTTCAAGCATCTGAAAACAAGAATCATTACAATGAACATGAGAACTGTGTTTGTTTTGTGTGATATAACAATTGAATTAACCATTTTAAATTTAACATTATATTAAGAAATGAATTACGGATTAGGTTAGTGTTTTACGTTGAAAATTAAATAACATTAAATTAAAATAGCTTAGAATGGTAGGGGGACATTTATGTGATTAATATCTGTATGAATTAATTGGAGACTTAACAAATATTAACAATTTTTAAGTTTAAAATTAGATTAAAGATGATTACAAATTGAGTTAACATTTAACGTTGAAACTTACATAAAATAAAAATAAGAATGGCTAAAATGAACAGGAAAGCTGAATTACAATACAATACGTAAAGAGAACAAAGAAAAGTCAAATAAAACTCACATTGTTGTTTTTTCTACACGGGTACGCATTCATGTGCCACATGTGTTTGGACACCCAGGACCAATTTTCTTAGAATGAACATGCTTGTGCGGATTTTGTAAGTGAACTAATGCTTTAGTTTGCGGGGGTTTAATTTCTGTTTTTTGGAATGAGCATGGTAGTCAGTACCGTATTTAGGGGTATAAGTTAACATTGTTATTTCTAATGGGAGATATTTTTTTCCCCGTTTTTGTCTTGTGCGTGCAGGGGTTTTTTTTGATTTTTCTATTGTTTTATGAGAGGGTAATAAAGTTTTGAAAGCCCATCGATTTCGTTCCTGTCGTTGATTGTTTTGCTATTTTTGAAAATGTGTATCATTTCTAAGACCTCTCTAGCTTTTGTGTTCTTTTTTTGTTATTACTTTGGTGTTTTCAAAATCAAAATTATGTTTTAGTGTCAATTGGTGTTTTTTTAAAGCAGTTTGATTTTTTGCGTATTTGTGACCTTTCAATCTTTCTTGTAGTAACTGTTTTGTTTGGCCTATGTATATTTTGTCACAGTCTTTGCAGGGTATGTTGTATATTGTGTGTGATTGTTTTAGTGTAGGTGTTGAGTCTTTAAGTTTGGTGTGTAGGAATTTTAGGTTTTTACCGCTTTGGTGTGCTATTTTAAAATTAAATGGTTTGAATATGTTGTCTAATTTTTCGGATAATCCAGTTATATAGGGTGTGGGGATATATGTGAATTCATTGTTTTTTTTGTTATTGTTTTGGTTGTTTGTTTTGTTATAAATTTTATTGAGTCTAAGTTTTATAATTTTTTGTATGAATTGTGGTGGATAGTTGTTTTCTGACAAAATTGTTTTAACTTTATTTAGTACTGTTGGTCTGAAAATTGGGTTTGTGAGATTTAAGGCTCTGTCTATCCCCACACCCTATATAACTGGATTATCCGAAAAATTAGACAACATATTCAAACCATTTAATTTTAAAATAGCACACCAAAGCGGTAAAAACCTAAAATTCCTACACACCAAACTTAAAGACTCAACACCTACACTAAAACAATCACACACAATATACAACATACCCTGCAAAGAATGTGACAAAATATACATAGGCCAAACAAAACAGTTACTACAAGAAAGATTGAAAGGTCACAAATACGCAAAAAATCAAACTGCTTTAAAAAAACACCAATTGACACTAAAACATAATTTTGATTTTGAAAACA
This sequence comes from Melolontha melolontha, assembly GCA_935421215.2. NCBI lineage: Eukaryota > Metazoa > Arthropoda > Insecta > Coleoptera > Scarabaeidae > Melolontha > Melolontha melolontha. The sequence goes on along the minus strand of OW285241.1, from coordinate 64,601,283 downwards.
CCAAAGTAATAACAAAAAAAGAACACAAAAGCTAGAGAGGTCTTAGAAATGATACACATTTTCAAAAATAGCAAAACAATCAACGACGGGAACGAAATCGATGGGCTTTCAAAACTTTATTACCCTCTCATAAAACAATAGAAAAATCAAAAAAAAAAACCCTGCACGCACAAGACAAAAACGGGGAAAAAAAAATCTCCCATTAAAAATAACAATGTTAACTTATACCCCTAAATACGGTCCTGACTACCATGCTCATTCCAAAAAACAGAAATTAAACCCCCGCAAACTAAAGCATTAGTTCACTTACAAAATCCGCACAAGCATGTTCGTTCTAAGAAAATTGGTCCTGGGTGTCCAAACACATGTGGCACATGAATGCGTACCCGTGTAGAAAAAACAACAATGTGAGTTTTATTTGACTTTTCTTTGTTCTCTTTACGTATTGTATTCTAATTCAGCTTTCCTGTTCATTTTAGCCATTCTTATTTTTATTTTATGTAAGTTTCAACGTTAAATGTTAACTCAATTTGTAATCATCTTTAATCTAATTTTAAACTTAAAAATTGTTAATATTTGTTAAGTCTCCAATTAATTCATACAGATATTAATCACATAAATGTCCCCCTACCATTCTAAGCTATTTTAATTTAATGTTATTTAATTTTCAACGTAAAACACTAACCTAATCCGTAATTCATTTCTTAATATAATGTTAAATTTAAAATGGTTAATTCAATTGTTATATCACACAAAACAAACACAGTTCTCATGTTCATTGTAATGATTCTTGTTTCCAGATGCTTGAAAAAGACTGAATTGATAAAAGTCGAAACGTCGCAAACAAACATCTAAATTCAATAAAAGGTCGCTAAAACCAATAAAAATCTATTATTTTTAATATTAAAACACGGCCAATAAAATAAAAAAGAAAAACAAAATTCTTTAAACACTAAATATATATATATATATATATATATATATAATATATATATATATAATAAAAAATTAATTTAAATTCGGGTAAGAGGTCAATTAAGAAGAAAACTCCTTTATTAAATAGCGCTATATTTCGCAACAGACTTTGTCGCTTCTTCTGGGGTAAAAAATGTAGAGTTGAAAAATAATAAAATTGACGTACAAAATATAAAAATTATTAGATATGATATCTAATCATTTTTATATTTTCTTACTTTTTCTTTCGAGATAGAAAGGTCTCAGTTTGTTAGGAGATGCTTTAAACATTTTCAAGAATAACACATTAGGAACAATAAAGTGTACATCTGCTTGATCATGTTTTACAGCGGGAGGAAGCTGGAGCACTCAACATAGAAGGTACAAAGAATTAACTTTAGTACGAAAAAATTTTGCAAAAGCTGTTATCATATATCTTTAAATGCGGACAAAGTCTTTACGCCTTTATGAATGACAATGTTTCTTGCTGTAGAGTTGAGTAGGCATATAAAAAATTAGCTAACTGTTGAAAATCTTCAAGTAATGCATTGGTATGGAACGTCTTCAGATCTTAATCTTAGATAAAATATATGGAGTACGTTAAGAACCATTGTATCATTAAAGTAGATTAAGACTGGAACGAGATTTGACACATAGCAATGAGGAAATTTGGCGCCATGACCCGACAGTAAAATGGACAATAACTGTAGGATGCAAAGCATGCCGGACACAATAGATACTGTGCTAAGTGCCAAGGGTAGTGTTACTAAATATTAGCTAAAATAAATTTTATAGATTGTACACATTACTTTTGTGTATTTTCAATTTTTTTTTTATTATTCACTAAAGTTGAATTTTTCCTGGGGTATTATTTAATAAATTCGAATATTTGTGCTTCTAATTTAATGGCAAGTGACTTGTAATATAACGATTTCGAATTACGATTTGGTGAACTAATTTTAGCAAAGCCGATTTCACTATTTATTTTAATAGTTTGAAATTAAAATTGAATTAAATTTTAAATTCAAAGAAAGAATGTTTATTCTGCAAGAAATATCATTACTATGCATGTATGTACAGTTGCGGCCCCTACAAACTTAAACAGTTTGACAAATAATAAATGTTGGCTTTGTAACATGGTCTTAATATTGAAGTTTATAAAATGTCACCTAACTGAAAGAAAGCCAGTGGCGTATAAAATAAAACATTTGAAAAATTTCCATTTTTCAAATGTTCAAAAAAAAATTCAAATACAAATAACGTTTTTGCAACAATATATGCGTTTTTAAAATGAAAATGCATTCCAGTTTGTTTTTCTTGATAAAATCTGAATTTTTCAAAATGGAAGCTCTTAAAACCCACGGCAAGATGAGAATATTATAAATTTGTAAAAGCAAAACAAGTAAGTGGCAAAAGGTATTCATTATTTAAAAAGTATTGGTATGGGCAATATATCATTGACTGTTATCGTGTTTTTATCAACATTTATTTCATTTGAGTTGTACTTAATGCTCATGCCGTCCTCTAGCCTAGTTCTAATTATCGACTTTTGCAGTTCGTTTAATTCAGGCATTTTATAACTTTTGTACGCTTAAACTGACACTAACATAACCATACCAGATAAAAGTCAAATTATACAAATCCCGAATTTTTTTAATTTGACAGAATGTGTCAAAAGTCCTGAGTTTGTAGCGGCTGCAACTGTACAATTGCGGCATTAAAAAACGCATACATACTTGAAATTTTGCAATCGCGATACAAAAGTCATATTGACAGACCGCAATTAAGTGTCCAAAAAACCCAAATAGTTTTTAAATTATATATGCTATATAATTTTATTAGAAATATAGATTATAGTTATCATGTGAATTTCCGTTTGACGTTAAAAAAGTCAAAACATAGACTGATTTACATTATTAAAATATTGCCGTAAAATGTAGCCTAAAGAGTTGTACGGGCTTTTTAATGCCGCAATTGTACAGTTCTGTGTAATAAATTAGCGTACACTTAATATACGATAATTTAAATCAGGCTTGGTTTCCATAATTACGGGATAAATAACGAGCCATCGAAAAAATTCATAATTGGAGTAGACTGTGAAATTGGGTTCATACTTTAACCACTTCCACATAATGACATTTATTATTTGACATTGAGACTATAAGTTTGTGTCAAATTTTTTAAAACTCTTATTAAGAAAATTGTTTGTGTTTAGATGTAAATGGACAACAATTTCAACAACTTCTGTAGCTATATGTAAAGTTTGATTATGATTTCGATATTAAATAAATTATTTGTTTGTTTTTTGTTGTAGTATCATTTCAATGCCATAACCTTTTTTTTACAATGAAACCAAATGAAACTGTCAAGCATCAAATGTGTAATGTAAGTAAATGTAAGTAATGTGTCATTATGTGGAAGTGGTTAAAGTACCAACCCAATTTCACAGTCTACTCCAATTATGAATTTTTTTGATGGCTCGTTATAAATGTATATAGGCTTTGACACTTCCATTTGTCATATCGCGTCAAATCAATTTGTCATACTTGACTGGCAGATATAGATCGAAATATACCCGCGCATTTAGATTTGTTAAGACTCGGATTATGGGGAAATTTGAAGATAACATTAATTAGAGTAGTAGCACAGCAATTCGACATCAATAAATCTACCGTGCTAAAAATTAAGAAACGGTGGTAGGAGGAAGGAACAGTTTCGAGAAGACATGCTCGTCCATGAATAATGCTAAAATTGCAGTAAATTTTGCTGGATCACGATCCACAACTAATCGGAGAAATAACTGTCAATGATGACTATTAACGAACTGACAATCAACATTTTTTTGCATCTATCAATACGACCTGCCAACTTCAAAACCACGATATTTCAAGAACCGGTAGGGATTCGGGAAAAGTGAATAGAATCATTTTTGCTTAAAATTAGTCATTGAATTCATATACGAAATATATCGGATACTTCAGCGGTGACCCTGTAAAAAAAACTTTTAAAACATAACATTTTTATGGAAGATGTGTGACAAATGACGTGATTTTGAACTGTTTTTAAACTTTTGTTCACCTTGATTCGTACTAATTTTTCTCTCAAATCATGCAATACATGAAAACTGTTATATTCTACTGCATCGTCGTTTTCCCTCAGCCTATTGTATAACGTCATTAATAAATTGCAAAGCTTAGCTTTTTGAAATAAGTTTGTCTTCTTCGTTTGGCTTATTGTTGTCATCTTCCGATTCGGAATCAATTCTTATTTAATTCTCCAACTGATTTAAATTTACTGGTCCTGTATCTTTATTCCATTCGTCAAAGTCGTTTATCTCACAACATACAGAATTTAGAATCATTACTATATAAACATCTAATACATATTTTTGTAATTTTATTTACATCTGGATTAATATTTTGCAAGAAGTTGGCAACTATTTGGTTAACGTTGTGTTCATCATTTAGTAATGTGCTTTTAAAAACGCTTAATGGAACATTATCCATGTTGATTGTGAAAATGTTTCGCCAACATTTTCCCTATAACGGTTGGTTTCAACGTATTCCAGGTCATGACTAAATTTAAAACTGCATCTCTGAAAGTGTATGTTTGCAATAAACTCAAATCAGAACCTTTTGACAACAACTGTGTTAGTAGATTTTTACGATAGAATATCTTCGTACTTCTAATAACATTCTGTTCCATTGGCTGGATCAGAGGTGTCAGATTTAGTTGCATATACAATACAGTAATCAGACCATCAGGGCTCTAACTCCACCTCAGGTGAATGACCTGATGCATTATCCAACAATAATAACGCTTTGACGGGAAAGTTGCGACCCTGTAAAAACGTATTCACCTAAAAGTGTTATTGTATTTTGGTGTTACAATACATACTTTATACGTACTTTATTGTACCATACCATTGTACCATGGGGGTAAACATCTTGTGAAACCACTTGCATCGATATCCATGCCGTTTTAGAACTTCTGTAATTAACGAACACATTAAAATTTCGAAAAGCCAGAGGAGTTTTGGATTTTCCTATGACTAATGGCTTTAATTTGTGACAGCATTTGTACAGACCAAAAATATTATTCGTTGTCTAGAGGTTTTTCTGCCTGGTGCAGTTTTCTCTTTCTCTGATATATTTAGACATAGGTCTTGATAGGTAACAACTTCCAATAAAGACTACTCTCGTCGGCATTATAAATTTGTTCTGATGTTAGAACTTGTCATATTAATATTTCTTTAAAAGAATTAACTAATTCAGGTTGGGACGACAGTTTCTCCCCACTTATTTCTAGTACTCGTATGTCAAAACGCTTTTTGAACCTGTTTACCCAACTGTTGCTAACATTAAAGGTTGAAGTTTCATCAATTGCTTTTTGTATAATCGTGGCCTTTTCCTGAACCATCCATTGATAGGTACATTCCTTTTTCTCTAGTATAGAAAATAAATATATAAATCTCTCCATTTTCGGATAAAGAGATACTGTCAGCGTCTTTGTTTTTCATGAACCCCACAATGTTTGTGAAAGTCTCTTTAATATCAGCGTCCTTTTCTTTTTTTATTGCACATGCGGTAGATTTGACTATTCCATACTTTTTAGCCAGCAAACTCACACTCTCGTCTTTACTCCAAGATTCTAGAAGTTTACTTTTTTGTTTTAAGTTCAAACACTTCCTTTTTTGTGACATATTTGCTGTGTAAAACCTCCAACTTAAACGTATTTCGCACTATCTGTGACGAGATTTACCATCTCAGACAAATCTCGAAGAAGATAGTATGACTTAGTGACAAACAATTGAGACAGCGTTTAGCCCCATCTCGAATCCATGTACACGAACTAAAATAAAATTCGCCTACCTTCTTGTTATAAGTATGAAAATAAAATGATAAAAAATCTGGTTACATTGAATATTTAATTATATTTTTATATCAATAAAAAGAAGTACAAACGTTAGTGTTAAATATATGTAAATTATAAAGTAATAAATAGAGCTGAGGATGTTTGCGGTACGGCAGGACCGTATGTAGTGCATGCCCACATTTAACTATTTATCTAAATATTCTCTGAAATGATTTGCCGGATCTCATAAATTAATAGAGTGATATTTTAGTATGCACTGGATAGTTGGAAGTTATAACTTATAACTTCTAACTTCATTCACCTAGTTCAAGTAGGTAGTATATATAAAATATATGCAAAATATGTGCTGCCAGGCTTTGAAAGGCTGTGTGACAAGATTTTAATAAATCGAGGTTTCTTTTGTTTTCGTAGCTTTTATTGCATTTGGTTATAAAAATAATATAATAAATAGTAATAAACACAGCTTCTAATCTAGTAATATATTATCAGAATGTGTTTTTCTGGATTTTAGTTAAATTTACACCTTGTTTTAGAATATTGTGAATGAACACTTTACAATTGACTACTTACAACATGGAAATTCAATGAAACTAAAACTTCAACACTAATAAAAGGCCTTTGTTGTTTATAATAATAGTTCTTAACGACAGTAATAAAATTTTCTAAGAATAGGGGCTTTACTTCAGCTCCAAAATGTCCATTTTCGATCAATTATGGAAGTTATTCGTAGAGTTGCACACTTTGTCTCGAATGCATGTATTGTAAGGACGGCTTGTCGTTAAAATATTACGATTCGTTTTAAGTTTAAATTGAATTCACAACCAAATACAATTACATGCGTATTATTATTTATGATCCATAAATACAAATGGCTATTATGATTTTGTATAATAACAATATCCAGTGCATACTAAAATATCACTCTATTAATTTATGAGATCCGGCAAATCATTTCAGAGAATATTTAGATAAATAGTTAAATGTGGGGATGCACTACATACGGTCCTGCCGCACCGCAAACATCCTCAGCTCTAGTAATAAATAATGTATTTGTTTTTTATTTTATGTACAAGTGGATGATAAATTTAAAAGAAGCAGCTATATTTTTTACATATTGTTGTATTTTTTCTTTAAGAAAGAATTTTCTCATAAAAAGTCTCTTCTTTTGGTCTTAGATCTGCGGCTTCAAAAGTTCAGCCTCCGACAAAAAAAATTCATACATTGAACTTTATATTTGTTAACAGAGTTAACATTAAAGCATTACAAATGATATACAAAATGTGAATTTACTACGGCCTATACAAAAATAATTAAGAACTACCTAATAGTGGAATATAATACTTGTAGTACCAATCAATATAGTACTTTTCTTCTTAATTTTGGAGCAACGAGTTTCTTATACTACTGTTACTAGAATCAACCGCTTCCTTTGACATGTTTTGATGTAGATGGAACATTATGAATGTCATCCTATATCAGATTCATTGGTTTATAGACAGCGGATACGTCAATTGATTCTAAATGATATAAAAGAGTATTATAATTACATATAGTAATAGTTAAGTTAAATATGGTACAAATGATTGCCTACGTGGTAAATAAAGTGTTGGTATGGCTTTTGATATTAGTCTATTCTCTATTGTTAAATATGGTGCCTCAAAATGGTTTCTACAAATAGTAAGTGAATATGTATCGTCTATTCTAAATGAACATATTCCTGTACCATTAATCAACTGTTGAAACCTACATTATATTCCTTTTGAAAATTTATGAAGTATAGACCCTTCTTGTTTATAATTTGCCACGTAACATCACGGCATGTTGAATAATTTTAAAAATATAAAATTTATATATTTTGTAAATGTAAATAACTATTTGTTTATTATTTAATAATATTCACATAGGTTGCGTATTAAGTGATTGGTTGATTAAAGAACAGAACATTCCTTAATGATTTATTTAACAAAAATTATGGTATATATACAAATTCTATATACAAATTTTATTCTAGCGGTTCTAAACATATTAATTTTATATACATTAAATAAGCGTAATTAAAAATCGATAACATTTAATATTTGTTTCGGTATCGCTGATATATAATTACGTTTTATTAAGAAGTTTACACAGATGGTTATTATACATTTTTTTATATTCTAGTACTCCTATTTCCCTATATTTATGCGATCACGATTTACTAATAATGAACTGGTTAAGTTAAAATACCTGACCTATGATTTTTATGCATCGGCAGTATATTGAGCTAGTTTAGATTAGAATACCTGACTTGAATATGTAAATTTTGATTGTTAAATATAATACGTAACATATACAGTACGATAATTATAAAATACGAATTACACTATTTTATTTAGATTAAAATGTTGTTTAATCTGTGATTAAACATTAAGTAATATAAAAAAAATAGTAATAATCGTTTGGTTACCTTGAAATAGGTTCAAATCTTCAACTTTTATCAAGCGTTTTCACTTTATCTACGAAGTTCACTTTTCTGTTAACTGGGTTAACTGTTTCAAGTATAAAACAAAACTAAAAGGAACGGTTTTGCACAAGACAAATAATTTACCGGCAAGAGTTTCTGTATTTAATGCCATCTTCAATCCATGGACAAGCATCAAAACACTATCTCCATGCTTCCCATTTAACACTATATCTCCTGAATGGCATATAAAATACACACATTCATAATCACCAATGCGGTACATTAAGAAGGGGAAGCCTGTAGAAATATTACTTTTTTGTTTTTTCTTCGGTGAATGAAATTCTTTTCGAATACACGTTTTTATTAATATAAAATGGTCTTTCCACGCTACAACTACTTAGTGGCGCAAAGTTGTAGTGTGTGATAATATCATAACATAATTCTAGATTCATATTTTTTTCATAAATTATGACATAAATACAGGATCAATTTTATTTTATTTATTTGATGAAAATTCCTAGACTGTCTTACCTTTTCGACATAGTATCTAAATTATTTAGTTTTAAATTAGATAATATGTTATAGGGTATTAAAAAGAAGAAACTAACTCAATGGAGTAAGGCTACAACGACAAATTTAGTCCAGCAAGTATTTGAGACATTCTTCCCAGATCAAATTGCAAAATTGGATGACAAGGGACCGCGTCGCAAAAGGTGTGGTGTTTGCGAAGCATGTCAGAATCCAGATTGTGGCGCTTGTACTCACTGTAAAGATATGCTTAAATTTGGTGGTACTGGTAGAAGTAAGCAAGCTTGCAAAATGCGAAGGTAAGTCAGTTACTTATATCTATAACATAGAAAACAGTGTATCATTATATTACCCTCTTCACCATCTTCGTGCTTCAATGTCCCTCAATGTTGTCATCGAAGTGCTTTTTCGGTCTTCTTACTTGTCATGCGCTTTCTAGCCCTCGCCTATAAAAGAATCTTTCTCGCGATACACTACTGACATGTATTGTAATTGTGTTCATTTAGCCGCTATGAAAGACAATTCTCTAACTATATTTGTATTATTTCTTTGAAGCTGAAGACTCAGTGAGTGAAGTTTTTCGAATATATCTACTAAGTAGGCGGGCTTCATTAGAAATAACTTGTAGATTTTTTCCGCTTGCGACTCTCGTCTCTCTAGAATCAGTACATCTTCTTCCGCTTGCGATCCGTCACTCATGAGTCAGTTCGTAGAACGCTTCAGCGCCCTCTATTTATGTTAGTTCATTAAAATGTTTTACATAATTTTAATCTTATATGACAACTTTAGTTACCGCTTTTATTTTATTGGACTTAGCTTCAATCCATCGAGTATACTAGACTCCAATTCTTTTCTTCGGATGACTTGGATAACTAATATTATTTTGAAGTAGCTAATATTAATGTTCGATTATGTTTCTTTTCCCAATTGGCAACCATTTAAGAGCATGCTTGCAATATTATCATTTCTTTTCCTCAATCAATGCTTGCCCCATCTATATGTGTCGTTTTTTCTCTGTTAGTAATTTTGTTTGCTCAGAAGACTTTTGGAGTCACATACAGAGATTTTATTCGTAAAAGTTTTCTTATAATTTTCAGACTTTGTCCGTGGCTTGAAATCACACAGGACTATGTTGTTGATTTCTATATGCTAATTTCCGATTTCGCAGCTCTACATATGTTTTTATCTTTTCATGTCTGCTTAACATAATATCCAGATAGCATCATTTTATTGAAATTCTTGTTCGTAATTTTTCCCTCTTAAAAGGTTCCTTACAATCCCCTTTTTCTGGTCTGTCCTCCTCCCGAGTATGTGATCTAGTTCTGATAACATTACTTTTTCTTAAATTGAAATATTGATATAAAAGTTGAGTTAAAGAAGAATAATAAATTTTTGTTTCTTCGAAATTTAAAAAAAATCCGCTGTCGACAATTTTTCATCCCATCCAGCCTGGCTTAAAATATCGATGCAACCCAACCTTTTAGGATACCCTCTAAAAGAAATAACGTTAAACATAATGAAGTAAAATATTGTTAATGGGCGATTTTGACTTTTCATCTTACTCAGAAAACGTTTTTCTTTTCAAGTTACGGTAACTTTAGCAACAATGTTCTACACAATCGCTTATCTCATTTTTATCCATTTGAAGCAATTTTTAAAGATGTAGTAATAGTACTCTACTATGTGAGTCTAGTAATTCTGTTTAAACTAAATGCTCTGATCTATGTGTTAGGAACTCTTTCTTATATGTTCAGATGTCCCTATATGGCAATTGAAGATGCTGACGACTCAGATAATGACGATCAAGATATCACAGTTGATAAGACTTTAAATGTTGAAGAAGCTCCTCTTCCTTGTTCAAAGAGAATTCTTCATAATGTCGAATGGATCGGTGATCCTATATTTAATTATAATGGTAGAACTTACTACGCTTCCGCTAAAGTAGGTAAGTATACCACATTTTAATGTGGATTGAAGTACAAACTATGCAATTCTTTATGTTTTTTACTTACAGGAGATATTATAGTTACTGCGGAAGATTGTGTTATGTTAAATTCAGCTGAACCAAATCAACCGCTCCATATAGCAAAAATAGGATATATGTGGGACCAAAAGCCAAGTGGACCAACTTTCCATGCTCATCTTTTTTGCCGTGGTACAAATACTGTATTAGGGGAGACAGCAGATCCAAGAGAATTATTCGAAGCGGATATATGTGAAAATTGCCCATTAGGAAGCATTGCTCGAAAGGCTAAGGTTTGAATTTAATATTGTGAAAATCACTTCCTCCAAATATATTAATTATATTAGGTTGAGAGACGTAGAATACCTAGTGGTTGGTTTGAGAAGGGTGGATTGGATAGATTACCACCTTCAATGGAAGATGATGGACAAACATTTTTCTATTCGAAAAGATATGTAAGTGACTTCGGTAGATTCGAAGACATTTTTGAAGTGACAATTGATGAAACATTGCCATTTACGCCCTGCTGCGCTTGCATGTAAGTTTCACATTGACTTATTAAGCAAAAAGGTGTATTAAATTTGCTAATTTTTTTACAACTGCCTCCCAGGATTTTTACAATTTTTCGATTCCACCTGTAAAGAAATGCAATAGCTAATTTTGAAATGCCACATCATTATTAAACAATATTCTTTGGAAATGTTGGACAGAGTGCAAGAAATATTAATGGAATTATTCTTCCAAGTATGTTATCCCATAACCAATTTTGCCTTATTGCCAAATATTATCGCGCTTTTATGATGTCTTTCTTTTTATTTTTTTCAATTATAATTTCAATACTCTGCATTTATTGGCAAGTTTAACAATTATTATTACGTTCTTCGAACGTAATTTATCATAGATGACGCACCAGATGTGCAACAATAGCTTTTTGTGAAAGCATTATTTTTTTCACTAAACATAATGCAACTTCAAAGATATTTCTAGGTTATTGTATAAATTGCGAAACAAATGAAATCTTATGGAATTAAATGCGTACATTTAACATATATTTTCTGAGTGTTAGAAATTTAAAAATATTCGCTGGAACAATATTGTTCAAAATTATCATTAATAATGCCATGCCAAAAGATTTTTCCCTAACGTTCACTTCTTTTAGTACCAAACATCCGTTTTTTAAATACATACTTTATTTTATGTAACAAATAATTTTTAAAACCCTTTTAATTTAGTCTCAATAAACAGACTAACGCATCTTAAAGCCTTAGATTTTGCAAATAAAAAGTTTGGGTTATTCTCTGGAAGATTTCCGACTAAAGTATAGAAATTTATATTAAATTTAATTTCTTAAATATGTTATAGTTTGTGGATTATTGCAAAAATGTTAAATTTGATGATTTAAATCGATTTACCTACTTATTTATTTCTTAAAACGATTTTATATAAAAACCAAGTTATATGTGTTGTATTTGTAAAGGCAGGAGGTGTAATAAATAAAAGGCGGTTGTAGGTTTTCGAACTTATATTCACAACAAGTTTACAATTGACATCTTAAACAGTACATACATTTCTAAAACAGTGTGTACCGCGCCCCTTTATATACCCCTGCAAATCCCCCAGAAACTAATACTATCAACTACCAAATTTTATACACAGGATATAACACTTCCCTTTCCCACGTGTAATTCTTATGCCTATAAATCTAATCTATTTGGTGGTTTTATTACTCTAGTTGATCTGCGAAGACTATTTTCAGAAAAGGTAGGTTCAGGTTGTGGGATCAATGGAACTGGGCTAAAGTTTGAGGTTTCTATTTGCATGTCTCTTGGTTGGGTTTGTATGGATGTATCATTCTCAGGTTCAATATTGGTGTCATGATTCATGTGTGAATATATTACCATTTGTGGTGTATTATAACCAATTTTCCTTATTTGATCCTGTCTACTCCATATTCCTATTTTATAGTGTAATTTCCCCAATACGTCCTTAATTCTTCTGAATTGCCATTTTTCTTCCCCACTATAATCTCTGGCTGCAACTCTCTCCCCCTCTGTTAATTTTGTAACCGTGTCTTCTTTTCTTGTAACTTCTTTTGTAGTAGGTTTTATAAGATCTAATCTTGACCTTATTTCTCTATTGAATATTAGTTGCGATGGGCTTACTCCGGTAGTTTGATTTGGAGTTTTTCTGTACTGTAATAAAAACTGTGCTAATCCTAGGTTGATATAAGCACACCTAATTGCTCGAATTGCCTGTTTAAATGTTTGAACATATCTTTCTGTGAAGCCTTTAGTAGCTGAGTGAAAAGGGGCACTAATTCTCCGAAGATGATTGCATATGCTTCTTTATCGATCTGTGCATATTTAGATTGTACATTATTCAATGTTTTTGAACCAAATTGAATCGGACGTTCTGTAACATCCGGGTAAATATGTGAAAGTACAGCGCCAACCGCATACGGACTTGCATCTGTTGCAAGTACGAGTGGTAACTGTGGGTCGTAATGGGCTAAAATTATTGCTGACTGTATTTGTTTCTTGATTTGGACAAATGCTTCATTGCGCTTTGCTGTCCACTTGAACGCTACTTTGTCTTTTAAGTGATTATTTAATGGTAGTAATGTTTGACTTAGGTTTCTGAAAAATGTTCCGTAATAATTGACAAGTCCAACAAAAGCTCTTACCTCAGTTTTGTTTCTAGGTGTAGGTACTTTTTGAATAGCTTCAATCTTTTCCATCGATTTATGTAGACCGGATTCATCAATCGTATAACCGCAGTACTGTATCTCGTTTTTCGTGAATTGACATTTCTGTAAATTAATTATTTAAATTAAATTAAATTAATTAATTAAAAGTAGTTGTAATCTTTCCATATGAGTTTTATCATCTGGAGCTGTAATTTTGATATCATCCAAAAATATAGATATTCCGGGTATGTCCTGTAGTACGTTTTCATTCTCACATTGCCAAATTGCAGGTGCGCTGGCTGTACCGTACATTAACCTTGAATTTTGATGTAAACATTTATGTGTACTTAATGTAATGAATTTTCTATCTGATTCCCTAACTTCCATCTGTAAGTATGCTTGCGATAAATCTATAACTGAAAATTTATTTACTCCAGCCATTGCCGCAAATAAGTCATCTATTGTAGGTAAAAGATGTTCGTCTTCTATAAAGTTTGGGTTTACAGTGATTTTAAAATCACCGCATAAACGAATTCGTCCATTTGCTTTAACAACTGGTACGACAGGTGTAGCCCAATCTGATGTATGTACTTTCGTTAGTACTCCTTCTTTAACCAATAATTCAATTTAAGTTTCTATCTTAGGTTTAACTCGAACGGTACTGGTCTATGTTTTATAAAAACAGGTTTTACATTTTCTTTAACATTTAATTTCGCCTGAATACCAATTTTACCAATATTTTCCTCGAATACATTTGAAAATGACTGTAATAATTTTTGTAATTGTAATTCAGTATTTGCGATTTTGATTTTTCCAATATTTTGAAAATTTACATTTAACGGCCGTATCCAATCTCTTCCCATGAGTGGTTGTCGATCGCTGTTCACTATGTATAATTTTAATTGCAATTTGAAATTGTTTAATTCCAATTCAACGTCAATATATCCCAATACATGCAATTCATTGTTACAATATGAACGTAATTTTAAGTTTGTGGTTTTTCTTGATATATTTGGGAATAAGGTATGGCACAAATGTTCAGGTAACAAGGATACAGCAGCTTCTGTGTCTACTTCATATTTTAAAATCATACCATTAACTTTGACATCCAGTACAAATTTATCTCGTAGTCAATCATTTACATTATTAACATGCATTATTTCCACTACCGTGTTTACATCTTCACTAACTAAATTGGTATTACTATTTTTATTTGGCCTTAAACAAACTTTATTTAAATGATCTTTAGTTTTACAATAAGAACAATACAATTTTTTATTGGTGCACTTGTGTGCTAAATGCTTATCGGAGCCACAACGAAAACATGTCTTCCTATCAATTGTATATGTATTATTACTATGTGGTTCTACATTTTTATTCTTTACAATATTTGGCTTATAATTTTTATATGTATTACTGCTGCTGGCATGGTCCTGTCATTTCTTATTTACGTGAGTGTGTATTGTATGTATATTTTCACTGTATTTTTGGTTGACATTTCCATGCCCATAGCTGTACTTATCGCTTTTTCTAATGTTAAATCCTTGCATTCTAATAATCTACTTTGTATATTAACTGACTTGAGTTCGAACACTAATTGATTTCGTAATACTGTATTAAGGTATGTACCAAACTTGCAGTATATTGCCAGTTTTCAAAGTGCTGTGATAAAGTCGTTTACCGTTCCACCTTCTTGTTGTTTCCGCATGTGGAACTTAAAGTTTTCGTCTATTTCCAAGGGCTCTGGATTATAATGCTGCTTTATCAAATCGACTAGGTTTTTGTATGTATATTCCGCAGGTTTCTGAGGTGCTGTCTTATCACAAACAACGCCGTATGTCTCGGGTCCAATGTAGTGTAGTAGATACGCCTTTTTTACCTCCTCTTGAATATTAAATACTGTATAGGTACTTTCCAATCGTTCCAGCCACCGGTCAAATCTTGTTTTTGTTTGATCAAACATTTCAATTGAAAATACCGTTGTAGTTGATGTAGTTCCCGCCATTTTTTTGCACGTATTTGCTAATTTTGTTTTTGCTAATTTTTGCACGTATGTATGTATGTAGTTCTCTTGTATTGTATTTATATGTATTTTTACTTATCTCTTCATATTGAGTTCAATGTTACAATCCTCGCCGCCACTGTTGTATTTGTAAAGGCAGGAGGTGTAATAAATAAAACGCCCGTTGTGGGTTTTCGAACTTACATTCACAACAAGTTTATAATTTACATTTTAAACTGTACATACATTTCTAAAACAGTGTGTACCACACCCCTTTGTATACCCCTTCAAATTCCCCGGAAACTAATCCTACCAGCGACCAAAGTTTATACACTCAAGATATAACAATATGGAACATAATACATCGATCTCATCCAATTGTTATCGTAAAATATTTAATATCTCTCTGCCGTATCGGATATTAACCATTGTAGTATTTTCACGTCAACTATCTGAAGATATAGTCATAAAGAAGGTATTCCATAATATCGCGTAATATATTTTTTGGATTGTAAAAAAATGTATTGGACCAATTTTGAGTATAAAACAATGAGAATCGTTTTATTCTTTCAATTGAAACCTTCGTATCTTCTTATTAACCATTTTTTACGCAATGTTTTCTCTTCTTTTAATTCTTTATTGAATAAATTTTAGAATCCCATACATTTATAAATCCAATACTTGAGTTTTATTTTTCGCTCAATTATTTTGTCTAGTGTATGACACGACTTCAACGATAATTCAGAGAAGTTCCTAAACTTTCCATTGTAAAATCAATATCCTAATAAATTCCTCAGTAGGTATTAACGTTAATTTGGTTGGTGCAAATCATAAAGTGGACTAATTTATTGAATTTATAGAAGAAAGACAAAAATGAAAAAAGAAAGACAGCCTACACTTATAGAAGACAGTGTTCACTGGTTAGGAGAAAAATATTCAGTAGGAACTTCCATTTACCTTACACCCGAAACTTTTAATTTCAAGACAGAATCCTTCTTCAATTGTGTAAAGGTACGTTAACTATTACAATAAATGAGATTGAAATAAGAAGGGCAGTATATACAATGAAGTAAGACACCTTGTTTGAGTATATACAACACAAAATGCAAATGTGTAGCAAATTAAGTCTTCACATTCAGCGAAAACAAATATATACCACGAATATACTACCTGATCAGATACAAAAAAGTCTAGGATTTAACTTGCTTCAGGTTTGCAGTTTGGGTTGTATAATCGCGAAACTGAATTTGTATAAAAATGAATGGACAGAGGTCGTATTTGTTATATACTTTCACAGCCGGAAAAGACTATAAAGAATACAGAATATACAGTTTCTTCAGTTTCTTTCTTTTAACATACCCCTTTATTTTTTATACAAATCCAATTTCGCTATTTCCGGGATTAATAAACCTGGCTGTTGACAATTTGATCAGAATTAATAGTCTCCCAGCTGTAAAAGTGTATAATAAGTAAAGCCCTATTCTTCTCTCTCTTTTCCTTTTGAGCAATTTCGCAATTGCTGGGATTAATTGAGCTGGCGCACATACATACGCTCTCTTTCTTTGAAATTTACTCTAGTGAAACCCATTCTTGTAATTGAGCGATAAAGAAATGCCTCATTTTCATTCGATACCAGTCACAATAAACAAATTTCAACCTAGTCCATCAAGTTGTACTCCGTTAATTCATACAGTAAACCATCTAGCTTATTTCTAAGCAAAGCCTAATCTGTGAATTTTGCTACCTACACAACGTGCAAGCAACAAAACCCGGAAAAACTGGTCTTTCTAAATTTTACATAAATCCAATAGTCCTCCCCGGACTTACCTTACGCAGGCGGGTTGCTGTTAAAAATACAAGTCAGCTGACCAGTACCACGATACAGCTCGAATGAAGACGATCGTGCGATTCTTAACGAAACGGTGTTAGACTAACTGATCGATATTTATAAAGGGCGCCACCGCGTGTTGTAGGCAACTTGTATAAGCATTTATACGTTACGCGGAGGGCTTACATGCGATAATGTACTCCCGTAAAATCAGGATGCATCCAAGGAAGCTAAATATATTAAAAGAAAACGAACAACCACCAAATAGGAAGTAACAATATTTATTATAATCCTTTACGTAGAAAATAAAAATATAAACAAGTGAAAAACGTATCAAATGACAAAATATAGTAAAGAGTGAAGCCCTGTATATATATTTAAATTAATGACTATAAATAAATGCACAAAATGTTAAGTTGTACGTAAGAATTCTAAATAATAACAGGTTCAAAACTTTTGAACGTGCCTGTAATATTGTCATACGGTATAATATATTAGCAAAACAAGAAAATAATATATTATAATGGTACGCTTAGGTACCATCACCAAATGTAACTGAAAATCAATGCACATACAATGACGTAGAATTCAAAAAATGCACAACATGGTTATTTTTGTTTAAGAATAGCATTAATATTTTATTTGTTAGTTTAACCTTTTTATTATTCCCATTTGCTATTGATATTTAACTACGAAAAACAATAACACGCTTGCAATCTTTTGTAATTATTTATTTATGTATAAAAATGTCGCACTGTATATTAAAATTATAATCTGAAATTAGAAATAATGATATAATAATAATATAATATGATATATGTAAAAATGCATCAACCTAAATACTTGTTTACGAGTAACATATATTGTTTTCTATTTAAATTTTTTCTCTAAAATATTTAATTGCTGTATTAGCTTTTCTATATCTTAATTATCATATTTATTAAAACTATTTCAAATATTATATAATCATTCACAACAATGTTCATGGCGTACAGGCAAATTTTAAAGAAGAGAAGAGGAACGCGATGAGAATCCTTGCATCCAGAGGTTACACGAGAAACGCCAGGGTAAGAAGACGCGTTCGTTGTGTAATTAAAATAGTGCTGAAATATTCTTTGTGGGACTCCAAATGTAGTGTAAATTTACAACCGACGCCAAGCAGACATACCGATTATTAAAAAAACATATTACTTCATAAAGTCGACGAAATCGGTGAAACGGGCCCAAACAGTGAGAAAGTATTATCCAGTAATAAAATACGTCCAAGGAGACTCATTTCAGGCAATTCCTGTTGAAAATTTGGCCGTTTACAATTTTGGAGCGAAAACTCGAAGCATAAACGAAATCCCGCCAATTTAGAGCTGTATTGCCGATCGTTTCGAAAGAACCAACCAGGAGGCTTCTGTCAAGATAAATAGGATTGCAGCTTGAAAAGAAAAGGCGCCAATCGGAACACAGCGAATTCATGGTCAGGTATTTTGAAAAGGAAATAGAAAATTTATATTAAATCATCTTTGAAAGTATTTATAAATTCACTTCTTATAAAATATCCTTAATTTATTTTAAATTGATGAGACTAAATCTATTATTTCTTAATTATCACTTTTATTATATAAAGATTGCAGACTGACAATTTCTTAACACCAGACGTCCGCTTGTCGACGATTTTCACTTAACCTCTGGTACCAATTTCACGATAATACTTATACCTGCCCATGTTTATGCATTTATCCAACAAATAATACCTAGAAAGATATTGTGTTTCATTACATTTGACTGTATTTATTTACATATTACTTATTGATATATTTGATTTTATTTCTCTTTATTCAATTTTCTAAAAGACTCATATGTGTGTGCATTTATTTATTTGTGATGTTGAAAGTTACTTTTATTAAAGCCTAATTTAAAGCTTACCTGTATTTTTGATTTCTTCCTGAACAACTTTCTGTTTGAAGCAAACTCAGAAATATAAAAATACTGTTCATAACACCTGGAACGACATTAAAATTTGGTAACTAATTCAAACTGTATTTGACATAACGACGCAAGAAACCCCATGCAGACAGCAATCTCGTGTTAGTCCGGAGCATCAAATAGAATAATTATGCACGAACCCTGCATAATTTTTGTTTAAAGAACCCTAGAAACGTATAATTTCAACTGATTATATCGTGCGTTCAAAAAAAAAACAGCATCAAGCTGAGCGTATACTGAGATACAGGTGACGCAGTGCAGCTCAGTATAGATTTTTGTAGTATGTGTAATTCCTAATTCCCCATATACTGGCGAGATAGGCGCGTTCATGTTCGTTTGTTTGTTTATCTTGTGCTCAATTGGTATGTACTGCCCTATGTATATGTCTAGCTTCAGAGTTGGCCATGAAATTTTTAGGTGGGTCTGTTGAGTGAAAGAGTATAAAGAGAGGCAACGTACGTATAGAAGCGTTTAATAAACTCGCGTTGAGGGATAGATGGCGCTGTAGTAGAATCCGTGCTGAGATATGCAGTTCTGAAATTAAATTTGCGATGACATATACAGTATGTCTACGGTTGAGATATTGTTTATGTAATGGTTCATATCCTATATTTTGCGACATATAAATATGTATTGAACAAAAAAGAACTGTAAGTATAAATATACTAAACAAAATAATATTTTTAAATGGAAATAAAGTAAATACATAAATATAAATAAGATGTCTATGTAAGTACTAATAAAAGAAAATTAAATAACAAACATTTTAATTTCTTAATATATAAGATTTATTGAAGCAACCGTCACTTTCCAAGATACTGTTAAAACGTGTGACTATTACACAAATAGTTGAAGATATTGGTCTCTCATACCATGTAATATATAATATAATTACAGCCGAATTGAACATGAAAAAATTGTCTGCAAGATGAGTGTGCAACGAATGTTAACAGATGCACACAAGCAAACACGAAAAGACATTTGCAGTTGTCTTTTAACGGGGGATAGACACGACAAAGATAACTTTCTTGCAAGGTTAGTGACAATGGATGAGTCCTGTATCCATCATTATGATGTAGAGACCAAAATACAGATTAACGAGTGGACACATCGAGGTTCACCATCGCCAAAAAAATCAAAATGCAACTTTCAGCAGAGAAGGTCATCCTATCCGTATTTCAGGATGTTGAAGACGTAATTTTAGTAGATTTCCTGCGGAAGGAGGCCACTATTACAGGTGCTTATTATGCCAATTTAATTCCCAAATTACGTGATTTGATAAAAGAGAAACGTTGGGTGAAGTTGCGCATAGTTATCCTCTTGCATCAGAATAACGCACCCAATCATAGGTCTGCCATTGCAACAGCAGCAATAGCTCAAGCAGGCTTCGAATTAGTTGAACATCCGCCATATTAGCTAGATTTGCACCCCAGCGATTACCGACTCTTTCTAAAACTTGCGTGGAAAACGATTTCCGTCAGATAATGATGTGATATGTGTGGTGAATTAGTTAATGGAGACTATGTTGAAAAATAAAAGTAATATATTTGCCATTTTTTTATTGTGAGTAGGTCAGGGGTGGAGCAAAGGAATCCACCCTAGTATGAGAGCGGAAAGCGAAAATTATTGTTTAAAAATGCCATTCCCATTAAATTTCTAATACAGTCGCAGCAGTAATTCTAACAGCTCATTCTACGAAACAGCAAATTGGTCCAAGCATTAAATTCGTCAGCGATCAATTGTCGGAGCATTTTAATATACAGGCACCAAGTAATGCTATTGTACTGAACATAATAACAAAATTTAGAAGAATTGGAAGTGTGCTACACGAACGAAAAGCTAATGTTGGACGAAGAAAAACAGTGGACACCAACGAAAATCTCGAACGAGTATTCCATCAAATTGTGAACTCACCACGTCGTAGTCAACGGAGATCTGCTGTAAAATTGACTATGAACAGGAGGACTTTTCAGAAGATATTGAAACAACTTAATGCCCATTCATACGTTAATCAGACAACACATTGAGAATGGGTGATTAGGCTGCAAGACTTTAATACTGTGTCAGAATCCATGCTCTGCAATATGATAATCCCAGTTTTATCAGTAACATCTGGTACAGTGACGAATGTAATTTTCATTTGCCAGGTCATGTAAATAGGCGTAGCAATAGATTTTTAGGTTTCCAACGACCAAAAGAGGTGCAATAAATACCGTTGCATAGTGAAAAAGTGACCATCTGGTGCTAAGTTTCTGGACGAAGAATTATTGGGCTTTATTTATTATTATTTCATTGAGGAAAACGGACGTCTAGTAGCTGTTAATCACGAGCGCTATATTACTCAAGTTCTAACACCGTTTGTAGATGGCCTTCGGAGGTTTTTTGCAGAAACTTACCTTTCGATAGCCAGTTTTTTCAGCAAGATGGGGTAACGTACCACACAGCACATGCTACAAGAACCTTTCTGGGTGATACGTTTGTGAACAATGTAATTTTACGTTTCACCGATTTTTCTTTTCCATTCTCACCCTCCGAACTTAACATCATTGAATGTATATATTTTGGATATGCTGGAACTATGGGTTTTCCGAGATAACCCTCCGTCTACACTACAACAAAAGAAGAAATTACAGAAGCGGTACGACAGATGCAACGGCCTCTATTTCTAGATGTGATCACAAATATGCAAGAACGATAAGAATCGTGCTTTTCAACGTAATGGAGGGCAGTTGGAACATGTTTTTCGTAACGCTACTACTTAAATGTTAATTTATTATTACATATTATTTTAAGTGAATAAAGTTTGAAAGTTTCAGTACTATAAATTAATAGCCAGACTGTATAATTCCGACATCAGTGTTATTAAAAAAAGTGAAAGTGAGATTCGCCAGAATTTGTCAGAAAACCCTGAGTGGTTATAATTTGAATGCGAAAAACACAAAACTTAAATCATTAAGCTAACCCTAAAATTAAAATCTTCATATATTATAAATCGGAAAGCGAAAATTTTGTTAAGTCAGGAACAAAAAGTAGATAAATTTGTCCATAATTTGTCTTAAGGACAATTAGTCCTTACATTTAAATTATTTTCAAGTAATACTAGTATTACTGGAAAATAATTTAAATTCATTTCATTTTAGTTTTGACATTTTAGAACTCTTTGCTTATTTATTGTTTATTATTTTGTACGACTACACTTAAAATAAAAGTTAGTAGATTTGTTTCTGTCTTTCTAAAGTTCCTCTTCATAATAATATTAATAACGGTAATAACTATAATAATGATAACAATCCTAGTATAAATATAAATGATAAATGATTGGTTGTAAAATCTAATTGTTAAAATATTAAATATTTATAATACAATAAAGCGAAAAATAATTTTATCTTAATTTTAGCAGTTGTTGCAGCAGAATTCTTCTAAATACGCAAATTTTTATTTCTGCATAAGCGTCTACGCTTTTTGTAAATGTAACGATTATATGAAAATGTAGTTCCACTCACAATCCACAGGCGATTAGGTGTTACTACCCGTCAAGAACACATTTACAGGTCCTGAGTACAGTGACTTTATTTAATACAGTGACGACAATTGCATGTTAAGTCCCGCCCAGCCGCCACCTTGAGGCAAATTCAAAACTACGAGTATAGCAAATATGGAACATCTTCCAGTTATATTATTCAATTTCTCATTTGTTTTCTGAAATATATGTCAAAACAAGGAATTGACTTCAAAATCAATAGAAAATAATTAATTTTAAGATTGTCTCTACGTAGTACGTACATTAATAATTTATTTTTAAATCAATTACAAAACTATAATCTTCACAAAACATACTTACAAATACACAAAAAAATTAAACAAAATAAATTTAAAATCTGTTCAATATTTGATTATGTTCTTATTTATTATGAATAGTAATTTAAAAAGGTATATAACCCCTTACCACAATTATTAGTCGTATCCTAAATACGTATTTCGACAACTAAGTTGTCATCATCAGTAGGTAAAAACTACTAATTAAAAGTCACACATGGGGCACAGTAAAGTAAAATAAACGCTTCCGCACAACTACTATACACTGCAACCCTGTAAAGACTGAGTCCTGTAAAGACTGAGTCTTTACAGGGTTGCAGTGTATAGTAGTTGTGCGGAAGCGTTTATTTTACTTTACTGTGCCCCATGTGTGACTTTTAATTAGTAGTTTTTACCTACTGATGATGACAACTTAGTTGTCGAAATACGTATTTAGGATACGACTAATAATTGTGGTAAGGGGTTATATACCTTTTTAAATTATTATTTAACCACAGTCTCCATTGAAAGAATTTTATTATGAATAGTGTTTTTATAAATTAGAAGTTTGGTCTTGTTCGTAAATCTGTATTGCTTGTAATCAGTTTCTTTTTCAAAATATTTTTGAGAGTATTCTCATCAACCAATATTTTGTTTTGCTCATGTCTATTGAGGAAGCAATAAAGCAGAGACAATTCTCTTTTTTTTTGAGATTATTAAAATTTAAACATATAGGAGACATGGTATGTGGATGGGAAATAAAAACATAAAAATATAGAAAATGAAATTTACTGTAGTAAATTACATGTATAACATATTTCCAGCAACAGATTTACTGGCATATTTATCTGTATTTCGCTTAATTTTTTTCGAATTTAATTTTAATCTGAAAACAATATACCTGTAAATAAGTTTATTTTTAAGATTGTGACAATTGGGAATATCTATTATCACTGTTGACATTTCTTTAAAATAAAATTCTTTTAAATTAATATTCTGATGAGATACTATGGTGTGATGTCAGACGTCAGATGTCAGGTCATGTTTTTATATACAATAGAAACAAGACCGGGGACGCACCTTGACTAAGATATGTAGTACAATTTGGTTACTACACCTTCCACCCGGCGAGAAAGAAAAGAAGAGGGGTTGTAACCCGTTTGGCTTTTCTTTGCTACATATATCTATTTCTAATTATATTTTCTTATGTACTAAGTGCAGATATAATTTACATTAATGGGATATATTTACTTATTATCTAAATATTTGACATCTATTTGAAATTATTCGTTGTTTTAAACAAGAGTTTTATAAAGTTACTTAAAATTATTATACATTACATTACAAATTATTATGGTTGTAACTTAAAATTATTACAAATAGTACATGATAAATAGTAACTTTTAAATTGTAAAAGTAAATAGTAAAACGTAAAATGTAAATTTTAAATTTGTAAATGGTAAATAGTAAATTTCAAATGCTAAATAGTAAAAATTAAGTGGTAAATCGTAAAAGAAAAACTTTAAATGGTAAATGATAAATTTCAAAGGGCCTTGTATACTGTCTCAAGTTTGTTTGCTTAAATCTTATCTCCATAACATGTAGTAGTAATTTGGAATAGTTGACTTATTTCGTGGTTTACAATTTTTGTCTTTCTTTAATTTTTCGCATTCGATTCTTGTCTTTGATTCTTCATGTATGCTTGGCTCTTTGTCTTCAATTTTTTGCGCTCCCTTTTATAATATTATTTTAAAATAATTCAACTCTCTCTCTTTCTTTTGCTCTATGGCACAAAAATTATTTTAGGAAATCACTGATTCGTGAATTTTCCTGGACAACACATATTTCGTGTATGTCATGTTCTGTGAAGCAGTTCTTGAGGATAGGATAGGGCGCATGTCCTGCTGGTTCCCTTATAACTCATTCCCCTTATCTTCAATGCAGAAAATCTGGAGAGCAGTTAACAATACACATTTTGGTTAAAACTGCATTCTCTTTAAAAAAAAAATTGTGAGAGCGTTTTCGTCGTATAGGACCATTTCCTTGAAGTGCATGCTTCATTACGATTCTGGAGCGAATTGAAGTTTTGCCTTTTTCATCACTTGAAATTCTTTTGATTCGACTGGTTTCCTTTTCGACAGTTCCATAACCCTAAGATGATCAGTCCTGGAGTTGGCGGAATCTGTAGCTGTTGTCGGTTTCGTAATGGTACGATCGATAGATCTCTGCCGTCGATTGGACCCTTGGCGTGATAAGGATGCTATCGGTCGTCCCGTTACTAACCTTTACTTTTAATCATAAATACTTTAATCATTGGAATCAACTTCTATTAGTGATAAGGCGTTTGCAACAAAAATTTTGGAATTCTTTGTAAATAATAATTAAATCATGTTCCTCGTATATTAATCTGAATTCTCTTTATTTTGCAAACTTTACAAATGTGTTAAGACATACTTTCGTTCAATGTCACGTATGTAATCGTTTATGAAATAGATGATGTCATGCATTTTAATCGAACTTGGCCTTGCCGTTGTGTATATTAATTCTGTACGTATTTTATTATTTATTTATTATTTGATTCAACTTGTTTAAATACACATGTTATTGTTTATACACTAGCTTGGATAAACAATTTGAAATACTACACTTATTGTGTGGCGCCTATTTAAAAAAATAAAACGTATGCATTTTATTGTATATATGCATTGAACGTAAGTGAATTTATGAAAAATATAACATGTTTTTCCGTTTTAGGTAGGCGGCTTTTTCTTAAAAAATGTGTATAAATTTCTATATTCTCGTGTACGATGGATAACAAACTTGCGACAGGTTTTTGAATTGAACTTTACGGCCATAATGTAATGTTTACAATTACATACATTATATTAATTTTAAGTAAATTTGACCTTTAAAAAAAAAGAAACGGTGCTATGCTGTTTACATACTACATTTTGTTGGCGTAAGCAGAAATTATTACACATGTTATGCATACGCATCAAACTGATATTATTCTTTACAATATAAAGAAACATTTTAACTATTGAAATATACACAGTTTATGTATAAAGAGTCTATGCATTGTTCAGTCACTTTTAACACTGTAATTGTCTTTACTTAGATTTAAAAAAATACTTGCGTCTTCTCTTGAAGTAGTAGAGAGTGGCTGGGGCAGACCTGTGAGCGGCTTGCGCTTGCTCCTGGCTGAGGATGACTTATTCTTCCGTCGCGTAGTTCCCATTTTGTTTAGTGGCTTACCATATTTTCGGGCTCGTTCCACTTTCCACTTAGTTTATACACAGTATTAAGTGGCTGGCAGGATCGCCATGTGATATCTGACGTGTGATGTCAGATGTGGGCAGGGTCGCCATGTGATATCTGATGATCTAACTAAAGGCAGGATCGCCATTTGATGTGACCTGGTCCCGAAGGGCACATCGCTGCGTTGCTACGCAGATTCGCCGATATAATCAATGATAGACGGTCAGCGTTTGGATAACAATATATAATTAAATAACAACATTATAAAGAATCAACAATTAACAATATAACATAGTACTATAGACACTAGTCTTAAGGAGGTTTCTATAATACACTCTCTCGGACTCTGGGTGTGTGTCTGTCCCTCGAGATCTAAAGGGATCTCATTATATATTTGAGTGTGTCCTCCTTTAGGCTAGTGGCCTCGTTCTAAGAACAACAAAGTGGTGAAAGATGTAACACATACCGAGGTCGTATTTAGACGCACCGAGGTCGTGTTTGTATTCAATAGAAACAAGACCGGGGTCGTACCTTGAAGAGGATATGTAGTTCAATACATGACCCGGTTTAGTTACTGCATTATTTCCAATTTTACTTTATAATTACTAAAAGTAAACATACCCAATATGTGATTGTTTCGGCCTTTACTTGATGAAATTCCATTATAACTATTAAGATAAAATAAAACAAATTTTATGAATTTCACTTTTTAATTATCACATATAAAAAGTTATATGTCTGACGAAGCCCAGGTTGGTGCGAAACGACTCGTTACAGTGATAATTAAAAAGTGAAATTCATAAAATTTGCTTTATTTTATCTTAATAGATATCCAATATGCATAAATACAGGGTGTCCAGAAACTCTCCTGACAAACGAAGACCGGAGTTTCCTCAGATAATTTTAAGACAATTAAACCCAAATTCACCTAGTCCGAAAATGCTTCCTAAGGGAGCTAGAGTTCTTTGAAGATGGCGCCTTGTATTTATTTTTTTTTAAATTCCTCCAGAACGCTTCTATTTAGAAAAACAAAAACTGGTATGCTCATTTATCCTCCAGAGATGAATCGATTCCATCAATTGCGAATTTCTAGTACCGGTCATAGGCGTCCGTTTTGGGTAGGTCAACGGTTATTTTAAGGCATAACTTTTTTGTCTTTAACTTTTAAGCATTTGTGACACTAGATTATTAAATTTTCAGGTATTCCAGTACTAAAAGGTACTCTTACTTTAAGTCGGTAGGATACACCGTTTTCTAGAAAAATTGATTTGTAAATTTTTCGTTTTTTCTTCATTAAAGTTCAATTTTTTATTTTTTGCAATAGTTAGCTCTGAACTGCCAACAGAAGTAAAACCTACGTTTTTCATTGTCAAATTGTTGTCAGTTCGCGAAGTTCATCTTTTCATTTATTACTTTGTGTTATTGAAACACAACGATTTCAATTTAAAAAAAAATGGTTTTTACTAATGAGGAATACGCCGATATGCATTTAGTTTATGGCGAAATGAGGTGTAATGCTCGAGAGGCGCAACGTAGATACGCTGAAAAATTTCCCAATCGTCAGCATCCCACTCACTCAACATTTACAGCTCTTCATCAACGATTAAGAGAAACACGTTCAGTGGTCCCAAAAAATAATGAAACAGGGAGACATAATGATGTAACAGCAGAACATGAAGATGTTATTTTAATGGAAGTTGAGGAAAATCCAGAAATTAGCGTTCGAAGACTATCTGCCATGTACCCCACAATTTCAAAATCTTCAGTAGGAAATATCTTACACAAAGAAGACCTGTGGAATTACCTGCTCGTTTAAATGGTGCTGATTACTTACATTTCCTGCAAAATATTTTACCTGATTTGTTAGATGAGGTGCGTTTAAATATTCGGCAAAACTTATGGTTTCTACAGGACGGCTGTCCGGCCCACTTTAGCAGGAATGTACGAGACTTTCTAGATAATAACTACGCAGACCATTGGATTGGAAGAGGCGGTCCAGTTGCTTGGCCAGCAAGGTCGCCGGATTTGAATCCTTGCGATTATTGTGTTTGGGGATACATAAAAGCATTTGTTTATTCCGTTCCGATACAAAATCGCGCACAACTCTGGCTAAGGATACAAGATGCTTGCAACGAATTTAGAAATAACTTTGGAATTTTTGCAAGAATTCGGCGTTCTCTAAGCAAAAGGGTAAACTTATGCATAGAGACTAATGGTCATCACATCGAGCAACTTTTGTAACAATCTACCTTTGATACTTGTTCTTTTTTTGTTAATTTCGTTCCATTGTAATAAATAATTTGTTTTTAATTTATTAAATTAATTTTCATCCATGCCTTGATAGTCCAAGCCAACTTCGTCGCTAAAAATAAGTAGGTACATAATAAATTGAACTTTAATGAAGAAAAAACGGAAAATTTACAAATCGATTTTTCTAGAAAACGGTGTATCCTACCGACTTAAAGTAAGAGTACCTTTTAGTACTGGAATACCTGAAAATTTAATAATCTAGTGTCACAAATGCTTAAAAGTTAAAGACAAAAAAGTTATGCCTTAAAATAACCGTTGACCTACCCAAAACGGACGCCTATGACCGGTACTAGAAATTCGCAATTGATGGAATCGATTCATCTCTGGAGGATAAATAAGCATACCAGTTTTTGTTTTTCTAAATAGAAGCGTTCTGGAGGAATTAAAAAAAAAATAAATACAAGGCGCCATCTTCAAAGAACTCTAGCTCCCTTAGGAAGCATTTTCGGACTAGGTGAATTTGGGTTTAATTGTCTTAAAATTATCAGAGGAATCTCCGGTCTTCGTTTGTCAGGAGAGTTTCTGGACACCCTGTATAAACTATATAATATCTCTTCTAATGGGTTCTACAAAATGTAATTACTAGAGACCGGCGGACACATCGGGCTGAAATAGACGTCATTACGTCGGACGATGTAAATAGTCTACAACATCTATAAGTACATCACTCAGTTGTTGAATAGCACTATTCATTCGGTTAACTGCACATCTATTTTTGTGTGCAGTTAACCGAATGAACAGTGCTATTCAATAACTGCATGATGTACTTACAGATGTTGTAGATTATTTATATCGTCCGTCGTAATGACGTCATTTCAGCCCGATGTGTCCGGTCTCTACTAATTACATATAGTATTACATATTAGATTATTTTCTAAATTGAACTTACTTGAGCTAGTATCCATCTTGCATGGTAGCAAATATGTTCTTTGCATAGGAGGTTTTCGTTTCTTCTTTTCCATCCACACGCGTCTTTTCCCACATCTCTGGGGCAAAGTGAATCTACCAGACAAGAAAAGTATGTTATAGTTAAATCTGATTATTTATATACCTGTAAGTGTAAGTTGCGTAGTGAATATTTACATACCTCACATAAACATGATGTATCGGTTGGTGTCCAATTGTCTCGCCTCATTTTAATATGCCATTCTTTTCTCCTTAAAGTATCTCTTGGAAATTTTTTCATAAGGAATCCCTTCTTAGCAGAGTTACTAAAATTTATAGCAGCGCAACCAGGCATCTTGTTATGTTGAAATTTATTTCTAAAAATGTTTTGAAATGATTTATTCTACAACTAAAAACTCAATTTTATAAATAAATATTGCATTTGCCGACGTATTATACTTACTTAAGGCAAACTAATAAATTTAATAAATACAGAAAATATCCTATAATCACAAATATAACCTGTAATGTAAATTATATCACTTAATAATCTTATTATTTGAAAATTCCAAAAATAAGTACATAAAACCAAGAAAACATTACTTCAAAATATATAACATTCGAATAATTCATAGAATAATTTGCCTCTTGTCTCGTAATGGCGTCTGGTACCATGTGATCATAACAACCAATCAAAATTGATTGATTGTTGTCGTCACTGTATTAAATAAAGTCACTGTAGTCCTGAGAGGTAGAGAGCGCCGCCTGTAGTGCGTAGAGCATGATGGAGACATTTGTCGAATATCGCCTTCTAAGTTGCATCTCTTTATACTTCTTCACTCAACGGTAGGTCGTAACTTACCGCACTGTTCTGAATTTTCAAATGTTACTGTCATTAGTATCATCTAATAAAAACGATAACTCGGAATTTTATTTATTCATGACAAGAAAATTATTTTTACTAAGATAAATTATGTTTAATGTTTACATTGCAAGGTAAATTATATTTTGTACATACACTTTTATAATTTTTAGATTTCTATGTTCTCCAGATTTAATTAACTCAATAACATCTAAGCGCCTCGGGAATTCGAAGGTTATGCAAAACAGTACCTTGAAAAATAGCAAATATTTGTGATGTTAAATAGAAAAATTAATCAAAGAAGAAACAAAATAAGAATTTTTGATTCATATTTTTTTATCCTTATGCTGAGCACTGAGTAAATGTATTTTGCAAAGGGTTTTTCTTTTGTCATTACACATGGGTATAATGCACTGACTTTTTTCATTTACCCTTACACATAGGCATAAATGAATGATGGCATATAGTAGGCAACCAGTTATACACCAGAATCTACGTACAAACAATAGCTTAATTCTTAAATAGATTGCCATGGAGAGAAAATATTTTTTTTTAATGTCGCATATTTCTCAATTTTTATTCATTACAAAAATCTTAAATTAAATACATTTTATTGAAAAATAGATCATTTATTTAAATCATGAATACGTATAGCAAAGACGAAAAAGTTTCAATGGTAATGTGGTACCAGAAGAATAACAGTTTAAGGACGGTCAGAGACATATTTTCCGTTAACTATCCTGGCCTATACCTTGTGCACACACAATTTTAAATATTTTTAACAAATTTAAAGAAGAAGGTTGTCTTCTAAATTCGCACAAAAAAAATAATAAAATCAATCACGTGTTAACAGAAGACATGAAGCTGAATATCTTGTGTTATGTAGAAGAACGGTTTGTAGGATCGCTTTTAGATGTAACCAGGCATTTTAGGGTATCGTACGGTGTACAGAATTCTGAAAGAATTTAAATATAAGCCATACAAGGTATCAAACCATCAAGAGCTTTACGAGGAAGATAACTGTAAGACAAACTGATTTTTGTGATATAATGTTCAATTTGGTAAATGAAATTTTAAATAAAATAATTTTCTTTTTTAATAATCCCCGCGATCTTGACGCAAACGAAAGTATTCATATCGCTAAAAACAAACAGAATTCTATGAACGGAAATAAGGGACCGATCGCCTACAGCTGTCTCTTTTCATTCTTAGAAAAGGAGGTAAAAAGGTCGTAGACGTTTCAAAAAGAGTAGAAACACATGTGGGTGCCGTTTCCTTAAGAGAGGTAATTTTTGTCAATCTTTTCAGTCGATATATTTGTATTTTTAAGTCAGTGTATACGTGGACGCTGTGTAAAGTTGTTGCGTAATCAGTTGTGCTAGCTTTACTGTGCCCCATGTGCGACACCTTGATTAGTGGTTTTACCTACTGATGGTGACAGTTAGTTGTCGAAACACGTATTTATGATACGATTAATAATTGTGGTAAGGGATTATATACCATTTTAAGTTTTTACTTAACCACAGTCTCCAAAGAAAGACTTTAAAATAATTTTTACTGATGAAGCTACATTTACCGTAAATTGTGAAGTCAACTCTCGGTTTGTATCCTATATCTATCCATTGAAAAATGCTAAATTTTCTTTCCATTAATCCATTGAGTTATTTCTTTAGCTAATAGGAAAAGGTTGGATGTAATTTTAATCAAATAATTACTTAGATTACTTATAATTTTTTTAAATTTGTATTTATGCACATTATCATATTAACATTTTCCAGTTTTAGTCTTGTACGCCTTTGTTCTATTATTAAACTAGCTGTACTAAACACTCTTTCACTTTCTGCTGAACTTGCTGGAATACAGAAGTATTTCCAATCACATTATTCTAAGGATTTCATCTCCATTCATGTTACCTAAACTAAAATCCAAATAAAAAATGCAAATACCCTTCCAAAATAAAAGAATCTACGTCCTGATTTGAATTTGGCCTTTCGAGGTATTGCCTTTTAGTTATCTTATTTAGTTATCTTATTCTTTCTTGCAAAAATCCAAATAATGAAAATGACTTTTGATGTTGACTAATGTCTGTTTCGATTACAGGCATTTGTTCTTTATTTTCAGGATCTATTTTGTTCGTAATATTAAACATTTCTTGTTCTAGAAAAGAAGTAGCCCCAGCAGCATTGTCAGTACTACGAAAACCCTCTCTTTTAAATCGAGGGTCTCAAACAGTTGCTACTCTGGTAACTGATCCTCCTTCATATGAAAATAGCCTTGCTTTAACAGATTCAAAAAGTTTATTGCATAGTGTCTTCCCTTCCTCAATCTTTAATTCCAGTAGTGATGCTGTCTGATAATTGTGCAGTCCAAACGTTATTGTGATTGCAAAAAACAAATTGCATGTCGATGCGATAATTCACATCAAGCTTTGATACAAAATAATTCAAATCTGTATAAAAACAAATTTGTATCTGTATATGCATGGACACACAGTACGTATTTACCAGCTTTTGCTTCAACTACCAGACGCATGCGTTTCTGTGTAACCACTTTGTCAATGATAGATTTACGAAGACAAAAGACTGTAGGTACACTTGCGGTCATGTAGCAAGTTTTGTCCTATCCGAAGACATCAGATAACCTCATGCCATCTGACGGACAAAACCGACCACGCCGGTGCAAAGTGTTTCTTCTCGAATGGCAAAGCTATTACTGGAAAAGAAGAAAAAATACGCATATTACTGTGAGTCCATTAACTCGTCGCCAGGTGGCGTAGTATAGCAAAAAACAAATTGCATGTCGATGCGATAATTCACATCAAGCTTTGATACTAAATAATACAAATCTGTATAAAAACAAATTTGTATCTGTATATGCATGGACACACAGTACGTATTTACCAGCTTTTGCTTCAACTACCATACGTATGCGTTTCTGTGTAACCACTTTGTCAATGATAGATTTACGAAGATAAAAGACTGTAGGTACACTTGCGGTCATGTAGCAAGTTTTGTCCTATCCGAAGACATCAGATAACCTCATGCCATCTGACGGACAAAACCGACTATTCCAGAAGAAACACTTTGCACCGTTCGACCTTACACAGGACCATTCGTTATTCACAAGAAAATTACAGAATGCACGTATGAACTAGCGAAACCACACAATAATAATATAGGAGGGCGATTCCACATTTCCATGTATTATACATTCACCACAAGGACCAACTAACTGTCACTGAACCAAGAAAATAAGTAATAAAGCTATCAATTAAAGAATACATAATTTACAACATACATCAACTATGTTACGAGTCAAAAATAAGCCATAATAAGATATAATTTTAGCAAGTTAATAAATCATTTATTATAAAATAATCTTTTTCAAGCTATTCCCACTTTACTATGAAACTCAGATAATTTGTATATAGATAAGAAATCAAATTAGATGAGTTATGAATTAATAGTTATTCGAGAAAACTATCAATTCCTAACGAAGGAAAGTTATAATGGTACGCTTAGGTACCATCACAAAATGTAACTGGAGATAAATTTAAATGCACATACAATGACATAGAATTCGAGAAATGCACAACATGGTTATTTTTGTTTAAGAATAGCATTAATATTTTATTTATTAATTTAGCCTTTTTATTATTTCCATTTGCTATTGATATTTAACTAAGAAAAAAAAGAACACGTTTGCAATCTTATGTAATTATTTATTTACGTATATTACGTATATATTATTCTAATTTCAGATTACAATTTTTAATATTATATCATTATTAATGATATAATATTAAAAATGCATCAACATGAATACTTATTTACGAGTAGATATATTGTTTTCTATTTAAATTTTTCTCTAAAAATAATTTGTATATTAGCTTTTCTATATTTTAATTATCATTTTTATTAAAACTATTTCAAATATTATATAATTATCCACAACAATCTTCATGGCGTACAGGCAAATTTTAATGAACAAAATAGGATCGCGATGAGAATCCTTGCATCCGGGAGGTTACACGAGAAACACCATGGTGAGAAGATGTGCAATATGTTACTAAATGCTACCTCAATAAAAATATTAAATATCTAACTACTTCAAACGGTATAAACCGAACTTAGCTCTTAACGTGTAAGTTAATGATATCTTGAGGACGACGGCGTTACTTTCTGTCTCTCTCCTCTCTCGGTACTTCGCTACCTCAAGCTATGATCAGCGGTTAAAGGTTACTTGACGGCAATCAGCAATTAGACGCCAGTGACGGGGTCCCTGCGATATTATATAATATACAGGCTGATTCAAATTAAGTGCGCACTATTGGTATCTCTTTTATTATTGATTCTAGAAAGTAGGTTAAATTAGCAAAGTATTAGTGTTTTTAACATTGATTAGCATGCAGTTCATGAAAAAAAAATTGAGTAACGCATTTTCGAGAAATTTTGAAATTTATAATTTTTTTAAATAGAACAGCCTGTATATTTTTTAAAATTCTGAATGCTAATGTAAAAGTTTCAATACACTATTGTCCTAAAACGAATAATAAAGTATTTACAGTGGAATTTAGTTGATGTCAAAGATACTCTTTCATTCTGTAAAATCAGTAGTAGGCTTCTTTCACTTTAAACAGAACAAATAGTATGCCCTTTGCAAATGTCAATAACGTACTGAATATTAATCTTTCGCACGTTTAGTTATTAAAATTTTTTTTTTTATTTTGTGTTGTGTTCATTAGTTCTCTATTTATTTTTCTAAACATTTTGGTTTTACTTTCGTTGCTTAGTGTTTGACAATATTTCACTATGGTATTTCCTCATTTGGAGAAATGCGATATGTTGGAAGCATATATTTTATGTCGTAAAAATTCAATAAGGACTAGCGAATATTATGCTGAACACTATCCTTTACGACAGCAGCCAGATCGACGTTACTTTCGAAAACTTTACAATCAGTTTAGACTGCATCATTGCTTATTTAGAAAGAAAAGAACAAAGAAAAATATCGTCGTCAACGAAGAAGTAGAAATTATAGTGTTAGCATATTTTGAAGCCCATCGCGAATTTTCCATTAGGGATGCTACTAAGGAATTGGCATTAAGGTATTCAAAGAATTTTGAAAAAGCATAAGTATATCCCCTTTAAGTTCAGAATCTCTCAAACATTACGGCCAGGAGATTAGCTTTCTGTCATTCGTTTGTTAGTTTTTGTGATGAAAATTTGAATGGAGCGCAGTGTATTTTATGGAGTGACGAAACAAATTTTTCAAATAGAGGCATGTTTAATAAGAAAAATAGTCACCACTGGTCTCAAGAAAATTTATTAATAGTTCGTCAACATGCTGCACAAGTTCGATTTAGTTTTAACGTTTGGTGCGGATTAATTGGTTCGGTAGTCGTTGGTCCACTGTTCTACAATGGTACGTTGACAGGAAACAGATATCTGGAATTTATTCGTAACGTTCTAGAGGATTTCCTTGATAACGCCAATTACCTGATGCGCCAAAATTTATACTTTCAGCAGGACGGTGCTCCTGCACACAACTATCACCTAGTGCAAACCTACCTCGACACCATCTTTGCCGAAAAGTGGATTGGTACAAATGGTCCAATTCAATGGCCATCACGCTCCCCGTACCTCTCACCTTTAGACTTTTTTCTTTGGAGATACTTTAAAAATGAGGCGTACAAAACGCGATACGACAACGTGCGCGAATTGCAAGACAAGGTCAGAGAAGTTTTTCGCCAATTAGATAGAAGGACAATCTTAAGAGCCACCCAGAATGTACTGAAGCGGGCACGAAAATGTATTGAGCAGGAGGGTGACACTTTTGAGCAGTATTTATAAATTATACATGTACTTTCTTCTTTTTAATTTAATTTTGTAAGCTGTAATATGTTAAAATAAACATTAAACACAAAATATATATCTGTTTTGTCAAAAGTTAGCGGAGCAATGACAACATTTAGAAGGAAATAGACACTGCTATAACTACTTTATTATTCGTTTTAGGACAATAGTGTATTGAAACTCTTATATTACAAAGAACATTAGCATTCAGAATTTTAAAAAATATACAGGCTGTTCCATTTTAAAAAATTATAAATTTCAAAATTTCTCGAAAATGCGTTATTCAATTTTTTTTTCATGAACTGCATGCTAATCAATGTTAAAAACACTAATACTTTGCTAATTTAACCTACTTTCTAGAATCAATAATAACAGAGATAGCAATAGTGCGCAAGTAGAGGGGATTAGCCGGTTCTGGCGCCTCCTCAATGACGTCATAACTGACGTCACAACCCAAGTCATGGTGTCACAATGACGCCACAACCCAACTCAATGACGTCATACTTACGTCACAACCCAACCCAATGACGTCATACTTACGTCACAATGACGTCACAACCCAACCCAATGACGTCATACTGACGTCACAACCTAATGACGTCATACTAACACCACAATGACATCACAACCCAATGACGTCATACTTTCATAACGCCACAGGGATACGTAACAACTTCCTCCTCCACACTGATATACGAGGTTCAATCAAAAAGAAAAAAACAAAATTGCGGAAGGAGGAGTTAAGCAAAAATGCATCAAGCCAAAAGGACATTAGAAAACAAAATGGCGGATGAGGGTAAGTTTGAAAAAGCAAGAAAGAAAAAATACTTACAAGATGGAAGGCCCCCTTGTGGGGTCCTCAGAAGCAAAACCACACACAGCCCTTGTGGGGGCCCTCTGAAGCACCCTCCGAAACATCACCACACACGGCCCCCCTAGTGAAGCCCCCTGAAGCATCACCACACGGTCCTCCTAATGGGGCCACCGAAACATAACCACAATTGAATAAAACACAAGTGCACTCGATAAAAGTTAAATGAATACTAAAGGAAGTTACATCCGGTGTGCTATAAGTATATTATTACGTCATATTTTTTTTAAATGATAGAACACGATATGGATTCAAAAGGAGAAGAAGGAATAGTTGAAGTTCCATTGTATGCTACCTCCAATTATTTATAGCTGTTAAACCCATCGAAATTCAAAGGCACTACTCACGAGGCTCGGTGTAGGCAGCTCGGAACATGGACAAGTCTACCGTCAAATGATTTATAGTCATAAAGACCCCTTGAAATTCAAAGGCACTACACAGAGGCTCAAGGTAGACGGCTCTCCCAGCTAGGAAGATTTCAAATGGAGTTAGCTCTTACAAGCAATGAAGCTTCCCCAACGTCAGTAGGTTTCTGCCGAAACATTAGGGTGTCGAATGTCTCTTTGGACCGAGCACCACAGTCAATAGACTGCCTAACGTATTTGGGTAAACTCCTGAAATGACCTGTCTCTTCAACTGATAAGTAGGAAGATATAAATTCACATGTTAACGTAAATAAATATGTAAAAAGAAAAAGTGTTTGAATAAATTATGTTAACGTAAAGTATTGATGCTAAATATAATCCCGAAAGGGTTGAGGTGTCTGCAAGGGGATACCAGCTCTGAAGCACCCTCCGAAACATAACCACACACGCCCCCTAGTGGGGCCACCGAAACATAACCTCACAATTGAATAAAACACGCGTGCACTCGACAAAAAAACAACCACACAGTAAGTTTGAAAAGCAAAAAAGAAAAAATACTTACAAGATGGAGGGTCTCCTTGTGGGGCCGTCAGAAGCAAAAACACACACCCCTAGAGCCCCCTTGTGGGGCCCTCGGAAGCACCCTCCGAAACATAACCACACACGCCCCCTAGTGGGGCCACCGAAACCTAACAATTTAATAAAACACGTGTGCACTCGACAAAAGTTTGATGAATACTAAAGGAAATAACATCCGGTGTGCTGTAAGTATATAATTATGATGACAATGCAAAATGAGTAATTTTTTTTGTTTATTTCACTTTTAATATATAATTATGATGACACAGCAAAAATGAGTAATATGTTTTTTTAAAATGAAAACTAAAAATTCACTTACTAAGCAATTGAATTAAACACGGTGTCATATTACACCACAGTAAGCATTTTTTATTTCAATATAAATTATTGCTTATTCATTATATCGTGTTACAATCTACTAAAAAAACAATCTAGAATTACATACGGTATCGGCTTACCTAGTAATCAGAATGCATCAACATTAAAAATAATAATGACGCATGTCTGTGAAATATTAATAATCCTTTTATTTAAACCTACAGTGCCATTTATGTTTTTGATATACGAGGTTCAATCAAAAAGAAAAAAACAAAATGGCGAATGAAAAGAAAATGTCTAGACACTTTGAAGCAATAAATGAGAGAGGAAATTAAGTTTTAAACATTTATTATTCAAACTATATATATAAATTAGAATTATATATAAAATTTAATAAATATAAATTAACCCAATCTAATGACTTCAACTTCAAAATGTAAGGTATTGTAATGTAGATATAATATTTCTAACATAAATAAAGCACTTAAAGAGTTACTATGACAAGACAATCTTTTTATATTGCTACATATATCACCAGACATTTGGACACAGGATTCCAATGTCGATTTATAAAAATTCACGAAATCCAAAGTCTTTAAAACAGTCAACTTTTGAGTTAATAATTCAATCAAACTGAATATGTTGTATGTGTCTTTAGATAGAACAATTTCACGATTACGACTCTTTAGTCGAATTACCTCTTTTTTTCTGTACATGCTACATTCCATCTGATGATTAGGACTGCAACCCTCAGTCTTGCAAAATTCCTCCCACTCATCCGCAGTGAAAAAGATGCAGACGGTCGACGAGCGGATTTGAATAATGGGCACAAAACCAGCAGCTGGACTAAGTCCAATAACAATCCACTTAGTACCGCTATTATTAAGCAAATACACAGATTATCCGACAAGCTGTTTCTCTCTAAGGACAGCATCTTCCTGCTTTTTCAAAGCGTTGTCAATGAATTCGGTATAGGTAACCGGTTCGCTATCAGCTGTGACAATAGAAATATTAGATTGCTAAAATGTAAATTATAAAGTTAAAATCTGCATACCTCTCTCAATTTTACTGCTATGTGGAACGATGAAAAACTCTAGACTGGCAGTTTAGAACAAGTTGCAGCGGTATATATAGAGTAACAAGAAATAGTAGAGGGGAGGGAATCTAATTTATAATTACCAATTTAACTCGCCATCCGATTATACTGCGACATTGCCCACCCATATAGATTGTTTGCGTCCCAGTAAACTAAATACGAATTTGGAGAACTTTGTACAAATGTACTTAAATATTTATTATTACCAACAGCATATCTCAAGCAAGATTGCGTTAACCCGCCCCTAATATTATTTTTAATGAAATGATGCATATCAATATCAGTTAGTAACTTCAATTCAATTTTGGTATATTTCAACAGGGCGCTCCAAGAGAGACCCGGCGATGTGAAATAGTGAGCAGGATCCAAACCATATGTTTTATGACAAATTTCGCGGAAATTTTCAAAAATGTCAGTTAATAATGAAACATGTGTTTTTAAATATAGATTTGAGTAATCCAATAAAGATTTACACCCGAAAATGTTCCAAACATCTCGAGCATGCATATAATCTTCATTAAAAATACCCTCTCCTGTTAAGGTACTATAAAATTTATCTATTGGAGGTAGTGCTGGTTCATTCAATCGCTCAAAACTATCTATATATTCATATGGAAAAATTCCCTTACGTTTAATTAAATTGAATTGTTCAATATCTGGTATGTGAATAGCAAATACATGGAATACCTTTTGAATCTTTCTTTTATAATGACAATCTAAGAAAAAGGTGTTTAAATTAAATTATTTTTTTATTTATAACTAGAAGAATAATACCCATTTCTATTATTTACATATATTGGATTTTTTTTTTTGAAAACACTACTTAGAAATCATCTTTCCAATTGAATAAACCCTTATATTCAATTCGTATATTACTGTCTACTTTTATTGTTAAGTTTTATTGTTAATATAAATATTACATGCTTTTATATTTATTAAAATCATAGAAATAGTCATAAATTTTACAAATCTGTATACCTTTATTATTTTTTCAACTCCTTACATCTTACTATCTACCTGAAATTAAGTTTTAAAAATTTATTATTCAAACTATATATTTACAATATAAATAGCAATTTTTTCGAATAAAAATCACGTTTATTTAAACTTAAATAAAACATCTATTGAAAATTTAGAAATACCTTATTAAAATAAACAATATATTATTTTATCATCATTTGCGACAGAGAAATTAAAATCTTTCAATTGTATAAATAATTGTTATATATTGATGGATATTTGAAAACACATTACTTAGATATCATCTTTCCAATTGAATAAACCCTGTATATTCAATTCGTATGTTATTACATGCCTTAATAAACTAAAACTGCTAAATCATCAAAAAAATATCATGAAAAGTTCCACATCTTGCGGTGTCGGATGTCGATATTCCGCGTATTATATATTTTTTAAATTGCAAAATGTTTGTTAATATATAAATATAGATAATTCTTATTGCAAACGTTGTTATTTATGTCGATTTTAAGTGTATCTTGGAACCAATACACTCTTGCAACAGTGATCCGGCTATTCCGTATACGAGGCCTACTCATAACCATGTTGCTGTGAGCTTTGCTTACAATATCGTTAGTAAACATAATTCTAATAAAGCTGCTGAAAAAAATAGCAGAGAGCGTACATAAATTACATAATGAAACAATTAAAAACGGTAATAAAACAACTTTATTATTTGAAGACTACATTCCAACGTTTTAACTATAAAAAATAAGAATAAATAAGTTTTTTAATGTAGTAGATATTGAAAAAACTTACTGAATATAATGGTCAACAATAATAAAATCACTCTCCGCATTTATGTGGAGAGTGTTGTTCATTCCGAACATTACTACTACTACTACCACCCCGGGCTGCGGTGGTGGTGGAGGCAGCTCCTCCCTCGTAATTACCACCGGTCTATCCTAAAAAAATATTTTTTTTTATTTAATATTATAAAGTGTTTTAAAAACTGTATAAAAAACATACTAGTGCTCCAGGAATTAGTCGTATAACTATGGAAAATACTGAATCAATATCTAAAACAAAAAGAAAACATAAATACTGTAAATGTACATACTATGAAGTAAACTCACCCATGGTTGGTGCTAATTGATATATTTTCGCATCAAAATTATAAACTTATACAAAATAATTGCAAATAATGCAATTTGTTTTTCTTATAAACTTATATATATATATATATATATATATATATATATATATATATATATATATAATAATAATAACTTCGTGACCTTGGTATGATATGGTAAACCTAATCAGTAGGCGATTAAAGGTCTGTATATTACTTCAAAATATATGTATTTAAAAAAACTCTACATGTTTCGGCTGTATACGCCTTTTTCAAGAGAATACAAAATATGAATGACAGGACTTGACATTTATATCCTGTCATTCATATTTTGTATTCTCTTGAAAAAGGCGTATACAGCCGAAACATGTAGAGTTTTTTTAAATACATATATTTTGAAGTAATATACAGACCTTTAATCGCCTACTGATTAGGTTTACCATATATATATATATATATATATATATATATATATATACATATATATATACAGCTATACATATTGTAATTAGATCGAACATTAATTCAAACAAAATAATTGCAATATGCAATTTGTTTTTGCCATAAACTTATATACAGCTATGCATATTGTAATTAGATCTAACATTAATACAAATTACACTATAAATATAAAGACAGTTTGCTAAAAAAACGTGTACGTGCGCAGACATACAGAAACAATCTAGAATTACATCCGGGGTCATATTTAAAGCAGATTTTGTGTAATTGGAGTATGGTACAATTTGCTTCTTCATGATAAAAAACACGGTTCATCAGTCTTAACTATAAAGAGCATATTATCTAAGTTAGCTGCTTATTCAGAGAAAATATATTATCAACACTACATCCGGTATTGATTATAAGATTCAATCTGCTTAGCCTAAAAAGATTATTTTATTGAATATTACAGGGTATCAGAAAATTTATTTTATTATCAAAGCCGCATCATTAGCATCAATGCTGCTTCTAGGACGGCTAGAACCGATTTTCCTTGCTAAAGACCCGTCTTACATCCCCGCTTTTTTACATTAAACACGGTATTTTTATTTAAATTAAAAAAATTGTCACCAATCATATTGATCAACCGTCTTCTATTTCGGGCACAATCCCGGCTTTCATCAGTTGATTTAAATGTTGAGGCATCTTTAATCGTATTTTAATGCTTAGAATATTTCAGTTATGTTGCTATATAATTTAATAATTTTAGCTAATGTCTGAAAATTTACGGGAAAAAATGACACTAACAGGACATTAAGTCA
The DNA here is from genome assembly GCA_935421215.2 of Melolontha melolontha. Taxonomy (NCBI): domain Eukaryota; kingdom Metazoa; phylum Arthropoda; class Insecta; order Coleoptera; family Scarabaeidae; genus Melolontha; species Melolontha melolontha. Next base: position 64,558,482 of record OW285241.1, on the reverse strand, counting down.
ATTGACATTCTATGAGTATGAGACCTTAATTACGCAACTTAAATATGTTTGCCCCAGATTTTATTGTACAGCACTGTACGTTAGTGTTACACGTGAATTTTTAACTGCAGTACCCACGTGATCTTCATGTACATGTCGAAGATTGGTATCGTCTTGTTTAAATAGTATTAAAAAATTAGCGTTGTCTCTAATTAAATGCTTTGGTATGCGTGTGTATGTTTGGCACAAATAAAAACTATTGACACACTTATGTCGACCCATACAAAAATATGATCGAAACTTATCCTGTTTATCACAGGCTACATCATCAAATATGAATATAGAATTTGATTTAACATCTGCCGGGTCTATGATGTCATCATTTTCTTTATAGGGATAGTAGTTAATGTCTGGCAGTCTCTTCATAACATTTTCGAGGAACTGATATTTCGGTTGATAAAGAGATTTAGAGTAAACATAAATGTTTTCGAATCGAAGTCCATTTTCATTAAACAGGAGTGACAGCATTACATTTGTTTTACCACTAGCCGAAGGGCCACATATAATACAGCGAACCGTGTCGGGTAACAGAGTACTGTGTCTACGACAGGCTGTTTGACTCTCAACACACATATCTAAATTCAATATGTTCAACTGCTTCTTCTGTCTTATTAAACGCATCTTTTAAAACTGAGAACTTTAGTTAAATACAAATTACTATATACACAATAAATCAGTTCAATGCTGACATTCAAGGAAGGCGGAGGTGTTCTTAATTCTATTATTAACAATCTACTAGTTGAACTACACATACCTGGATATCAATTCTGCGGACCAGGTACAAAACTAAAGAAACGGTTAGAGCGAGGGGACAGCGGAATAAATCCATTAGATAAAGCCTGTAGAGCTCACGATATTGCATGTTCTCAATATAAAGATTTCCAAGACAGACATAAAGCAGATCGTATTTGTTTTGTATCTTTTTTTATATAGCTTGTAGCAGTATCTAATGAAATGTATATATCACCATAAAAAACAATGGTAAGAATGTATTATTATAAATAGATAAGACACTTAGTCATATTTACAGAAAAATGTGCCAATTTGATTGAAATGTTGCTTTTAAAATTAAGTAATTGAAGCTTAAATGAATTATTATAATAAAAAAATAAATAAAAAATAACTATACTTAGAAGGATGCGCACTTTATATTCAAGATGTAAACTTTATTACACAAAGGGACCAAAGTTTACCGAGTACAAACATAACAACGGGAAAGACAAAATAAAATAAAGAATCAGTTGTAAAGACCTAATAAAGGAGAATTGCCGAAATCCATATGATTATGATTATTAAGTAAAGGTCGGTATGTTTGTATTTCAAATTTTCTATGTATTGCATAATGTGAGTTATTATTATTAATATAACTTCGTTCTTGTTCTTGTTCTTTGATTCTTTTATAAGAAGATCTACCTGTCTGGCCTCTATAAAATTTAAGGCATGAACTACATTTAAGTTTGTAAATTCCCGATTTATTGTTTTTCTTCAATTTTTTGTTTATTGTTTTTCATAATTGAACCTAAAGACTTGTTGGTTTTGAAAGCTATGTTGTAATTATTCCTTGTTGAGAATTTAGAAATTTTTTCTATAAGATTACCACAATAAGTAAAGAGTTTTATGTTTACTATTCATATCACGACTGTCTGTATAGTACCTATACTAATTTAATAGCTTTCTTGCAACTTTGTTTATTATGAATATTGTAAATCATATCTGGTTTATATCTATTGTTATTGGCTATTTGTTTAATGTAGTTAAGCTCTTTACTATAATTTTCTATCGATAAGTGGGTATTAATAAATCTATGAATTAAAGAATTGAACGAAGTCGTTTTTATGGGAGTATGGATGGGTAGATTATGGAAATTAAGTAATATTTCATTTTTATTTCATTAATTATAACATTATTTACTAACAAACTAAATAATTTAGGAAAATGCAAATTAACTGGTCAACACAGTTTGGTTTTCTTATACACCAATACGTGAAGCTTATGTCTTTTGTCATGCTGATTCTGAATTTGATTTAAAATTTACTCCAACACGTCACGATTGTGAAATATTTTCTTAAATAGTTTTTTAAAAACGCTTTAAATTTTATAAAATTTCAAAGTTACTTTTATATAAAAAAGATACTAAGGACAACATGTTGAAGTCATTAGATTGGGTTGTTAATTTATATTTATTAAATTTTATATATAATTCTAATTTATATTGTAAATATATATAGTTTGAATAATAAATGTTTAAAACTTAATTTCCTCTTTCATTTATTGCTTCAAAGTGTCTAGACATTTTCTTTTCATTCACCATTTTGTTTTTTTTCTTTTTGATTGAACCTCGTATAACCAAACATAAATGGCACTGTAGGTTTAAATAAAAGGATTATTAATATTTCACAGACATGCGTCATCATTATTTTTAATGTTGATGCATTCTGATTACTAGGTAAGCCGATATCGTATGTAATTCAATATGCTTAGTAAGCGTATTTTTATTTAAAAAAAACATTCCTCATTTTTGCATTGTCATCATAATTTTATAATTCAACTACAACCAACACGAAAAATATTAAATCGGCTGATTTAAAATGTAAGCCGACACCTGATGTAATTCTAGATTGTTTTTTAGTAGATTGTAACACGATATAATGAATAAACAATAATTTATATTGAAATAAAAAATGCTTACTGTGGTGTAATATGAAACCGTATTTAATTCAATCTGCTTAGTAAGCGAATTTTTATCTTTCACTTAAAAAAAACCATTCCTCATTTTTGCTTTGTCATCATAATTATATATTAAAAGCGAAATAAGCAAAAAAATTTACTCATTTTGTATTGTCATCATAATTATATACTTATAGAACACCGGATGTGATTTCATTTAGTATTCATCAAACTTTTGTCGAGTGCACACGTGTTTTATTAAATTGTGATGTTATGTTTCGGTGGCCCCACTAGGGGCGTGTGTGGTTATGTTTCGGAGGGTGCTTCCGAGGGGACCCTCCATCTTGTAAGTATTTTTTTCTTTTTTGCTTTTCAAACTTACTGTGTGGTTATGTTTTTTTGTCCAGTGCACGCGTGTTTTATTAAGTTGTGAGGTTATGTTTCGGTGGCCCCACTAGGGGCGTGTGTGGTTATGTTTCGGAGATTGCTTCAGAGCTGTTATCCCCTTGCAGACACCTCAACCCTTTCGGGATTATATTTAGCATCAATACTTTACGTTAACATAATTTATTCAAACACTTTTTCTTTTTACATATTTATTTACGTTAACATGTGAATTTATATCTTCCTACTTATCAGTTGAAGAGACAGGTCATTTCAGGAGTTTACCCAAATACGTTAGGCAGTCTATTGACTGTGGTGCTCGGTCCAAAGAGACATTCGACACCCTAATGTTTCGGCAGAAACTTACTGACGTTGGGGAAGCTTCATTTCTTTTAAGAGCTAACTCAATATGAAATCTTCCTAGTTGGGAGAGCCGTCTACCTTGAGCCTCTGTGTAGTGCCTTTGAATTTCAAGGGGTCTTTAGGACTATAAATCATTTGACGGTAGACTTGTCCATGTTCCGAGCTGCCTACATCGAGCCTCGTGAGTAGTGCCTTTGAATTTCGATGGGCTTAACAGCTATAAATAATTGGAGGTAGAATATAATGGAACTTCAACTATTCCTTCTTCTCCTTTTGAATCCATATCGTGCTCTATCATGTTTTAAAAAAATATGACGTAATAATATAATTATAGCACACCGGATGTAACTTCCTTTAGTATTCATTTAACTTTTGTCGAGTGCACTTGTGTTTTATTCAATTGCGAGGTTATGTTTCGGTGGCCCCATTAGGAGGGCCGTGTGTGGTGATGCTTCAGAGGGCTCCTCTAGGGGGCCGTGTGTGGTGATGTTTCGGAGGGTGCTTCGGAGGGCCCCCACAAGGGGTGTGTGTGGTTTTGCTTCTGAGGACCCCACAAGGGGGCCCTCCATCTTGTAAGTATTTTTTCTTTTTTGCTTTTTCAAACTTATCCTCATCCGCCATTTTGTTTTCTAATGTTCTTTTGGCTTGATGCATTTTTGCTTAACTCCTTCCGCCATTTTGTTTTTTTCTTTTTGATTGAACCTCGTATATCAGTGTGGAGGAGGAGGTTGTTACGTATCCCTGTGATGTTATCAGAGTATGACGTCATTGGGTTGTGATGTCATTGTGGCGTTAGTATGACGTCATTAGGTTGTGACGTCATTGGGTTGTGCCGTCAGTATGACATCATTGGGTTGGGTTGTGACGTCATTGTGACGCAAGTATGACGTCATTGGGTTGGGTTGTGACATCATTGTGACGTAAATATGACGTCATTGGGTTGGGTTGTTACGTCAGTATGACGTCATTGAGTTGGGTTGTGACGTCATTGTGACTAATCCTATCTACTTGCGCACTTAATTTGAATCAGCCTGTATACATATTAGCAAAACGGAATGCGGGACAATGAATTGGAATGCAGCGTGCAAAATGGCGGTGCTTCTCTTACCTTAGATGTTCAAGGGTACAACAAATCACGATCCAGACGACGTGCAATGATCCAAATTTATCTTGGGATTAATTTATCGAGTACGGCCACATGAAATAAATTTAATCGGTGTAATTTTCCTTAAAACTCACAAATCTTACAATAACTAAAAGCGACACTACACACACGTACGCACACAAGCCAGACGCGGACCCGCATGAAGGGTTAGAGGGGAAACGTTTCAATCTACGAAGTTCTATCGTGCGATTGCACACCTGTGCCCCGATGCACAATACTCTTCGAACACTTAAATAAAATGTATTTTGTAAAATATTCTAAATAATGAACCGTAACAATTTATTCCAGAATTGTCGAATGCAATTCACTCAACATTTGTTATTAATCATCGAAGATCCATCTGAACGAAGTGCATCATCCAAATTCACTTTTCTTAAAACTTCGCAAGCCATATTTAAACTACATATATTTATTTACCCTTACCCTCTAAAAATGGCATCGTAATTCTGTCTATTTTAGACGTTTTTCTTTTTTTCCCTCTAGTTTCATTCATATATGCCTACTTTAATAAGTTTAAGACCATCGCTGCCGTACAGCTGAGAACATCTTGTACAATTCAGTAAGCTCTGCTGCCAGGATGTTTTTTTTTAAACAAATATATCACAATTGTACTTTCTAGTATGAATTAAATTTGGATTATTATGTCTTAGATAGTTTCTGAGTATCTACTATTGTGATTAAAAAGTATCGGGGCTGGTTCATTTAAGCCGCTCGATTTCTATGAACCCAAGTTTAAATAAAAAGTAAGTCATGGGTCAAGATCCTCAATAGTCAGCGGCTTTGGTAACGTGAAAAGAAGTTAGGCAAATAGCAAACATGTCGACGCAAGATTAATCAGTTTGATAGTAAAAGGATATTGAACGATAATTTAGAGATAAGTAAGAAGTAGATTAGCGATAGTAGTATAACAAGTAAGTTACATTAGTCATAAATATAAGTGAAATAAATAAGTTAAGAAATATCTAAAGAAGTGGTACTTCTCGCATATCCCCTAAGTTCTTGTAAGTATTTATACATATTTTTGTAGTACAGCTCACACCCAGGGTATATAAACAATTTAATTAATTTATATTGTCCCAAGAATGTAATATCTAAGAAATAATGGTAATGAAAACGTTGATGATTAAGTAAATAATATGTAAACACGATGTAAGATCAAAATTAGTTTTTTAATCATGATACCGAACTTAATTGAATATTTTTATTTGCTTATGTATTTTATTTAGTCATTTATTAATTTATTATAACTTAATATCGCGCGAAATCAAGAATTTTAAAGATAATTATGATTAAAATATTTATGTACAAACAATTTTGAACACCATTGTTAATTTGACTTTTGGCTGAACTTGTAAAAAGTATGCAACTTTGATCACGTGAGGGTATTATAGTAGAATAAAAATAGGCTCTTATAAAAATAACCAATGTTGACATATAACCAAGAAGCACACAGAAATATCCGGAAAATTAATTTATTAAAATGGACAAAATTACTTTTTCTATATTATTTGGATTTATAGCAAAATTTTATAAAAATATAATTAATTATCACTAACTTCCTGTGGTAGTCATGACAACAAAACAAAAGTTGTTTACAAGGGGATTTGTACACGACTTGTAATAGAAACGACGTTTTTTCGACGCATCATTTGTAAAATTGATAAAAATCCAATATATAAGGATATCCTATATATAAGAATCCCAAATTAAATATTTTAATTTTATTGTATATTTTTAGAAGTTGAACATTAATACTAAAGACCTACTAAAACCTTTCCTATTATAATAAGTAATTCCTGGGCGTATAATAAGCAATTCCTGGGTGTATAAGATTATATGTTGGTGGAGCTTTTACAGCAACATGGGTGCAGTCTACTGCATAAATGCATGCAGGAAAGTTAAGTTTTTCCATGAATCTATAGATATTTTCAGAAAATGACTCACCCTAATTTTACACTATTTCTAGTTACTTCTGATTGAGGAAATGCAACATATCGATGTAATAAATGTTCTGTTATTAAATCTGTAACTTCTACAATACTTCGACTGGTAGATTTCTGGCTTAAACCTAATTTATAGTTTAAGCCTATGCATGTTTGGTAACTGCCCTGTGCCACAAATAGTAGTGCAAAGACCTAGAATGAGTTATACATCACTCTTTATTTATAACTTATTGTAATTGAGAGATAAAACCTTTAATTCCAAGGATATGGCTGTAGATCTCTAGTAGTTTTCTAAATTGTTCATTTGGTAAGTTGAACGGGTTACTCGCATCCCTTGTTGCTTTTCTATTTACTTTTTCATTTAATCTAAAAATTTTATTCATATAACATAGTATTACATATATTTTTTTCTAATCTTATTTAATTTGATAACTAACCTGTTTTCTGCTTCTTGAATTTCATCTAACAAAAATAGATTCAGTAAACCCTCCATTACGCGACACTTAACGGCACTGTAATTCCTCTAACACCATGTAAAATGGTCCCGGTAAAAATTCTCTGTTATAAATCAAATAACATGAAAATATAACATGTCTGTTAGATTAGCATAGCAGATAACCGATATAGACTTCAAATCTATGTTAAGACATAACATAACATTTACCGAAAGATTTAACAGAGCTGTTAAATCACATGTTACGGATACAGACTTTGACTGATTGCTAAATGCTTTTGACATAGTATATTAAGTGCATGTTTGTATCTTGTAGAAAAAAATATTAATAATTGTTTTAATTATATTTATTTTGTACTCTATGAAATCGTTTTTGTTTTATGTATGTTTGTGAACTGTTTGGGTATCTAGAACCTACCACATAGTCTGAGATTAAGAAGCGCTCTTGTTTTAAATATTGTCCTATTAAAGGCTTACGCAATTGAGCTAGTTGTATTGATATTTCACTTAAATTATACACGTACATTGAGAGAGAGCAGCCCATTATAACAATATACACTGCTCAAAATTGTACAGGGATATTTTATAAAATAAAATGTAAGAACAGAATATCGTATTGTATATGAATATTTTAAACAAAAATAATATGCGCAAAGGTTTATCATACCGCGATATCATAAAGTTTCTGGGTCAACGGTGGCCATGGGGTGAAAAATGTCTGTCTTAATTTATATCATCCTTTTGAGAAAAATCTGAACAAATTTTCAGGTTAAGTGTCATGCTGACGTTAAAATTTGTCAATATATTAATCTTAATGTCAGTATGACACATAACCTGAAAATTTTATCAGATTTTTCTCAAAAGGATGATATAAATTAAGACAGACGTTTTTCACCCCATGGCCACCGTTGACCCAGAAACTTTATGATATCGCGGTATTATCTTGCTAACAATGGAGCGATTGTGTTTTGTTTGCAACATCTATTTATTAATTGTCATAACGGCATTATTTGTCACTTTCCGTTTAACTACATTGTAATGTCATTTCTTGCTACAGAGTTTAAGAACATTAAATTTTGTGTATAATTTGAGTAGTTTTATTAATGGAAATACGTCATTTACCGCGGGAAGAAATGTTACGTGCTATTGACATGTTGAAAGCTGGGCGGCGGCAAACTGAAGTTACAGCCGAATTTCAAGTTACATAAAGCATCATAAGTCATTTATGGCGCCACTATAGAGATACTGATGAAGCACGTAATCAACATCGTGGTAACAGTCGGATTACAACGGCAGCACAAGACCGTTACGTCCAAATTATTGCCCGACCTAATCTAACCTGCACTGCTCGGCAGATACAATATCAGTTTAACCAAACATATGGCGTACTGATTAGTGACAAAACTCTTCGTAATAGGTTACATGAGGTACATTTAAGATCTAGACGACCCTTAAGAGTTCCACCTCTATCAGGAGGTAATCGCGGACGTTTTTTATGGGTACAGGATCACCGAAGTTGGACAAACGAACAATGGTCATATGTAACGTTCTCTGATGAGTCTAGATTTGGTATGTACAATGATTCAAGAAGAATTCGAATTTGGAGGCAGCCAGGGCGCGTAAATCGTTTGAATGCAGTCTAAGAAGCCCATTCTTTCAGAGGTGGTACACTCATGGTATGGTCTGGCATAAGTATTGATAGAAGAACAGATCTCGTTTTGATTGAACGTAAAATGACAGCTCAAGTTTATGTGGAATAGGTAATTTTACCTGTTGTTGTGCCATATGCAGGAGCAGTAGGAGAAAATTTCAATTTCATGCAAGATAATGCGCCTCCACATATGGCTCGAATTGTAATGAATGTGTTAGAACCCATTTCGTTGTTAGAGTGGCCAGCTTAGTCTCCGGATATGAATTCGTTAGCGCATCTGTGGCATAAGTTACAAAGGAGGGTTACAAATTCAAATGATCACATTAATGGTCCCCGAGACCTTTTTAGAGTTCTTCAAAAAGAATGGAAAGCAATACCGCAGGAAGAAATAGACAATTTAATTTTAACAATACGTAACCGTATTAGGGCAGTAATAAACAATCGTGGAGGTCATACTAATTACTAGAAGTTGCTTTTGATGATATGTTTAGGATTGTTTTCTAAATTTAAACATCTTTATGATGAACGATGTAATCTTAAAGATGTTTAAATTATTTATGTGGAAATATTTGGCAACAGAACTAGGTATGATGTCATACATTGTTTATTGCTACAGGAACAATAGTGTATATATGTATATGTATATATATATATATATATATATATATATATATATATATATATATATAAATATATATATATATATATATATATAATAACTTCGTGACCTTGGTATGACCTTATTCATATTTTGTATTCTCTTGAAAAAGGCGTATACAGCCGAAACATGTAGAGTTTTTTTAAATACATATATTTTGAAGTAATATACAGACCTTCAATCGCCTACTGATTAGGTTTACCATATATATATATATATATATATATATATATATATATATATATAAATATATATAATAACTTCGTGACCTTGATATGATTGGGTAAACCTAATCAGTAGGCGATTAAAGGTCTGTATATTACTTCAAAATATATGTATTTAAAAAACTCTACATGTTTCATATAAATATATATATATATATAAATATAATATCTTCGTGACCTTGATATGATAAGGTAAACTTAATAAGTCGGCGATTAAAGGTCTGGTTCATTACTTCAAAGTATATATATTTAAAATAACTCTACATGTTTCGGCAATGATGCCTTTGTCAAGAGAATACAAAATATCTAATGGAAGCTCAAAGGCAGTCCAAAATTTCAGAAGGCGAAAACTGAAAAGCACCGGTAAAGTGATGCACTTAATTTTGTTTAATAAACGGGGCGTTATTTGTGATCACATTGTACCTAGAGAACACAGAGTAACATATTTTGTATTCTCTTGACAAAGGCATCATTGCCGAAACATGTAGAGTTATTTTAAATATATATACTTTGAAGTAATGAACCAGACCTTTAATCGCCGACTTATTAAGTTTACCTTATATATATATTATATATATATATATAAACTAATTTAATTCTGAATAAATTTTATACTCTTTGACAAAATGTATAAGCTGACAAGATTTCTCCAATTAAGCCTTTTATTTCAACATTTTTTATTACTCATTTATGTAAAATAAAATATCTGGAGATTGAATCTACTTATTGTTGTCCAAATTCCTAGTGTATATATTTAGTCATCATTTTGGAAAAATAAAAAAAAAATTACTATATCGTCTCATACATTTGCACAATTATAATCCTTCTTTGTTTTTAGGAAGATGTACTTTAAATAGTTTAATTCTTGTTATAGGCCGATGGTAGTGTTGATAGTGACTTATACCCTGAATATTATCGAAAAACGTCAGATTGCGTAAAAGGATCCAATACTGATACTCCAGAGCCATTCTGTATAGGTCTTATAGAGGAGATCAAAGAGAATCAATTAAAGGAAATAAAAATCAAAGTTCGAAAATTCTACAGACCGGAAAACACACTTAAAGGCGTGTTCCTAGCTTACCAACAAGATTTAAATATTTTGTATTGGAGTGAGGAAGGTAATATGTTTGTATAAATATTGTAATTAAGAGTTTTTTCACCTACAGTTTCAATTATTACATTTACTTCATATTAGAGTCTAGTTTCCTATTTTTTTGATTTTGAAGGTAAAATTATTTACCAAGGAAATCTATCTGCACATTCGTGGATTTAGGTACTAAAACTATTGGGTATGAAAATAACATGTGTTTCAGTTACAGTAGGATTGTACATTAACTCCTTCACTGATATGAATGTTGCTCTTTCTACACTACAGAAAAGATGTTTTTGTATCTTTCTGTAGTGGACAATTCTGTTCCAAAGATTAGGACTTCTGCTCGTCGCCTTTTTACTCCATGGTACAATCCTGATATCAAATACCTATTACGGATGAAGTTGCATCGTTTTAAAAAGTGGAAGAAGAGCGACTCGTCCCGTGACCGAAATGAATTTAATAGACTGCGATCTTTGACAACTCGAGATCAGAAGAGCTTACGTTGATTATCAATACCGCGTAGAAGCACAAATAACTCAGAACCCCGCTTCATTCTGAATATTTATATATATATATATATATATATATATATATATATATATATATTGCACTGCTAACCCGAAGGACTGCGGAGAATTGCCCCACGTTCGGACGTCATAAAATACACTGGTCTTTCTCCAATCAATAGTTACTTTTATGTACTGTTGTCTTTCAGTTTTTAACTAAATTCACCGGCTTAACTCACGTAGTAGGCACCTTGTCGTCTCTCTCTCTAGGTGGGATTCATGTAGTGGGGTCCAAAATCATTTTGGAAAACACTCGATTGGTAATAAATTTCTCCAGATATTTATATTATGGGTTTAAATATATTCTCTGTATACTAATTCAAGTAAGTACATTTATTTTTTACATAATGATCTATATTTCGCAGTATTTTATTAAAATTGTCAATTCAACGTCAATATTAATTAATTATTAAACTGTCAGACTATATGACAACTGTACAAAATTTATAAATATATTCAACGTATTACCTCAATAAATTGCCTCTCATGTTCGGAGCGCCAAATATGTTACAATCTCTTCACCCAGTTCGATAGGAGATACTTAATATCAATACTAATATTCTTACAGTTTTAACTCGGTCTTTTCTATAAGATTTAATGAAAGATTATTGAAGCAACACAGTCTTTTAATAAGAAAATTCATACATGTCAATTCATAATCTAAAAATAACATCGAGGTTTCTATCGTTACAAATTTACATATAAATGCTCAACCTTAGAACATATCTTATCTATCATATATCAGCAATACATACAATATCCATCCCTCAATCTTCAATCCACTACATATTTCCCAAATTCAACCAAATAATTTTTAACTAGATACAGATCTGTACTATAACTTTAACTAGCTACAGATCTGTACCATAACAATATATATATATATATATATATATATATATATATATATATATATATATATATATATATATACATATACAGATCGTTGCATCGCAAGTGCCGTCAAAATATTATATCGATAGTTGAACGGTATGTCTTAGTTAAGTCCATATGCCGCGCCGGCGCCGATACATGTTGCAGAGAATACGTAGGAATATTTGGATATTTGCAGTCTCCAGTTAGGCATTGCAGAAGGTAGTTGTCTCATATGTTCCAGCGCTTTGCGATATTTTATTACAGTTTAGTGTAAGATACATACATAAGTATTTATTTAGTTTGTTAGTTTGGTATTTATATGTTATAAAAATAATGGATGTTTATAATTTAGTTCAAAGAAAACAAATTATTAAGTGGTATCATCAGGAAATACCCTTAAGGCAAATAATAGAGCGCTTTTATGAGAATTATCAATCACGACCCGCTCTAAAAACAATTCAGCGAATAATAAATAATTTTGAAAGATTGGGCTGTATTATGCCGAACAAGCACAAACGTAATAGGCAGCCATTTGTTCGCCAAGACGAAAGAAATCTTTTAATTTGTGCCAGTGTCGAACAGAACCCGAAAATATCTTCATTGGGTATTAGTGAGCAGCTGGATATTTCTAAAAGCACAGTATGCCGTGTTTTAAAGAAAAATAAATACCATGCCTACAGATTACAGAAAACAAATGAAATATTTCCCGAAGATGAAGAACAGAGAATGGAATTTTGCGAAAATATGATGCATATTTGCAATCAAAACGCAAATTTTATTGCAAATATATTATTTACGGATGAAAGTACTTTCCCGTTGCACGGAAGACATAATCCCGCTGTACCTCGACTCTGGGCAAGAGAAAACCCGCACCTAACATACAATGCTAGAACTCAGTATCCCCAAAAATTAAACGTTTGGGCGGGATTACTTGGAGAGCATAAAATTGGACCATTTTTTATAGATGGCAATTTAACAGGCGAGAAGTATCTTAACTTGCTCCAGAATCGAATTATCCCACGCCTCCACGAATTGGCGCTCAACTTGGATAACATATGGTTTCAACAGGATGGGTGTCCCGCTCATAATAGTAGAGTTGTACGGGAATATCTTCATAATGTATTTCCAAACCGTGTTCTAAGTACCTTGGGAACTATTCGCTGGCCACCTAGATCACCAGATCTCTCCCCTAATGACTTTTTCTTATGCGGATACATGAAAACTAAGATCTATACATTTGAATACGATAGACCAAACAATTTGGCAGAATTGCAACAAAAAATTATTAACACTTTTGATGACATTCCTCCAGCAATTTTACAGAATGCGCAACGAGGCTTCTACGATCGTTTAGCATATTGCTTTGAGGCGACCGGAAGACGTTACGAGCATTTAATGCATTAGAAAAGTTGTCGCTTTTATATTAACTTATAAAATTATAATTTATGACTAATAATAGATTCCTTCTATTGTAACATATTGCAGTGGAATTTGCTTTGAAATTGCTTATTAATTTTTTTATTCACACTACAGCTTATATTGCCGGCTATTCAGTCTAGTAGAATCCACGAACTGCCATCTCATGAATCGTTCCTTGCGGATCAGGGTTAAGTTTTGTTTTCCAGAATAAAACCATAAACACAAATAAAAAACAAATCAGTTCCTTTTGTTAGTGTATTTAAAAAAATTAAAAAAAATCCCTCTACAAAGTGTATAGGGTGCTAAAGCATCATCAAACAGTAGCAATGAGGAAACACTCTTTGTGAATAATGACTCGCACACAGAGAAAAACCTCTTGTGAATCTCGATCAAACATAAAACTAATAAATACTAGTGAAATCTGTCAAGTTTAACCTCTACTTTGACCCCTTCAAACAAATATCAAAAACAAATAAGTTTTCAAAACTCACGAAAATTGAAATTTTGTCATGCGCCAAAATAACACAACAAGGTCAAACCCCACTAAAGAAAACTCCAACCTTGAATTCAAAATGTTCTCGAAATATTATTTTAAGAAAAAAAACTTCCCTTACAAAAAAAAACATGACAACTTTCTCTAATATCCATATACTACTTTCAAATATAAATTATTACAATAAATACATGAAATTATAATAATGAAAATAATCATGATATCAAATATATAAACAAAATATTTTATCAACTTACATAGATCCATGTATAATTTATAAAATGCACGAGAGATATCTTTTTCACAAAAATTCAATAAACATAAAAAACACTCGCATAAATCGAATTAAGATTTACATGCACCTTACAATAAATGCATAAACAACATTCAACCCGATTTTATAAAACAAAGAATAAAATTGAGAATTTTATTCTTTCATAAACCGATCACTTTAACCGTCAAGATATCTCTAAATCAAAAATGAAATTTCAACATCCGCTTGTCCATCCCTACTATCTATAAAATCAAAATATATACAGACAACACATTTTAACAACTACAATATCCGGAAAAGCGGCAAGTTCAATCCTCTGGTCAACCTAAATATACGAGGGCTAATCATAATTTCATACATTATAAAATTTATTTTACTTATAAAATAATATATATATATATATATATATAACGATAAATAAACATACAACTGAAATAGCTAATTTTTAAAAAAAAACGTCCTTCATATAGAGTTCAACATAGTTCAATCATTTTTCCTTTCTTGTTCAAGGAAAAATCTATAGCAATATGCATATTTTTTTAACATTTATTCCTGCAAATATGAGAATATTCATTTTTTATTTAGCTACTAATTACAGAATTTAAATTTCATTATTTTACTGTGAATTGTTGTGATAATACATAGTATTACTATTCTCCACATTGCTTTAATATTTTACATTTTTCATTCGTCATAAACATCTTCTTACAATACATATTCTGTGCACAAGTTTGCTATTCTTGTTATAACTACATATTTAGTTTTTATGAGGATAAAAACAGCGGCCACATTGTGCACGTTAAAGAAAATTTTATCATATGAGTCTACCTACATTACGTATAATTCATACCACCGGCGCAGCTATGCACGTACATACATACTACAACGCTAAGACCTGCTCAACGAAGTAACACGTCAATCGGAGCGAGCGTTTGACGGCACTTGCGATGCAACGATCTGTATATATACAGGGTGTCCTGAAACTCTCCTGACAAACGAAGACCGGAGATTCCTCTGATAATTTTAAGACAATTAAACCCAAATTCACCTAGTCCGAAAATGCTTCCTAAGGGAGCTAGAGTTCTTTGAAGATGGCGCCTTGTATTTATTTTTTTTTTAATTCCTCCAGAACGCTTCTATTTAGAAAAACAAAAACTGGTATGCTTATTTATCCTCCAGAGATGAATCGATTCCATCAATTGCGAATTTCTAGTACCGGTCATAGGCGTCCGTTTTGGGTGGGTCAACGGTTATTTTAAGGCATAACTTTTTTTTCTTTAACTTTTAAGCATTTGTGACACTAGATTATTAAATTTTCAGGTATTCCAGTACTAAAATGTACTCTTACTTTAAGTCGGTAGGATACACCGTTTTCTAGAAGAATCGATTTGTAAATTTTTCGTTTTTTCTTTATTAAAGTTCAATTTATTATGTACCTACTTATTTTTAGCGACGAAGTTGGCTTGGGCTATCAAGGCATGGATGAAAATTAATTTAATAAATTAAAAACAAATTATTTATTACAATGGAACGAAACTAACAAAAAAAGAACAAGTATCAAAGGTAGATTGTTACAAAAGTTGCTCGATGTGATGACCATTAGTCTCTATGCATCAGTTTACCCTTTTGCTTAGAGAACGCCGAATTCTTGCAAAAATTCCAAAGTTATTTCTAAATTCGTTGCAAGCATCTTGTATCCTTAGCCAGAGTTGTGCGCGATTTTGTATCGGAACGGAATAAACAAATGCTTTTATGTATCCCCAAACACAATAATCGCAAGGATTCAAATCCGGCGACCTTGCTGGCCAAGCAACTGGACCGCCTCTTCCAATCGAATGGTCTTCGTAGTTATTATCTAGAAAGTCTCGTACATTCCTGCTAAAGTGGGCCGGACAGCCGTCCTGTAGAAACCATAAGTTTTGCCGAATATTTAAACGCACCTCATCTAACAAATCAGGTAAAATATTTTGCAGGAAATGTAAGTAATCAGCACCATTTAAACGAGCAGGTAATTCCACAGGTCCAAGTAGATAATCGTCAACTACTCCTATCCAGACGTTTATGCTAAACCTATGCTGATGCTTAAATTCTTGAACAACGTGGGGATTATCACCAACGTACGAATAATAATGTGCATTATGTACATTAAAAATTCAATTTTTTGAGAATGTAGCTTCGTCACCAAACAAAATGTTCCTGAAGAAATCTTCATCTTGATTTTTCTGATTTTGTAACCATCTAGCGAATTCTACGCGAGCAGGAAAATCTCCTTCTAGCAGTGCTTGCACCTTTGTAAAATGAAAAGGATATAAATTTTCTTTGTGTAAGATATTTCCTACAGAAGATTTTGAAATTGTGGGGTACATGGCAGATAGTCTTCGAACGCTAATTTCTGGATTTTCCTCAACTTCCATTAAAATAACATCTTCATGTTCTGGTGTTACATCATGTCTCCCTGTTTCATTATTTTTTGGGACCACTGAACCTGTTTCTCTTAATCGTTGATGAAGATCTGTAAATGTTGAGTGAGTGGGATGCTGACGATTGGGAAATTTTTCAGCGTATCTACGTTGCGCCGCTCGAGCGTTACACCTCATTTCGCCATAAACTAAATGCATATCGGCGTATTCCTCATTAGTAAAAACCATTTTTTTTTAAATTGAAATCGTTGTGTTTGAATAATACAAAGTAAAAATTGAAAAGATAAACTTCGCGAACTGACAACAATTTGACAATGAAAAACGTTGGTTTTACTTCTGTTGGCAGTTCAGAGCTAACTATTGCAAAAAATAAAAAATTGAACTTTAATGAAGAAAAAACGAAAAATTTACAAATCAATTTTTCTAGAAAACGGTGTATCCTACCGACTTAAAGTAAGAGTACCTTTTAGTACTGGAATACCTGAAATTTAATAATCTAATGTCACAAATGCTTAAAAGTTAAAGACAAAAAAGTTATGCCTTAAAATAACCGTTGACCTACCCAAAACGGACGCCTATGACCGGTACTAGAAATTCGCAATTGATGGAATCGATTCATCTCTGGAGGATAAATAAGCATATCAGTTTTTGTTTTTCTAAATAGAAGCGTTCTGGAGGAATTTAAAAAAAAATAAATACAAGGCGCCATCTTCAAAGAACTCTAGCTCCCTTAGGAAGCATTTTCGGACTAGGTGAATTTGGGTTTAATTGTCTTAAAATTATCAGAGGAATCTCCGGTCTTCGTTTGTCAGGAGAGTTTCTGGACACCTATATATATATATATATATATATATATATATATATATATATATATATATATATATATATATACAGACCTTTAATCGCCTACTGATTAGGTTTACCATATCATACCAAGGTCACGAAGTTATATATTATATATTATATATTATATATTATATATATATATATATATATATATATATATATATATATAATAACTTCGTGACCTTGGTATGATATGGTAAACCTAATCAGTAGGCGATTAAAGGTCTGTATATTACTTCAAAATATATGTATTTAAAAAACTCTATACATGTTTCGGCTGTGTACGCCTTTATCAAGAGAATACAAAATATAATATTTTGTATTCTCTTGATAAAGGCGTACACAGCCGAAACATGTTCAGTTTTTTAAATACATATATTTTGAAGTAATATACAGACCTTTAATCGCCTACTGATTAGGTTTACCATATATATATATATATATATATATATATATATATGTATATATATATACAGTAGGGTGGAGCGATAATGTATGAATAAAAAAAAAATTTTGTTTTTTAAAATGGTATAGCGATATAAAGTTGCATTTCAATGAGTAAATTGAACGTACGAAATATTACCTATTTGTAATGATGTTTTGAGGTGCCCCAACACAATTGAAAATTTAAAAAAAATTACCTATTTTTCATATTGTGATCAAACTATATATTTTATTTGTTAGGTCAATATCTTATATTTTTTATACCGATTTAAAGAAGCGAGATACAAGAAATAATGGTAAACTAGATAATTATTCAGAATAATAATAATTATATATTAAATTGTTTTTTGTATCAAAAGTAGGCATTTGTTGACTTGATAGTAGCCTTGCCCTGATGAAACCGTCTCGTTTATTTTTTCCACAAACTGCACTTGAAGCTTCTGTCACCACTTTGATGCAGCGCTCAACGGCTTGAGTATGGCATGGAAAATCTTTAATTTTTTGACATGTGCCGAGACCGTCTTTGACAATGGCTTTCAAGTCGTCATTAGATAAATTTAAAGTCAGAGGTGGCTCAGTTATCTCACAGTCTCGCCACGTTATAATGTCGGTATAATCTTCAGCATCGAAATTAAATGAAGCCAGTTTAAACGTTCGAAGTCCTGGAGCTTTCTCACTTCTTGCTTTTAAAATCCGTCGATATGCTATATCTCGTATGATTTCCCTTTCATCTCCAAGCATAGAAATAAGAACATTTTCTGGGTAACCAAAAAATCCATTTCGTTGGATTACCTTGTCAATGACCTTCTTCATATCGGCGTTCAAATAGCG
This sequence comes from Melolontha melolontha, assembly GCA_935421215.2. NCBI lineage: Eukaryota > Metazoa > Arthropoda > Insecta > Coleoptera > Scarabaeidae > Melolontha > Melolontha melolontha. Next base: position 64,539,672 of record OW285241.1, on the reverse strand, counting down.
ACTCAGACTAATTGTTTGCCACTGGTGCTTAGCTCCGTTTATACACGAGGGATTACATTTTATTCTAAACCGCATCGGACCATAAACTCTCATCACTAAAGACGGCAGACTATGTGCCCGAACAGTAGCGTGATGTGGAGGGATCGAGTAGAGGCGTACGACGATCAATTCAGTTGCCGTTGAGACGTTGTAAGCGATACATTGTTAACACAATCGTGTTGAAAATGTCGGGAGTGCGTAGAAACAACTCGGTTGCATGCTAACGTAGTAAAGAAATTTTTACATCGGTTTCCCGATTTAATATATGACGGTACCGTAGTGAAATGTTTAGTTTGTGAAACAACTTTATTAACTTGGAAAGCAAGTCAGTGCCAAAGACATATAAATAGTGACAAACATAAATCGAATAATAGTGGACGCAGATCATATAATAAATTTGTGTGTGATTTAACAATGATGTTAATTTCGACCAATATACCAATGCAGAAAGTGGAACACCCAATGTTTCGTCAGCTTTGGAAGAAATACAATCCTACGTGTAAATTACCAGCAAGAAGTACGCTACGGAATTACGTACCGTCAGTGCGTGAGAGAATTGTAATTTGTACGAAAAATACGGTAAAAAAAAAATTCCTGTGGTTAACAATAGACGAAACTACAGATATTAAAAAACAGTCCATCCTAGCCATTCTAGTACGAACGCTGACTCCGCAAGGACCTTCTCCTCCTTATTTACTAACCTGTAAACGAATGCAAGGGTGTACTGCCAGAGCGATATATGATGTATTAATAGAAACACTACACAAATTTGAGATTTTACCGAAGCAAGTGTTAATGTTAGTTACCGATGCTGCCAAGGTTATGTGTTCCACGGCAAACTTGCTCAAAACGATTCAACCAAACCTGCTGCATGTCACATGTTTGCTTCACGCTTTACACCTTGTAACAAACACTATACGTACAACTTATCCTGATGTGGATCAACTGATAGGACAAACGAAAGCGGTTTTTCTTAAATCTCCGAAACGGATTCGGCTATTTCATTCGCTGTGTCCTGATATACCCGAGCCGCCGCAACCAATTCTTATACGATGGGGTACTTGGTTAGAAGCAGCATTTTATTATTATAAACATTTTGAAAAAATTAAATCAGTGATTTTACAACTAGATGCCAAAGAAGCAGCTGCAATACGGCTCAGCCAGGTTCAATTTAACAATCCTCAAGTTGCAGCAAATTTAAAAATTATTTACGACAGTTACGTTCCAATACTGGACGCAATAAAAAATTTACAGAACACTGCGCTGTCCTTATCGGACTCATTAGCAATTATTGACCACGTAAAACTAGTGCTGCATATCCTTGAAGATGAAAAAAGTGATTGTGTCCGTGAAAAATTTAACAGTGTATTAGATAAAAATATAGATTTTACAAAATTAGGGCAACTTTTTTATGCAAATATAACATCTCTCAACGTCGAACAATATATAAACTGTATATAAACATATATATACGTCGCTACGTACGAATCTTTCCGAGACTAATACAGAAACATATATTATGGTGCAGTTTTTTCATCGCGCACATCCGCATTTTTTTGCAACAATGTAAACATGTTGGGTAAGTTATTTATGTTTTTTCTTAACGTTTTGTATAGGGATTCGATATATTTATTTTTAAGTAAGCGCACTGTTATTCTGCTAAACTCTTCACGCAACGCCACTGCTGGGGCACATAGTCTGCCGTCTTTGCTCATCACGTACGCAGCTAATATCACCAATTTTTCTTCGGGGTCCGGTTTAGTAGCATATAATCTTAGAATTCGATTTGCTGTTGTAAGCCATCTAGAGTGGTTGAGAGATCCAGGTTCAATGTTAGCTAAATCTGAAGAAAAAACGCCAGTGTTGATAGCGATCATAATATCGTACAGATATTTTTGGTCGGTATTCAAATCACCCCTGGAAATTTGAGGTAATATTGTAGGAATGGTGTTAAATTCGACTATTGGTATTGTTTCACATTTTTGTAACTGATATCCAATGGCACCTGAAAAGCATTTAGGCCCTGTAGTTTTTCCGTCCAAATGTAACAACAGATGTCGCAGTGGTAATTCATTGGAATGCAACTGGCAGATAAACCACTGTAATGGTTTATTCAGTTCTTCTTCCATCAAACGAATAATACCAGCTTCAAAACCTGTGTTTACTACTGTTCCATCGCAACCAACAACAACTATTTCACCGAGTTTCACCGATTTGGATTTCAAGTGAGTTAATATAGTATCTTTAATACATTTAGCAGTTCCCAACTCACATGTGACATGCCCGAAATAGTCGCTTCCTGGCTCTGATAAAATCACATAATGGTCTTCTAGTACCCTTTTTCTGTAAAATTTATTTTTTTTCCGAATACTAACGTTTTATCCTTTTTCCCATCAAAATACATACCGCGTAGAGTTTTCTTGCGATCTGCATCCTGTAAAGCTGTTCTGACTTTAGTTCTTTCACGGCGCAACATTGAACGATCAATAACACCACTTGGATCCTTTGGTGAAATAATGCCAACATCTTTTAACACAGAAGAAGCTATAATGGCAGCGGCTCTGTCAGAAACTCCAGTACGATCGCAGGCAAGAGCTAACGATGGTAAATTTAATCTCCTTTTTTTTGGTGGCGGATCAACTGTTTCTTTTGGTGCTTGAAGGTAAGGACTAGAAGCTACGCTATCGCTTGAACTGTCGCTTTCGATTGCCAAGTCTTCAGGTAAAGAACGCGAACAACACGGTTTCTCAAAATCAGTTATCTCTCTGTTACGCGATAAACTTTTTTGTTTTCTTTCTTCTTTTTTCTTATTTTTTATAGTTTCAACCACATCTACGCCGCCTATGACCATTTTTCTTGTTGTTCTTTGATCGAGTAAAAAATTTATTTCTTCCTTGGGAACACGACTGCCTTTTAAACAATTACAATTTGAGAAAAGTTTACATTTGCAACTGCAAACATAAAATAATCTGTGGGACTCAGTTATAAATCTATTGATCTTTTCTTCGTAATTTTTGTTTGTTTGACGACCTTTATAAGGTTTCATTAAGATTCTATATTTGTCATGGTAGGATCGAATAAGTTGTAGAATTCTCTTAACACTAACAGTTGGCAGCGAAGCTTTTTGCCAAATTTCTAAAACTTCTTGAGCCAATATTTCAGATATGTCATGAATGGTTGGCTCTTTTACTGTTTTATTGGGCTTTAATTCATTTTTAATGAATAGGTAATTTTTCATAACGTCATTATAAGTTGGTAATTGAGATACTGGTAACTTCTCTGGTAATCCGAAGACAGCACAGGTCATCATTTGTCGTGTTTTGACTTGAGACATTTTACTGTAGTAAAGATATATAATATGTGCTAAAGTATTACAATAATATCTGAAACCTAAATAGGAAATTGAAAATACTACTTACATGAGTCTTATTTCTTGATCTCAGACGAAAAATTCATAGACTATCACAAGTGAAATAGTACTCACGCGAGTTGACTATAGCGTTCGAATAACGTTTTAGGAGAGTTGCGAAATCGTCTCCACGTGCTTCAACACCCACGCGTCTTAATACGCTCGCTTCGGATTATATTTTTCTATCTTATACTAACTGCGCAACACTCAATGTGTAATTTAGCGTTCATTAAATATTTTCGACTATTTTCGATTTGATTTTTCGACTAAATTCATAAATTTTGCCAAACTTAATAATGTCATAATATATTTAGAGGTGTCGGGGACACCTCTAAATATATCATGTGCGAAATGAAATTTTCTGTGTATATTTGGGAGATAAGATAGCAACTTTTTACAGGTATTCCAAAGCTATTGCTAAATTTAAAAAAAATCGCTCCACCCTAATATACAGGCTGATTCATTTTCGGCCCTCACCATGGGGATCTCTCTTATTATTGGAGATAGAGTATAGGTTTAAATTTGGCAAAGTTGTTAAACTTTGTGTTTGTTATAAATCCGTAAAGAAAATAGACCTGTGACAAATGACCTTCGTTATTTAAAAAAAAAACGCGAAAACCCCATTTTCTTCTTTTACCTGTAGCACCGACATTTGGCCTTGTAGAGAAAAAATAAAAACATCCTTTTGGCCATTTCTAAACCTCTATCCAGTGGTGTACTCTAAATGTTTATACGACGTTTCGTTTCTTTCTGGCCATCATCAACTATTTAATTTCTTATAGGCGCCATATTGGATTTAGACATCTTCAGAAAGAGTTTTTTTTTCTGATTTCAACCATGTACCACATGCTGACTATAGTTTTTGACATTAGGTTTTATTTGAAAGAATAAATTATAAGATTAAATAAGGTAGCCTTTGGAATTTCAATCTGTCAAACATTTCATTTATTGTTCATTAATAATACAAAAATGTCATACACTAACGAAGAGAAACGAGATAAGATAAGTATTTTTTATTCTTCGAACCGAAATTCAACAGTAGCGAGTACAAGATAACAAAAACATTAATAAAAATACATAGAAAAGTAAACAATAAACAAGTACAGTAAATGTTCAATTATCTGGCCATCTTCGGTAATGCACAATTGGGCACGCCTTCTGGCATTTTGTACTGCCCTTTGTATAGTTCTTCTAGGAACTGCATCGAAGGCATTCTGAAGTCTGTCTCGTAATTCTTCAATGTTTTGTGGCGCATCTACTTTATAAATATTATTTTTAACATATCCCCATAAAAAAAAAATCTAGCGGACTTAAATCAGGTGATCTCGCAGGCTATTCAACAACTCCCCTATTTCCAATCCAACGGTTTGCAAACTCTTGATTTAAGAAATTTCTAACAACAGCTGCATTGTGTGCTGGTGCGCCATCTTGTTGCCACCATAAATATTATAATTGATTTAATGGGATATTGTCGTCAAGATAGTCAGATACGTATGTACGTAAAATGTTTAAATATCTTTCTCCATTTAAATGTTCTTCATACATAACTGGTCCTAAGAGACTATTTGCCAAAATACCCATCCAAACGTTTATTCCAAAACGATGTTGTGGTCTTCTAGCCCTGTTTTGTCGGGGATTTTGTACTGCCCAATAGTGCTCCGTATTTCTGTTGAACATTCCAGAATTTGTAAATTTTGTTTCATCTGACCAGATGATTTTGCTTAAAAAATTTTCGTCATTTTCTATCCTTCCCATTAACCAATTACAATATTCTAGCCTTCTCAAATTATCTCCAGGCAGTAAAGAGTGACTAACATGGATCCTGTATGGTTTAAACCTACTTTTATGTAAAGTTCTCCAAACTCTGGACTGGCACAAATTTAATTCTGACGCTACTTCGCGTGTAGAAATTGATGGATTATTATTTATCTATAAAAATATGTACAAGATTAACATGAAATCTGAAAACACGCAAATTTATCATTTGTAAAATATCTTGTCGATTTTCATTTAAATTCCTGTTGTCGTGACCATTACGCGGCTTAGTAAACGATCCATTCTCGACCAAATTTCTGTCGAGATCTAGAAAAATGGTACGATGAGGCTGTTGTCGTTCTGGATATAATTGTAGATATCTTGTACTCGCTACTGTTGAATTTCGGTTCGAAGAATAAAAAATACTTATCATATCTCGTTTCGCTTCGTTAGTGTATGACATTTTTGTATTATTAATGAACAATAAATGAAATGTTTGACAGATTGAAATTCCATGGCCACTTTATTTAATCTTATAATTTATTCTTTCAAATAAAACCTAATGTCAAAAACTTTAGTCAGCATGTGGTACATGGTTGAAATCATAAAAAAAAACTCTTTCTGGAGATATCTAAATCCAATATGGCGCCTATAAGAAATTAGATAGTTGATGATGGCCAGAAAGAAACGAAACGTCGTTAAAAATTTAGAGTACACCACTGGATGGAGGTTTAGAAATGACCACAAGGATGTGTTTTTATTTTTTCTCTACAAGGCCAAATGTCGGTGCTACAGGTAAAAGAAGAAAATTGGGTTTTCGCGTTTTTTTTTAAATAACGAAGGTCATTTGTCACAGGTCTATTTTCTTTACGGATTTATAACAAACACAAAATTTAACAACTTTGCCAAATTTAAACCTATACTCATCTCCAATAATAAGCGAGATCCCCATGGTGAGGGTCGAAAATGAATCAGTCTGTATGTATATATATATATATATATATATATATATATATATATATATGGTTTACCATATGATACCAAGGTCACGAAGTTATTATATTATTATATATATATATATATATATATGTATATATATGTATTTATATATATATATATATATATATATATATATATATATATATATATAATAACTTCGTGACCTTGGTATGATATGGTAAACCTAATCAGTAGGCGATTAAAGGTCTGTATATTACTTCAAAATATATGTATTTAAAAAACTCTACATGTTTCGTCTGTATACGCCTTTTTCAAGAGAATACAAAATATGAATGACAGGATATAAATGTCAATGGAGGTTTAGAAATGACCACAAGGATGTGTTTTTATTTTTTCTCTACAAGGCCAAATGTCGGTGCTACAGGTAAAAGAAGAAAATTGGGTTTTCGCGTTTTTTTTTAAATAACGATGGTCATTTGTCACAGGTCTATTTTCTTCACGGATTTATAACAAACACAAAATTTAACAACTTTGCCAAATTTAAACCTATACTCATCTCCAATAATAAGCGAGATCCGCATGGTGAGGGTCGAAAATGAATCAGTCACTTGACATTTATATCCTGTCATTCATATTTTGTATTCTCTTGAAAAAGGCGTATACAGCCGAAACATGTAGAGTTTTTTAAATACATATATTTTGAAGTAATATACAGACCTTTAATCGCCTACTGATTAAGTTTACTATATATATATATATATATATGTATTTATATATATATATATATATAAATATAAATATAATATTTTCGTGACCTTGGTATGATAAGGTAAACTTAATAAGTCGGCGATTAAAGGTCTGGTTCATTACTTCAAAGTATATATGTTTAAAACAACCCTACATGTTTCGGCAATGATGCCTTTGTCAAGGGAATAAAAAATATAAATGTCAAATAATTGAGTTGCTATGGCTTGAATTATTCAAAGATACATTCCAATAATAATAATAAGTCATGCCTTAGTATTCCAAAAAATAGATTGCAAGGTGTGAACATATGTGTTGTTCGCTGCCAGCAGCTTGTGTCTCTTTCTGGGTATGAACCTGTGTGTTGGTTGCTGCTGGCAGCTTGCGTCTCTCTCTGGGTGTGTGATTTTGTATTTGTGTGACCGCGTAAGTGTAGGGTTTTGTATGTTAGTGCGCTCGTGCATGTGTTTAGTGACCGGTCGCGTAAATTTAGAGAGATCGGATAACCAGCCGTTGCGTAGGGCCGCCAACCCTTTCCCGGCAACTTCTTTACTTTTCAGAGCAGTACTTCGACGGCCCGACCCCCGCCCCAACGAGGCAAGGCGCAGACCAGCGAAGCGCACCCTGCACGGGGTTGCTCATCGCCACCCGAGGGAACACTCTTAGTGGCTACCTCAGTCGACGACGGTCACACTTCGTGCCATCTTAACGATTTCCGCAAAAGCGGGGACAATGCACACACGTCGAACGTTGTGTGCTGTTAACAGCAGCCTAGCCAGGTTGCCGCCCAGGACCGGTCCTAGTGGTGTGTGCATTGCGCGGCGCCGTGATTTGCGCCGCGTAGCTTGGTTCTTCACTCCTGCTGGAAAGGCGGAATGGCACCTGACTGCCTATTGGGCAGACCCCCCTAGAGTTTGGTAGCGCATATGCTAGGCTACAACCCAGTAGAGGACCACATCAGCACAAAACAGAAAACAGGGAAAAGCAAGACATGAGTTATTATTACGTATGCGCCCGTGGAGCGACTTAAGATGCAAAGTTGTCGGCATTCGCTCAAAACGAGAAGGAAAACCACGAAAACCTGCTCGGACAACTAGACAGGAATCAAAATACGGAACAGTCAGCATGATAAGCAAAAGTATATGATATTTAAATGTAATTGATATTTAAATAACATAGGGTATATAACAAAATATATATATATGTTATGATGGTAAATTGTAGATCGTTACAAAATTAAGTTATAGTATATACTGCTTAAATTTTTTATATCATTTCTGTTGTTAATTGAATTTTTTTCCTGTTTAATACTAATAATTTCTTTAATTTGTCTTTTCATTGTGTGTTGTTCTTTATCAATTATCTGTGTGTTCTCAAAATCGAAATGGTGATCGCGTTGTAGTTTGTGTGTAGACAAAGCAGTTTTGTCTGTTCTAGAGTATTTGTGGGCTTGTATTCTTTTGTATAAATATTGTTTCGTTTGGCCTATGTAGTAACTATCGCAATCGCGACATGGTATTTTATATATGACATGTGTTTCACGATTTTTTTCTATTTTAGGTTTAAGTTTTGAAAATAAATGTTTATTAGTATTACTAAGTTTATATGTTGTAGCTATATCATATTTTTTAAAGTGTATTTAATTTTTTCCGATAGTTGTGGAACATATGGAATCGTGATATATCAATATATATTCAAATTTTTATTGGTGTCTGCAGTGTTGTATATTTGGTGTACTCTTTTTTTAATAGTTTAACCTATATCCAGCGTAGTAGCTCAATTAGTATTAGAACACATCGAAGAAAATGTTATAAAATCCCTGAAAATAAAACCAACTTTTTTCAAAAGATATGTCGATGACTGCATAATGATGTTACCAGAAAAGGAAATAAGCAATGTACAAAATAGCTTCAACAACTTCCATCCAAATTTAAACTTTACGATAAAGGTAAAGAAAATACACACTTGGTTATTTGTTTCACTGCAATTTTATTTACAAAATACGGACAAATTTGTTTCGAACTTCACAGTTCATTCTCAACTTCATCTCAACATCAGTTGAGAATGAACTGTGAAGTTCGAAACAAATTTTTTCCGTATTTTGTAAATAAAATTGCAGTTAAACAAATAACCAAGTGTGTATTTTCTTTACCTTTATCATTTAATATGTTTCACCAAGTGCCTAGCGAGACCTCAATCAATTATATTAAACTTTACCATTGAAATAGAAAAAAACAACTCAATAAACTACTTAGACTTAACACTAATAAAAACAAACAACAACATACAAACAAAATGGTACACTAAACCAATCACATCCGGCAGATACGTAAACTTTTATTAATTTTGGTATTCTAGTACTTCAGCTAGAGCATTTTCTAATGTCTCTGGATTCTTTAGATACATTATTTCGCCAATTCTACCGTAATTCATTAATCCTCTTTTAAAAGTTTGTAATACAGTTTTCTTATACATGTTTGTTTTTAACGGTATTAATTCTTCTGCAGTATCTAGTTCCATTTTAGTTAATAGTAAATTTAACATGTCCCTAATCCTTTGTCCGAATATATAAGGATTTTCATTCTTTCTAGGTTGTTCCATTGTTACATCAATCAAAAGACAATCTTCTGATCTCTGGTCTAATGTTAATTCTAGTAATGCTTTAATATCTTCCAAGTTTTTAATTTTCTTGCCCCTATTATCGATTGCGGTTCTCCACTCAATCTTGATTTTATTATTCTTATTAAATATGGGTTTAAAGGGTTGTCTCTATTATTTTTATCGAAATAAGTTTTTATCAAATCTTCGCAGGCATCAATAAATAATGGTAACGTATTTGGATCGCCATTGTATATTGGTATCGTGCAGATTTCTGCTTGACTTATAGAACTTCTCGTATGAATTTAGTTAGGCATTTCGTTTAAATTTAATGTACTAATTGAATTTACTAGTTCTTCTAAAATATTTTCTACAGACATATAATTTTGGTAAATCTGTTTGCTTTCCGTCGTGTATTTCAATACTTTTTTCACAAAAGCAAAAATATGATTGGCAATCGCTACAGTAAATTGTAGGAATGTAAAAAAAATTTTAAAATCTACTTACAGAATTGTTAGTAAGATCTTCATTCGATTTTGGTTGGTTTGTTTTTTGTGTTATTCTCTTTGTTATTCTTCTTGTTAAGTTTTGTTGTTTCTTGTGTTACTTCTTTTATTAGTTGCTGTGTTGGTTTGGTTTCTCTGTTGGCTTCCTATTCTTCTTGTTAAGTATTGTTGTTTTCTTGTGTTACTTCTTTTGTCTGCTTCTTGCTTCTTCTTAATTATAATATTAATTGGCACTTCGACGAGATTTTGATCGTTTCTGTGTTTTTCCAATTCAATATCGCACCTTTGGAAATTTAGATCCTCCAGTCTTTCTTAATTTTTATAACGTTGATGGGTGCCTCGACGAGATTTTGATCGTTTCAGTGTTCGTCCCAGGTCAAACGTTACACCTTTGGGAAATTTTGATCCTCCAGGCCTTGTGTAACTGTCGTTGAATCTAATTGCTCGTAATGTCGCTTTTTGGCCCAAAGAATTGAAATTCACACTCACTATTTTCGACGTTTGTAATTCTCCAACAGTGGTGGCCAAAATCCGTCCTGACTGCGCCAGTTAAATTTCGGAATATCCTACTGATTGCGCCAGTTAAATTTCGGAAGCGTTGAAATTAAAAAAAAATATTTGTTTGCGGTTTTTGACAATACGTTACAATATAGATTTAAGACTGGATTACACTTGAGAATTATTAGCGATCTGTGTCGTGTACAGTTACACTAATAACTCTTTCAACTAATGCATTGCCCATCTTTATATATTAAGTATTATCTTATCTTACTCCACGTGTATCCGGCTAAATAAATGAAATTGCAGAGTTGACGTCTGGTAATTACTAAATGGCTCTATTATGTAGGCACATGTAACTTATACATGGAAAGGACACACTTTGTTAAAACTAATTATATAAATAAACTATTCATTATTATTAAAATCCGATAAATTAAAATCATCATGACATGATTCATTACCTAAGTTTATCATTACCTTATCACAACATGTGTCTGGTATATATTTTTTCTATGTATTTTTCTTCTATATCAACATGACACATTTTCCCATTCACGATTAATTTGAGGGTATCTTTCTCTTACTAAAGTTTCTACATCGCTTAGATTGAAGATAACATTTTTTGTAGTAACCCCGTGTTTAACACTTCGCCAAATTTTTCAATTGGATTTAATTCAAGCTGGTATGGTGGAAGACAACACACAGTGTGTCCTTTGCTTGCAAAAATTTGATCAATTCTATATTCACAGTATGAGGGTTTATGCAATCTAATTATTTGATATAGTTAAGCTTTCATTCTGCTTCATATCTAATGTCATATTTATTTAGCTAAGTTAGCATTTATTCTTTCTTGAAATTTCTATTTGGATGCTTTATCACTAAAACAAAATTTGAAGGTAAATTTGGTATTAATTGCTAAGTTAACCATCGCGTGTCTACGGTTTTTCGTCCAGATTTATAAATTAATTCTGTGTTATGCACAAATCCTGTTTCATCACGTGTATATTTATGCATATATTATTTCCTTGTGATTATACAATTAACGGTATTCTGTTAGTGGCATAATTATATTTATTAACCTGTATAAATAACAAGTTAATTTTCTGATTAAAATTTTGTTATAGTTCTTATGTATGCACAACGCAGTTCTCTTTCTTATGTTATGCCATTCCATTAGAGTAGGCCGATTATCATTCGTGTCTTCCACCTACAAAAAAAGTTTTTACTAAAAGACGTAAATAGAAAAGAATAGCACAACAAATATAAACAATACAAAACGCCTGATGGACAGCAGATGTGTGTGAGAAATTAGCCCGAAATATTCGAAATTATTCACGTGACCCGGTCGATATTTTTACAACGGCCATTTCATATCTCCATCTCTTTTCAATCATATATGCCTCCTTATTCTTCGTCAAAAGGCGTATCTGCGCAAGTGCCAATGGAAAACGTGTGGACTCTACCTTTCTTTTGAAACTGGTCAACAACTCCATTTATACACCTACGGCCGGTATTATAAGCGTATTTACAAGGACATTTATATTAAGCCTATTATCAACATGTTTGAAGGAAAATTTAACTCTAAACATGCCTTTAAACTTAAGTGCCCAAATTTGACTACTCAAGTATCAAAAGGAGAATTAACGTATGCGTATATATGTATATGCATGTTTGTATGTACTACTGTGCCTATGATGTACTCAAATATACTTACATAACCCCTATTTAATATTATAATCGTTGCTACTACAGTATTGCATATCATTGCAATTAATAATAATTATCTACTAGTTGAGGAAAACATTTTAGCAAAAAACAAATTACATGTCGATGCGATAATTCACATCAAGCTTTAATACAAAATAATACAAATCTGTATAAAAACAAATTTGTATCTGTATATGCATGGACACACAGTACGTATTTACCTGCTTTTGCTTCAACCACCAGACGCATGCGTTTCTGTGTAACCACTTTGTCAATGATAGATTTACGAAGCAAAAGACTGTAGGTACACTTGCGATCATGTAGCAAGTTTTGTTCTATTCGAAGACATCAGATAACCTGATGCCATCTGACGGACAAAACCGACCACGCCGGTGCAAAGTGTTTTTTCTCGAATAGCCAAGCTATTACTGGGAAAGAAGAAGAATACGCATATTACTGTGAGTCCATTAACTCGTCGCCAGGTGGCGTAGTATAGCAAAAAACAAATTGCATGTCGATGCGATAATTCACATCAAGCTTTGATACAAAATAATACAAATCTGTATAAAAACAAATTTGTATCTGTATATGCATGGACACACAGTACATATTTACCAGCTTTTGCTTCAACTACCAGACGCATGCGTTTCTGTGTAACCACTTTGTCAATGATAGATTTACGAAGACAAAAGACTGTAGGTACACTTGCGGTCATGTAGCAAGTTTTGTCCTATCCGAAGACATCAGATAACCTCATGCCATCTGACGGACAAAACCGACCACACCGGTGCAAAGTGTTTCTTCTTTACGAAGACAAAAAACTGTAGGTACACTTGCGGTCATGTAGCAAGTTTTGTCCTATCCGAAGACATCAGATAACCTCATGCCATCTGACGGACAAAACCGACCACACCGGTGCAAAGTGTTTCTTCTCGAATAGCAAAGCTATTACTGGAAAAGAAGAAAAAATACGCATATTACTGTGAGTCCATTAACTCGTCGCCAGGTGGCGTAGTATAGCAAAAAACATATTGCATGTCGATGCGATAATTCACATCAGTCTTTTGCTTCGTAAATCTATCATTGACAAAGTGGTTACACAGAAACGCATGCGTCTGGTAGTTGAAGCAAAAGCAGTTAAATACGTACTGTGTGTCCATGCATATACAGATACAAATTTGTTTTTATACAGATTTGTATTATTTTGCATGAAAACATTTTGGTTGAAGTAGTAGAAGTGTTTAATGAAATAAACAATAACACACGGCAGAGACTAAAATTAAATTATTTTCAAAATTTATTATGATTTTTTAAAGAGAATTTCATTATTCTATGAATTTTTTACTTCTTGAAAATATATCTACTTCTTGATGTAATTGTTAAATATTGTTTACTTTTTGATTTATTAGTTCAACAAGTTTACAACTTTAATTTACATTTAGTTAAATGCTGCTTAAATTCATTTCATAATATAGAACCCCTAATTTAAGGGACACTTAATTTAAATGTCTTTTAACTAAAACTACTTTTAATACCAATACCGGCCGCTAGTCTACTATTTCAGGTTCATTTTCTATGTACGCGTTCGTGCGTCATGTTTCTGTTACCAACGACCAAATCTAACATTTTAAAGAAACCGCCTATGATGCACATGATGCAGAATTGCAACACCTTGCATCTAGACCCGTTAGCATTATTTTCTTTTACTTTGTTTTTCTTTTTTAAATCTGTTTTCATAACATAAGTTTTAATTTTTTATTAACGTATTTTTTGTATTAATTTTGAATTTTTTTAAATGTATGCTATTACCTTTTTTTATATATTATCTGTTGTAGATAACAACCGTTACAAATATTATAATTATTATTCTGTAAATGGCTTGCAATTGGATAATAATGGTTAATACTATATTAAAGGACAAGCTTCATAAGGCACCATTTTATGGCACGAGTTCAGTTTGGAAAACGAGCCGCGACGGCGAGATTTCTAAAGACTGAAATTACTAAACTGAAATTATTTAATTTGAAGGTTCAGAGTTTTATTTTTATATAAAGTATGCAGTTGGTTACACTGATACTTGACATTTTCAAATTTAAATATGTATTGCTATCCGCGAAATATTTATTAATTTTCGTTAACATTATTACTTGTTGATATTTTATTTAAAAATATAAATATGAGTGACAGAAACTAATATACCTTGTTTTCAATTATGTACGATATACGTTGTTTATGTAGCATTTTCCTTTTCTCTCTCTCTCTCTCTCTCTCTCTCTCTCTCTCTCTATATATATATATATATATATATATATATATATATATATATATATATATATATATATATATATATATATATATGATAAACGTAATGTTAATGAGAATTAATAATCAATAAATTCTCACATTACTGCCAATGCCGCTCTAATTCGTTGCATTAATTTCTACACCTGACAAAATCAAATTTGCCTAAGAATGTAGTTGCAACGCGTCGCGGCGCCAACTGACCGAGTTGTGCGGGAAAATGAAAAAATGTGTGAAAGTCGTATCCACCCTGGAATGTGCAGACGCCAGCGTTTCATGGTTTTACCAATCATCGGTGCACCTACATCCAGGAATAGACACGACTTTCATTTCTATACGAAGTATATATATACTAATTGTGATAAAAATTTTTCATTTTCCCGCACAACTCGGTCAGTTGGCGCCGCGACGCGTTGCAACTACATTCTTAGGCAAATGTGATTTTGTCAGGTGTAGAAATTAATGCAACGAATTAGAGCGGCATTGGCAGTAATGTGAGAATTTATTGATTATTAATTCTCATTAACATTACGTTTATCACAATTAGTATATATACACTTCGTATAGAAATGAAAGTCGTGTCTATTCCTGGATGTAGGTGCACCGATGATTGGTAAAACCATGAAACGCTGGCGTCTGCACATTCCAGGGTGGATACGACTTTCACACATTTTTTCATATACCGATAGGTCCAACTCGCAACGGGCCATAGGCAACAATATACGTATGGAACGTAATGGGATGTGGCAACGTCTGTACGATGCCTATATTGGAGTGACTTTCTTAAAATTTAAATTTATTTTGCAGAATTATTGAATTTTTTACTTTTATCTTTTAGAAAACGTTATTGTTTTTTTATTACTTAAAATTACTTTATATGAAAAATAGTATACCATAAAAGTGTAAACAAAGACAGTATACATTGAAACGAATATTCATTCAATTGTATTGTCATGAAATTGAATTTGTCAATCGTTGTTAAATTTGTTAGAATGAATAGATATTTATATTTATCGGAAAATACTAATACTTAAAGCAAACAAATTCCATTTCTTCCTGCATATTGATTATGCAGCTGATGCTTTCGTAATATGCTCATATTTGTATTTCTACTATTATCGTGATGTTATTATAATACAGATACCAAAATCTCACGTAATATTTCCATCAGCCTTTTATTAACAAACAACAAGTAAAGTACAACTTCGTAGGTCGACAAACGCTCCAGTCTTCATTATCACTGTATTATACATGAACTGTAGGCTTAGTTTTTCGTAGAAATTGAAGTACGTGGATGTTCCTTTGTAAAATTATAATAAGGGCAGGGGTTAATTTTATTCTGGCATTTTTAAAAATGCAGAGATCAGTTTTGCGACAGCATTCAGCTAATTACAATCTAAAATAAGCAACATTGTAACGTATTTTGGAATTGTGAATATCCGTAGGTAATAAAAAAAAGGAAGTATAGTTTAATTACAACTGTAGCTTCCTCCTGGTTTGAAGGAAGTCGATATGTATCGACCGAAGTATAAGTTGAAATAATACAAATATGAGCATATTACGAAAGCATCAGCTGCATAATCAATATGCAGGAAGAAATGGAATTTGTTTGCTTTAAGTATTAGTATTTTCGGATAAATATAAATATCTATTCATTCTAACAAATTTAACAACGATTGACAAATTCAATTTCATGACAATACAATTGAATGAATATTCGTTTCAATGTATACTGTCTTTGTTTACACTTTTATGGTATACTATTTTTCATATAAAGTAATTTTAAGTAATAAAAAAACAATAACGTTTTCTAAAAGATAAAAGTAAAAAAATCAATAATTCTGCAAAATAAATTTAAATTTTAAGAAAGTCACTCAATATAGGCATCGTACACACGTTGCCACATCGCATTACGTTCCATACGTATATTGTTCCCTATGGCCCGTTGCGAGTTGGACCTATCGGTATATATATTGTTATATTACGAACTTTAATGTAATGAATAAAATGTTAATTACTGTTATAACTGCCCCAAAACGTTGGGCTCTAAATGATATGTTACGAATATGTTGATAAATAAAATTGTTTCTACGTACGGTATAATAAAATGAATGAATGTCATAAAAAAGGGTCATGTAAAATTCAAATTGGGCTCATTCAATACTTATCTGTTTTATTATCTTCGGCTAGCTTCTTTCTCTCTTCAGGGCTAAGGTAGGTTCACTTCTTTCCACTTTTACTTTATTTACGTAATTTATTAAGTTGGGAACGGAACAATATCTCAAGTATATTACAAAAAAAAACAAAGTAAAATATTGACAATTAACTTTATTAGGGATAAAAGATTTTGCAAAGTTTGAGAAATTTATATTAATAATTTCGTGACACACAAGTAATATTAAGTGAGACACACTCGACGGTTGGTATTCGTACAGTATAATAATATGGTGTAAGACAGGTGCAATAATGTGTTGTCTTAGTAAAATAATTTATAACAGTGACATGGCATCAAGTTTTACAAATACAAATAGTAGATGCCAATATTTCAATAAGTTGACTAAAGATTACAGTGGTAAAATATCGGTGAAAGTAATATAAATAGTTCGTTATGGAATAAACAAAGTAAAGTTCTAGAAATGTACATGCGCAAGAAAAAAATGGCGCGGGAAATTTTGTTAAAATTAGCAAAAACCTGAATCTTCGTATATGATCTCCGTTGCTTCTTGCGCCTGTGTTCTGGAGACGTCTTCACAACGGGAAAACGGGAGAATGTTTCTGCTACGGTCCCTCGGGATCACTTGAAATTTGTTGAAATCTCCAAGTCCGACTGCGTCTTGAGCGAATGACCGATTTCGATCGTCAACGATGTTGGTCAAGCTACGGTCAGATTTTTATGGCGGTAAAAACTTTAAAAATTCGTAAATCTCGGACTATTTGGTCGGCGGCTGTTAAATTTTGTCCACAGGTGGTTGGTAGGTAGGTGTAACGTTTTGTAATATTAAAAATCTCCTGCACTTAATAATTTCGCTTAATTATTTTAATTATTACGGAGCACAAAAAAACGTGACCTCTCACTGTGACGACTAATTACCGACGCTTGCTTTTTCATTTGTTTTTAATTGCATAACTTTCCGCTAAATCGCCCCATTCTTTACTTGCATTAAATTTGTTAATATTATTAAATTAGACAATTTTACAGTATAAAATAGTTTAAAAAATTACAATTTGATTTATAAAATAATTTTGGTTGAATAACATATGTTTTATGTGTTTACAAACACTCCGTCAATATCAGTTTATTCTCGGGTTATTGCACCGTTGAAATTGTGGGCGGGGCTTACTCGTTCAAATGCATTTGAAAATAAATACGTTACATTTGTTTGAATAAACACGCGTTAAATATGTATTTGAAAGAAAAATGAATATAAACATTATAATAAAAAAATTAGAAAAATAAGTTAATAATTTCTAGGTAAATTTGTCGTCAAAATAACGTATTTATTCTTTGAATCGAACTTTCCCCTTCTTAATATTAAAGTACAAAGTAGATATAAACATTATGGTATAAATATTAAGGTTACATATATTCTTTGTTTCTTTCAGAGAAAGAATCCTTCTTGCAATGCCTCAATATATATAACATTTGATAAATTATTGGAGGTTTTCGGCTTTTTTTATATGAAATATTTACAAATATTAAATTAGAATGTATGTAATTGCAGAGTAAGTGGGGATGTAAACATTGCTGTCTACAAATTACAAAGCAAATCATACGAAATTTTTTTTTTATTTTAAAAATATGGTCTGCGAAAGCAAACGTCAGATTAGAAAGCAGATGCCTATTTTGAAATTAGATGTGAGTTACTGAAAGTAGATGTCAGTATTTTGAGAGCAGATGTCAGATTTGAATGTTTGAAAATGCTAATTATTACTCCATAGCTATATGAGTGTTTAGATAATTTCTTAGCCGTTCATTAAATATACCATTTGATAAATTATTGGAGTTTTCGGCTTTTTTTATATGAAATATTTACAAATATTAAATTAGAATGTATGTAATTGCAGAGTAAGTGGGGATGTAAACATTGCTGTCTACAAATTACAAAGCAAATCATACGAAATTTTTTTTTTATTTGAAAAATATGGTCTGCGTTGGGACTCGAACCCAAGTCTACAGTTATCCGGGCTGTCGCCTTTACCACTAGGCCACAATAGACCCACGTTCAAGCCATATAGAAATGCATTATAAAGTAACAGTGTTAATGAATCAGATGTCAGTTATTGAATGTAGATGTCAAGCTGAAAGCAGAAGTCAGTTTTGAAAGCTCATGTCAGTTTTGATAGCAGATGTCAGTTAGTGAAAGCAAATGTCAGCTATTGAAAGCAGATGTCTGTTTTGAAAGCAGGTGTCAGTTATGAAAGCAAACGTCAGATTAGAAAGCAGATGCCTATTTTGAAATTAGATGTGAGTTACTGAAAGTAGATGTCAGTATTTTGAGAGCAGATGTCAGATTTGAATGTTTGAAAATGCTAATTATTACTCCATAGCTATATGAGTGTTTAGATAATTTCTTAGCCGTTCGTTAAATATACCATTTGATAAATTATTGGAGTTTTTCGGCTTTTTTTATATGAAATATTTACAAATATTAAATTAGAATGTATGTAATTGCAGAGTAAGTGGGGATGTAAACATTGCTGTCTACAAATTACAAAGCAAATCATACGAAATTTTTTTTTATATTTGAAAAATATGGTCTACGTTGGGACTCGAACCCAAGTCTACAGCTATCCGGGCTGTCGCCTTTACCACTAGGCCACAATAGACCCAGGTTCAAGCCATATAGAAATGCATTATAAAGTAACAGTGTTAATGAATCAGATGTCAGTTATTGAATGTAGATGTCAGTTATTGAATGTAGATGTCAAGCTGAAAGCAGAAGTCAGTTTTGAAAGCTCATGTCAGTTTTGATAGCAGATGTCAGTTAGTGAAAGCAAATGTCAGTTATTGAAAGCAGATGTCTGTTTTGAAAGCAGGTGTCAGTTATGAAAGCAAACGTCAGATTAGAAAGCAGATGCCTATTTTGAAAGTAGATGTGAGTTACTGAAAGTAGATGTCCGTATTTTGAGAGCAGATGTCAGATTTGAATGTTTGAAAATGCTAATTATTACTCCATAGCTATATGAGTGTTTAGATAATTTCTTAGCCGTTCATTAAATATAACATTTGATAAATTATTGGAGTTTTTCGGCTTTTTTTATATGAAATATTTACAAATATTAAATTAGAATGTATGTAATTGCAGAGTAAGTGGGGATGTAAACATTGCTGTCTACAAATTACAAAGCAAATCATACGAAATTTTTTTTTATTTGAAAAATATGGTCTACGTTGGGACTCGAACCCAAGTCTACAGCTAAAGGCGACAGCCCGGATAGCTGTCACAAGGTCACGAAAATATTATATATATAATATATATATATATATATATATATCGCTTTTATACAAAAAAGGTTTTAAATATATCTATACGTTAATGCACGTATAACGCTTTTGTTTCATTATGAAACAGACATGTAAATAATTTACATATCTGTAACTGTATACTTGGACAATACCTCGTATTTTCAGCATTTACTTCTGCTTAAGACATATGTTTCTGCCATCTATAGGCGTCGTCAGTTAAGCTAGTGAAGCAATGTATACAAATGATACAAATCTTTATAAAAAGATCTGTATCTGTATATGACATTAAGCCGAAATCACTTACTAGATAAAGCAAATTTCATCCTATAAGGTGCCACTTATTTAATAAGTGACATCTGACGGACGAAAGAGACTATGCCGAAAAAAGCGATCTTTCGTTTGACCAGCTATGCTGATACGGAAAACGAAACAATACGGGTAGTCCATCAAAAACGAAAAAGTATACAGTTACAGATATGTAAATTATTTACATGTCTGTTTTATAATGAAACAAAAGCGTTATACGTGCATTAACGTATAGATATATTTAAAACCTTTTTTGTATATTTACCGCCATCAGGCTCGTTTTTGATGGACTACCCGTAAAATAATAAAAAATAAGTAAACAAGTTAAATAATAAATAAATAATAGTTAAATAAGTAAAAGTTAAAAAAATCAAAATGTTTTTAATAAGTAGAGCCAGATTACATAGGAAAATTCCATTGATGAGAAGCTTTAACGTGATTATTTAATATGACCTTCTTCTTCTTCTATTTTGGGTTGGACGCCAGCACGTCCAGGCTAGTTTCCTCCTGTTTTTCACATCTACACCAGGGCTCTAACCAAGCCCATGCTGTACATATGCTTCCTTAAAGGAAAATGTCCGGTTATTAAGTCGAAAATTATTTTAATTTATTTTTTGTTACTACGAAATAGGTCGGCTGAAAATCGTCCAGCTCCCTTAGTAGTGTTTTAGTATGGAGTTGACGTTCCGTTAACCTCTATTTCTTTTTATGTTCTCTTTGGAGCCAGTTCGTCGGCTATCTCATTGCCTTTAATTCCCTAATGTTCTGGCACCCATATCAGCGACAAAGTATTGTCTTGTGCCAGTTTATTGATGACTTGTTTGCAATATTTCGCCAGTTTAGACCTGGTAGATGGATTCATAATGGCTTTAATAGATGCCTAACTATCAGTCATTATGTTGATTTTTTGTTTGCGCAGCCCGCTTCCCGTATTTGCTTGGCGCAGGCTGCTACGGCAAACAATTCGGCCTGGAAAACCATCGTATGTTTTCCCAGACATATCGATATCTTCCTTCCAGGGGTCATTCCGCATATTGGTATAAATATGTTCAGCTTAGCTGCAAACATAATCTTTTTTGGATCCCTGCATAGTCTAGGTTCGGTTAAATCTATACATAATTCATAGCGGATATACGCATGATCAGAGAGCGACGGCTCGTCGGATGTATGCCACCCCCTTACAATATCCCGTACTCCAAACGTGCATAAGTTTACATTTATGAGTAATTCCCCCCTTGATGTCTTAAATATCGATTTATCACCTTGATTCAGACAGTCAAGTTCAGTACCACAGAGATAGCTAAAGAGAGACTTACCCCTATAATTGTTATCCTTGCTGCCTCAAGCCTTAGGATGAGCATTGGTATCTGTACCGATAATCAATTCTAAATTGTTCTTACTGGTATACGCCACTAAAGCCTCAAGATCAGACCCTGATAGCTTTGGAGAGTCAATGAGTAGATATAGAGACGCAATTGTCGTCTCCAATATCCCCCCATCGACACTCAGTCTGATCCTAGCTGCCGTCATGTCCCTACTGCATAACTCCATGATAGGCATTACGACCGGATCGGCTCTGAAACAGATACAAGTTCTAATTTTAATGCCTGGGGCAACAACCAAGAGCTCCCTTCCCCTAATCTGTAGTCCTCCCACCTTACCTCTACTTATCCATGACTCTTAGATGAGGAGAATATCGATATCTTCAGCCAGCGTTTCTTTGGCAAAGTGCCGCTGTGGCTGTTTTCTTATGTTGAAAATTAATCTGGAGAATATTCAACATTTTAACCCCCGAGGTTGCCGCCTGAGGTTCTCCTAGAGTACCCTAATCCTGCATCACCGGTTTCTGGTCTTTTTTTTTGTTTCTAGGGTTACAAAGCTAGCCCTCTGAAAGCGGTAGTAACGTCTCCAATCAGTCCTCACCAACGTCTATTCAGACTCCTTGTCAATCCGAAGGCCCACATGTTGGCCCTTTTTGGAAGACCTGGAACTGAGAACAATCCATCGGTCCACTTTAAGACCTGGATTTTGCCTCTCGAGTCTTTTCAAGCCCACTGTCAGATCCTAAAACTCGTTGCAGTTTTGGCAACTCTTCGCGCTTCACGTGTTTCCAAACGGTTTCCTTTTCCAAGTAATCTCTCGTAGTGTCGTACGAGTCTTCATCTACACAGATGATTCCATAGTAGCCGTCCATAAGACGGGAGGATTAAAACCTCGGCGCGTTTTTCGCCCTATCAATGATAATCATAGGAATGCGCCTGGTGGGTAGCTCAACCCTCGCGGAAGAAATCCGCGAACCAGTATGACCTATAATTAGTTATAACTAATATTAAGTGCAATTAATTACAAAAGCTTGCTTTCTATTCTTGACCGAAAAGTGAAGTAGTAAGTTTTGTAATTAGTTGTAGTTTATATTAGTTGTAACTCATGTGATCACGATAGTGTCCCACAATTGAAATGCAACCAACAAATATCTTGTACAAAATATACATTACATCACAAAGGTTTCTGAAGATAAAAATTTTTAAAATCAGTACAAAGAGAAATTTCAAAAATTACAAAACAAGATGTAGTCCAGTGATTTGTTTTATTTTCATTACTTGTTGGAGTTTTAAAATAAAATTAAACTGTAGATTAAATTATTACATAGGAGACATAGACTTCCATAAATTAATTCTCTGACATGATTTCGTTGTTTTGTTTTAGAAAAAATTGTTCCATTCAATTCAGTTGTTGGAAAATGTTTTGTTGCTTATGGAGATAGTTTGGACAAACCTGCTCATGAATGGTCCAGATTGGGACCCCATCGTTTTTATTTTACTCAAAGTTATGATTCAGTAAAACAACGTTATGCTGATATACCACCACACGCTGCAAAACTTGGTGTACCAAGTAAAGGAAAAGGTAAACTTTTAAAATTTTGAATAACCATCTAACTAACTTTTAATTTCCAACTATTAGGTAAAGGTAAGGGAAAATGGAAAACCGAAACTAAAAACATTGATATTCCTCCAATATGGCAAAAGCCTGAACATCCTTTGTATTGCATGGACGTTTTCGCTGGCTGCGGTGGTCTTTCAGAAGGACTCCATCATGCAGGCGTCGCAGTTACAAAATGGGCAATTGAAAAAGAACCAACCGCTGCTAATGCTTTCAAATTGAATAATCCCGATACTTTGGTTTACACTGATGATTGCAATGAAATTTTGAAATTGGTCATGTCCGAAGACGAAAGCGGAACTTCTTCCAGAAATTTGCCAAAGAAAGGCGAAGTCGAAATGTTAGTCGGAGGACCACCCTGTCAGGGATTTTCTGGAATGAATAGGTTTAATGCGGGACAATATTCCCTATTCAAGAACTCTTTGATTGCATCTTATTTAAGTTACTGTGATTATTACAGGTAGGAATGATAAATGTAGTTTAAAATCGAATTAAAAATCAAAATTTTACTTTGGAAAATTTTTGGTCATAATTATTTTTTAATTAAATATAATTTTATAATTTTGTCATTTCCAAGTATTTCTAGTAGTTGTCAAGTTCAGTACATTAAACGAAAATTATCCTAATTATAAATAAAATAAAGTTTCCACTTTTCCTTTTTTCATGCAGGCCAAAATATTTTGTGTTAGAGAATGTTAGAAATTTTGTTTCATTTAAACGAAGCATGGTTTTAAAATTAACGCTTCGATGTCTACTGGCAATGGGATATCAAGTTACATTTGGTGTACTGCAAGCGGGACATTATGGAGTCCCTCAAACTAGGAGACGTTTGATTATTTTAGCTGCAGCTCCAGGCTACGTGCTGCCCAATTATCCAGAGCCCATTCATGTTTTTAGCAAAAGAGGTTGCCAATTAACAGTTCAAGTAGCAGAAAATCGATATAATAACGGTTAGTGCTTACATTTCATTTTTATTTAACCTTAATATTTTGGAAAAATATCTGTAATAAACCAAAACCTAAAATCAAAAGCTTAAGGTGTTGATAGCAGAACACAACATATACATCGTCATAAATACTGTGAATGTTGCATAATTGTGCGAAATTATGAATCAGAAAATTTCATAATGGCACAAATATATACTATGGAATGGACCCAACACCATAACTGTGAGCGATAGCCCTTCTTTCGCCCCTTAATATTAACGAACGTTTCGTATATGCTTGTTTTGGAGACATTAGTATGGCGTTCATCACCCTCGCACCGGTTGTCCACGTTAAAAGGCAGAATTATACGGTATATGCTCGAAATACTCTACAAGCCCAGAAGATCGTAAATTCGTTCAGCGTAGTCACCATCTGCCTTCGGTAATGGTCTGGTAGGTTTCTCTTACGAAGATGCTTCTTTCTGGTGAAGCCTTTGACAGACTCCTTATTTAAGGAAAGAAAATCAACATTTCAACAGAATTTGACTGGAACCCAACGTTCCTGAGTTTATTCCGATTAGCCGTTTATTGGTCTTGACCTAAACTCTCTCTACCATCGATGATGGGGTATTCTTGATCCTTGATTCAAAAATTTCGCTAAAAACAGTACGTAGATTGAAAGACAAATGGCCCTGTCGTTTGCAACTATGTGGATGCAGGAGGCTAGCACTTCAAATAAATTATTCAACGTTAAGAACTAAATAATTTTTTTGTTTCAAATATTGTAAACCACTACAATATTGTGATAAAAGTTCTGTTCGGAGTCGATTAATAAAACTCATGGTAATTAGGAGTAACTATATTAATCAAAAGAAGTAACACTTAGCAATAGTTAGTAGTAACAGTATACGGGGTTGGGCAGAAGTAACGCATCAGTCTAATAATTCCGTAAATATAAACTTTAGAACAAAATGTTGTCAACAAAAGTTTTTTGACAAATTATTTTGTATTGGCTTCAATCATTTGCGTTTTTTTAATGATGATTACATATGACGGCAAAAAAAATTAAATAGAAATAATATTTTCTTTTAGAAAATTCGGAATCTTTATTAATTTCTGAATATGAATACGTACTTTTTTCATGGGGTTAGATAATCAAAATATTGAGAAAAAAATAAAATTTAATAAACGTACATTTGGACTAGTGCAGTGTTTTGTAGATTGCTTTGGAAATTGTAGATTTTTTGACTGTCATTGAATTATTGACGTTTCACAATAAAATAATTTCCATCGTAAAACTTGCTTTTTATAATACGTGTTTTGCGTGAAAATGGTCAAATTAACTACTAAAGAAATAATAGAAATTCTTATGATGGTCGGATATGGTGACAGGCAACGTTCACATCACGAAGTTAGCACTTTATTCAATAATGTTTATTTGGATCGAGATCCTATAGCTCAATCAACAGTTTCGAGATTTGTTACTAAATTTAGAGAAACGGGCGATGTTAGAGATATACCTAAAGCTGGCCGACCAAAAGCAATCACTAATGAAGACCGATCCCACTACGTCAACCACTCAACTAGGATTAGAAAATGATATGAGTAGCAGATCTATTAGACGAATATTAAAAGCGATCAAATACAAGCCCTATAAGATACACTTACTGCACGAACTTAACGAAGATGACCCGGACAGAAGATTACAGTTTTGTGAAACAATAATGGAATTGTCCAATAACGATCCAAATTTTTTAAACAACATCGTATTTTCTGACGAAGCTACATTTTGTCTAAATGGATTTGTAAATAGGCATAACTGCCGTTATTGGTTGACTGAGAATCCACATTGGATGCGAGAAAATCATACACAGCATCGCCACAAACTTAATGTGTGGGCTGGCATTGTTGGGCAACGAATCATAGGTCCGTACTTCTTGGAACACAACCTAAATGATGATGGTTACTTACATTTATTGCGTAACCATATTGTACCAGATCTGTTGATTTTATTTCCTAACGACAATCAACCAAGCATGCCAAACCGTAATCTATGGTTTCAACAAGATGGAGCACCACCACATTATGCTATTAATGTTCGACAGTATTTAGACACAATTTTTCCCGATCGTTGGATTGGACGTCGGGGTTTTATTGATTGGCCCGCTAGGTCTCCCGATTTAAATCCATTGGATTTCTTTCTTTGGGGACACTTGAAGTCACAAGTATACAAGGAGAAACCTAGAGGATTTGAGAGCAAAAATTACTCGTGAGATACAAGCCATACCACCTAATAGTTTACAAAATACAATTCGTCATTTTTGGGAACGTTTAGGACACTGTCAGGTCGTAGAAGCACGTCACTTTGAGCATTTAATTTAATTTTGTAGTTTGTTTACTTTTATTAAATTTTATTTTTTTCTCAATATTTTTATTATCTAACCCCATGAAAGAAGTACATATTTATATTCAGAACTTAATAAAGATTCCGAATTGTCTAAAAAATAATATTATTTCCATTAAAAAAAAAATTTTTTGGCTGTCCTATGAAATCATCATGAAAAAAAAAACAAATGATTGAAGTCAATACAAAATAACTTGTCAAAAAGCTTTTGTTAACAACATTTTGTTCTAAAGTTTATATTTACGGAATTATTCGACTGATGCGTTACTTTTGCCCAACCCTGTATATATATATATATATATATATATATACAGTATATCAGGCGCAGCTCGTGATGACGTATTTGGGAGTTCAAGTACAATGATGCTAGTGCCTCGTGTGCTTTCGGTGTTTACTAAGAAAACGTTACAGTTAGTACACGAGAATACACGAAGCACTCGCTTCATTGTACTTGCACTCCCAAATACGTCATCACGAGCCGCGCCTGCAGTATATATATGTATTTATATTTATTTATGTGCACATTTATGACTACGATATTCAAATTTCACGACGATTGCTTGTTAGAATGAATCATCCTTCCCCTTGAGTGCTTATATAGTCATCGGCTTTTCTGGATTCTTCCATGTCTTGACCATTCAGGAAAGTTTTGTGACATGCACTGTCAGTGATGTCATCGCCTAGGTCACCGGCTGACGTAACGTCACATGATGCACATCACAATATTGGTTTGCCATACAATCGCTTTATCCACCTGATGATGTCATTATATGGCGAAACAATATTGTAGTGGTTTACGATATTTATTTAAAACGATAAAATACTTATTAACTATTTAAAATTATACAACATTTGAAAGCTTATTTTATGTATGTACTTCATTAACGATAACGTTAATTATATCTAGACTGTTTACACTTCAACATGATATTAGCATTTTTTAATTAATTCATAACAACGCTTTAGTTCGGTATAAATAAACTAGAGTTTATCATGGCGGAGATACTCTCTTAATATTCGCCCAAGCCTCACCAATAGGCGACGGAATTTTATAATAACCATTTCTAGTAGTAATTTTCTACAACTTTAAATGAAATTACCGGTAAGAATATATATCAAAGGTGTTTAATAGCAAATGATTGGATAATAAATTTAGAAAAATGACCTTCGCAGAGAACATCCAAAAATACTGCAGGTGTACGCAATATAATAAACGAAGACCGCAACACAATTCAACGAATTTTATCATAGAGGAATGTGTTCCTAATGTTGACTCTAATAAATATCAGATATGGAGTAAGGAGATTGTACTTCAAGATCCATAGTATAGTAGTAAATTGAAATGTGGGGGAATGTAACTGCCGACATTTTTAAGCAAAAAATTTAAATAAATAAAAGACATACTACTTATATTGTATAAAGTAAAGTCAAACATCTCCGTTATAACATGTAACTTTATTTTTAATTTATTTTATTTATTTGATTTAATTTATTAGTAGATATACAAGGCAGGTTCGAGCGCAAAATCCCATGTATTTTCTTATGGTAGTTCATTTTGCATTTTTGGGGGTGATATGTGATGGGGAAAGATAAGTTGGGGTGAGTTTGTAATTTCATGTGGAGCGACTTTTCACATTTATAGGAGAGGTAATCGGAGACTCATAATGGGTTGAAGTGTCAGTGTGCCTGTAAGGGGGTACCCAGGGACCTGCAAGGAGAGGGCGGGGGGGGGGGTCTGCAAGGGATGGTCAGGATCAGCAAGGGGTTGCAGGGGCCGACAGACGGAGCTGCAAGGGGGTTGCCAGACAGCCCACAGGGTGGGCTGCCGAAAATAACGTCAAAACGGCTCTAACTGTCGGGGTTTGCGAGATACCGCCCCGACTTAGGGGTGATTCATGATCGGTTATAGTGTGATAACGCATGTTACAAATACGTCCTCGCTCACGCGAGTTGTTTGCAAACACAAGTTGCATGTCAGGGTTGTATAACATTCCCTAAGTAGTACGAGGATGAGCTAATGATATATAACCGACATTCATAGATTCACTTAGACAGTCACGTTCACATATTCAGTCTGAAACAAGAGACAGATTCTTAACCAGAATCATGTCATCTTTTATACTCTCTTTAGATAGACAGTAATAATATTAATGATAAGTATATCATAATGTATATAAACGTTATCCAGTTATAAGTGTTAAATATTAATTATACGATGTTACCCAAACTTCGTGAGTGTCTTACTTTACCATAAGTCGCCCTACCTGTTATCCCGTGGGCTGCCAAAAGGCCCAACATCACATGGCGATTCTGCCTTCCTACGGCTCAGGACCATTCTGCCAGTCAATTAAGACTGCAGGGAACATGTAGGAAGCCGGAACGGACCAGGGAAGGAAAAGCCTACAGTGTAGCAGTTCAAGATCACGAAATGGGCAATTACGCGACGAAGGAAGAGGTAATCATCGCTGGCAATGACGCCAACATAAAAAACAACGTAGACACCATCGACATCCTCGGCGTAGTGGCATTCGTGGGAGTTATGTTAATATTAACGTCCTGCTGCTGCTACGGTGTATACCGGCACGTGAACAAGAGGATGACGAAGGCCCTATCCGCTCAGGTTCAACTGGAGTTCCACCGAAGCCAGGAGAAGGTCTAGTCTAACACCCATGTCCGCCCCCGACCAATTCACACAAATATACGAAGAAGTAAAGGTATTTTTTAGTAATTTAAGGAAAGACAATGTTAGTAATAAGAGTGATATTAACGTAATTAAGCGCAAACAAGCGCTAATAGACAATTTTAACCTTAGATTGTATGAAATAAGGGACAATTTTAATAAAGTAGCACATAGTTTAAGTACCCGAGAGGCAACTAAAAATTGTATTAAAGACATTACCGCGACGTTAGATGAGGCTACCGAAATTTTAAATAACAGATTAAGTAATTTAAATGTAACAATTGGCAACATGGCTGAGAATTTCGATTTACGGACTGCCTCAAGTTTATTACCTGTAATGAACGGTAAAGAAGAAGTAACTCTGCAACTTATAGATTCGATCGAATTATATGACGCTTTGTTAGATAACGCGGGAAAGGAAAGTTTAACCAAATACGTTCTAAAAACACGGTTATCCCCTAAAGCAAAATTAAGGTTACTCAAAACATACCCCAGCAATGCCGCTTTAATTACAGACTTAAAACGCTATTTCATTACGAAAAAATCGGTCGCAGCATTAACGTCACAATTATACAATGCTAAACAAGGCGCGAAAACGATAAACGAATACGGCGAGACAGTAGAAGATCTGCTCGCGCAATTATCAATCACGCAAGCAGGCGATGACGACACGTTAGTAGATAAATTCCGTTCTGCAAATGAACAAATTGCAGTTAATACATTCGCAAATGGACTCCGCGACACCAACATAAAATTATTAATAAAAGCTCGCAACCCTAGCACATTAAGCGACGCGATTCAGGAGGCTGCAAACGAACAGATACTCAACCCCGCAAGCAACGCAATTTATCATTTCTCAAGAAAAGCTACGTTTAACAATTCAAAAAATACGTTTAATCATGCACAAGCCAAAGACAATCGGTACCGAAGATATAGACAAACTAACAACGATAATAGACGAAGAAATTTTCAACACGACAATACACATGGCAATTACAATCAAAATTATAAAAAGAAATTTGTAAGGCGCGACAAACGCGATAGCCGCGACAGAGTATTCGCTGTATCATCAAATGCGACCCAGCGCGACGATAATAACGATAATCAATTTTTTCGAAGAGTCGTCAACTAAAAACAGATTCCAGTCAACATTTTTTTAACCTCGACGGTCTAACATATATTAATTCATATTTCAATAATAAAGACAATCTATTTCTAGTTGACACAGGTGCTCCGATAAGTGTTATATTTTTAAATTCTATTTATACAAACATAATTGTTGATAAAACTCAGAAGGTAAACATAGTCGGCATCAACGGCAAAACACAAACAAACGGATCCGCTTTCATTACGCTAAACCTAGGCGAGGCCAAGGTCAGGCACAAATTTGCAGTGCTAGAAAATGTAAACAATAACAAATTTATAGGTATCATCGGTTCCGACATACTTGCCAAATACAACACCGTTATAGACTACGAGAAATATAATATTACGTTTTCAATTGAAGGTCAGCAAATTACATTACCAATGCATTCCGACGAGGACACGGTTGTAAATATTCCGCCTCGTTGCGAAATAATCAAATATTTTAAAGTAAGTACGTGTAGCGATTGTGTAGTTTCCCAGAAGGAAGCTGCCCCAGGTATATTTATAGCAGGCTCTGTTGTAACCCCAACATCACATGGTTTAGTGCCCGTAAGAATATTGAATACAAGAGATAGCGACGCGACATTGAAGAACTTCGCTCCTACGGTAACAGACCTTGATAAATACAACGTCTGCAGTTTCAGGTGTAATGACACTAAATCAGTCGAACGCGTCGACAAAGTTTTACAAACAATAAACACCTCACATCTAAACAAAGAAGAAAACATTACGATGCAAAAAATTATCGCTAAGTATTGCGACGTGTTTTTTCTTGATTCAGATAAGCTTACGCACACGAACATATACAGGGGAGACACACAGGTTAACCCGCAGATAAATCCGATATATTCTAAACCCTATCGATTGCCACATTCGCAAAAACATGAGATCGACAGACAAGTAGAGAAACTTTTGTCCGATGGCATTATAGAAAAGGCTAAGTCACCGTGGTCATCCCCACTATTATTAGTTCCCAAGAAAAAGGATAAGGACGGAAACCGGAAGTGGAGGATAGTGATCGATTACCGCTTGTTAAATAAGCAGATAGTCGATGACAAATTCCCATTGCCATCAATCAACGAGATCTTAGACTCGCTTTCAGGCGCAGTCTATTTTTCTCATTTAGATTTAGCACAAGGCTATCACCAGATAGAATTAGAGCCCAAAAGCCGTCCCTACACAGCATTTACTACCGGCAAAGATCAATACCAAATGTGTCGACTTCCAATGGGACTAAAAACAAGTAGTAGCGCTTTTTCTAGAGCCATGACAATAGCAATGTCAGGACTTAATTACGAACAATGTTTCATATATCTCGACGATCTCATAGTTTTCGGCAACAATCTCCGACAACACAATCTGAATTTAGTTAGAGTACTGGAACGGCTAAGAAAGGTTAATCTTAAACTTAACCCAGGCAAATGCGATTTTTTACGAAAGGAAATTTTATATTTGGGACACGTCATTTCGGCGGAAGGAGTCTCACCCGACCCTTCCAACGTAAAAGCCTTAATGGAATACACGGTTCCTAAGAACGCAAAAGACGTAAAACGATTTGTCGCATTCGCCAACTATTATAGACGTTTCATTCCAAATTTTGCCAACATCGTGAATCCCTTGAACAACCTTACAAGGAAAAATGTGATTTTTACATGGTCCGATGTGGAACAAAAGGCATTCGAAAAGCTCAAGCTAGCCCTACAGACACCACCAGTTTTGCAATATCCAGATTTCGATGCGGATAACATGTTTACTCTAAAAACAGACGCATCCGGCTACTCAATTGGTGCAGTGCTATCCAACGGCAACGACAGGCCAATCGCTTATGCCAGTCGATCCCTAAACAAAGCGGAAAGGAACTACTGCACAATTGAAAAAGAGTTATTAGCCGTGGTTTGGGCAGTGAAGCATTTCAGGCCTTACTTATATGGTCGAAAATTCAAGATCTTCACAGATCATAGGCCATTAGTATATTTGTTTGGAATGACCAATCCGTCTAGCCGTCTTACGAAATTCAGATTAGTGTTAGAAGAATACGATTTTATCATCAATTACGTTAAGGGTTCAGAGAACGTAGTTGCAGACGCCTTATCACGGATAGAGATAGATTCCAACGACTTGAAGGAGGTTAGTAATGGGATTAATGACAGCATTTTTGTTACGACTAGAGCTCAGTCAAGACAGGTAGCTGCCGATCACACCATTACGAACCCAGCAGTCACAGAATCCACCGGCTCCAGGGTAGGCCACCCCGGGGTTGTGGAACTGTTGAAAAGGCCAGCGGGATCTATCGAACTTCGAGTGATAGACAAGGCAAGCTTCAATTCCCTCCAACGTCGTAACGGAACAAGCATGCGTTCCAAGGAAGTATTCCTATACGACGAAGATGCTCTCACAATTTTTATGAAGGAGACTGTAGTTACAATGAGTCCCCAGCAGTACATGCGCTTATTGGCTACACTCCAGGAGTTCTGCGCAGGACACGACATACAGGAAATATGTATAGTCAAAGACAATTCCAGGAACAGCGACTTCCTGAGAAATTTTATTCCATGGAAGAAGAGAGAGCCAAACGATTTAAAGATAAACGTAATAGGAGGAGTGGTAAGAATTGAAGACTACGAAACACAGCAACTAATCATCAACGATTATCATATGCTACGTACAGGAGGACACGGAGGAGTAAACCGAACATTTAACCAGATCAAAAGGTTTTATTATTGGCCAAAACTAAAGCACGACATCGAATCATTCGTGAAACGATGTAGTGATTGCCAAAAACACAAGCACTCAATACCAAACAAAGAACCAATCAAGGTAACGACCACATCGTCATACGCTTTCCAAAAGATTTTTGTAGATCTAGTAGGTCCATTAAACCAAGACCACGAGGAGAACAAGTACATCTTGACACTCCAATGCGAACTAACAAAATTCGTGGAAGCATATCCTATTCAAAGCAAAGAAGCTGCCACAGTA
Organism: Melolontha melolontha; assembly: GCA_935421215.2. Taxonomy (NCBI): domain Eukaryota; kingdom Metazoa; phylum Arthropoda; class Insecta; order Coleoptera; family Scarabaeidae; genus Melolontha; species Melolontha melolontha. Next base: position 64,506,305 of record OW285241.1, on the reverse strand, counting down.
GCCAGAGCCCTGGTCGAGAATTTTATATTAAGATACGCTATTCCCGAACAGATAGCTTCCGACCAAGGAACAGAGTTTATGGCTGCAGTTTTCAAGGAAACTTGCTCAATGTTAGGAATACAGCAATTGAGATCAACTGCTTACCACCACGAAACGTTAGGCGCATTAGAGAATACACATAAGAATCTCGGAGCGTATCTACGAATCCAATTAGATAACCATAAAGACAATTGGTCGACTTGGATACCTTATTGGTGCTTTGCGTTTAATAACACAGTGCATACTGAAACCAAATATACACCGCATGAGTTAGTTTTCGGTAAACACAATCCCCTACCTTCATCAATAACGAACGCGATAGAACCGCTATTCAATTTTGAAAATTACGCCGCAGAAATGAAATACAGACTCCAGACAGCCCTGCACGATGCGAAACATAATTTGATCCTATCGAAAGTTAAGAGGCAAGAAAAGTTAAATAGGAATCGCAGGCACACACACTTTTGTGTCGGCGATCAGGTCTTAATAAAAAACGAAGCAGGGAATAAACTTGAGTCACTGTATAACGGCCCCTTTATAGTAACTAAAACAGACAAGCCGCCAAACATAACGGTTTGCATAAACGGTAAAGACACCGAAATACACAAAAACCGCCTTAAGCATTACCACGCCTAAAAGCAAATACAAATATGTCAATTAGTATAAGTGTTAGAATAAGTGTAAATATGTTAGTAGGAAATAAGAAACTTGTATACATGTAATAAATAAGCAACTATTTTTAAGGTTAGTAGTATATATTTTTAGTGATCACCGTACTACAAGAATAAGAAAGGTATAGATTTTAACATAAGAAAAACAAACACCTCAGCGTTATTTTTCTTAACCCCTAGGGAGGGTGGTGTGATAACGCAATGCAATTTGTGTGTATGCAACAATCTGAACCAGGCCACAGCCTCGTTCCCGTAACGCAAGTGTAACGCATGTTACAAATACGTCCTCGCTCACGCGAGTTGTTTGCAAACACAAGTTGCATGTCAGGGTTGTATAACATTCCCTAAGTAGTACGAGGATGAGCTAATGATATATAACCGACATTCATAGATTCACTTAGACAGTCACGTTCACATATTCAGTCTGAAACAAGAGACAGATTCTTAACCAGAATCATGTCATCTTTTATACTCTCTTTAGATAGACAGTAATAATATTAATGATAAGTATATCATAATGTATATAAACGTTATCCAGTTATAAGTGTTAAATATTAATTATACGATGTTACCCAAACTTCGTGAGTGTCTTACTTTACCATAAGTCGCCCTACCTGTTATCCCGTGGGCTGCCAAAAGGCCCAACATCACAATAGTCTCATTCGCGGCCACTGCGAGACGTTGGAGGGCGCTGAATTAGATGGTATGATTAACGAATTTTATATGTAAAACAATAAGGCTATCACGTGATCTTTATTATCTAATTAAATTAATATAATATATAGCGGAGAATATATGCACGCGACGGTCATTCAGTCAATGTTCAACGTTGAGTTAAGATGCCATCTGTTCAACAATTTAAACAACACTTTTGGTACTAATCCTCACATGGAAGATCTCAAAGTAATTTCATTAATATAATTCTCGTATGAACCTGTCTAAAAATGTAACTGTGTATGAGTAATATTTGTTTTCTTAATAGAACCTGTTTTAGAAATTGTTGCGTAGTTTTTTATGAAATTAGTACATATTTTTTTCCTGGTAGAACTTCTTTTAGCACTTTGAGTTTTTTTCTAGATATAGCATCTCTTGCAACCTCAGACAGTTAGAGCCGTTTTGATGTTATTTTCGACACTCTGCAGGTCACCCTGGCAAAACCTGTCCAGCAACCCCCTTGAGCTCCATCTGTCGCCTCCTGGCCCATTGCTGATCCTGACATCCCTTGCAGGGCCCTGGTATCCCAATTGCAGGCCCTTGGTACCCCGTTACAGGCACCCTGGCACTTCAACCCATCATGAGTCTCCGATCACCTAACTCGCCCAATATAAAATTACAAATTCACCCTGACTTACCTTCCCCCACCACAATTCACACCAAAAAATGCAAAATGAACCTCGATAAGAAAATACATGGGATTTAGCGCTCGAACCCGCCTTATTTATTTACTTTTATTCGTTGATATTAATATAAAGAAATATTCTATAAAGTCGTTAATGTTTTTATGTTCACATACAAAAGTTACTGGAACTACCTACTTCAAAATGGCCCATCTTACAAAGTTCTATTTATTTCGAATGCGCAACGATCCAAACGCAATAACATCTCCATGACAAATTACGAAATTTAATAACGCGTATTTTGGAGCCATAATTTTGTACAACTTCAAATATATATTAATCTGGCAAGATTAATATACATTTTGGTAAACTGAATGTGCTTCAGCTCATTAGCTGTCATTTAAAAAAAACGGTATAATGAATTTGGTTTTGGACATACATCTTTAAAGAATTAGCTTCGTAAAGCCTAAAAAGATTATCCCAAATATAATTGTCATATTACCGCCCCCTAGATATCTATGTAACGTGTGTTCATTTGAAAAGTCAATCTAGGTTACTTTGAAATTTTGATAGAATAAGACGCAAATATATTAGTATGTGTTTGTTGTTCCGTAAACGTAAATCCTAATAACATTTGATAATGTCAATCACAAATATCAGTTAGTGCATAAATAATCGTGCGTCGATTCTGGTTTAAATAAATTGCTTCTCAGTTTTAAAATGGCTTTCACTTTAGAGCATAAATTTTTTTTTGTCCAGGCTTATTTTCGAAGTGGTAATAAAATTGATGGTTTATGGGTTTATTCAGTTCAAGATTGCATGGTAGAATTTCAAGTTGAGTTTTCACATTTTGTAATAGATTATATACAATTTAAGAATACTTTGGATAGAACTTTTTTCTGAAACTGGTAGTCTCTTTAGAAAATCAGGCAGCGGAGCAGTTAAGAAACGTACACTTCAAGTTGTCAATCGTGTTGAAGTAATAATGGAAAATGAACCACAAACATCTGTTCGACATTTGAGTCAACAAATAAACCTTTCTGTTGGTACAACTCACAAGTTATTAAAAAAATATATCCAACTTTATCCATACCGTGTCACAGCAGTACAAGAATTGTTAGAAATTGATTACCCACGTAGACTACAGTTTTGTAATTTGTTTGTAAATATGAACAATAATGGAGAACTTTCGCAAAGAGTCATCTTTACTGATGAAGCATGGTTTTATAAAACGGGATACCTAAATTCACAAAATACAAGAATTTGGAGTAGTGAAAATCCACATGTAATTAATGAAGAATCGCTACATCCAGAGAAAATTGGTGTTTAGGCAGCGATAAGCCAAAGGCGAATCATTGGACCAATATTTTTTCAGGGAACGCTAACTGCTCAAAGATACCGTACGGAAATTTTACAACCATTTGTCAATCAGTTGCATGATGATGAACTTCAAAATGCATATTTCCAACAAGACGGAGCACCTTGTCACTGTACTGCCTTTGGACTATTTAAGAGAATTTTTTGATGAGCGTATAATTAGTCGAAATACTGAAATTGCCTGGCCTGCACGTTCATGCGATTTAACACCTTGCGACTTCTTTTTGTGGCTATATCTAAAAAATAACATATTTCGAACACCTATATTGAATTAGATTGATATGCTACAGAGAATCGAACAGAAATGCATGGAAATTAATAACAATCCAGTAATGTTGCAGAATATCATCAAAAATTTTGAACGGAGGATTTTAAAGTGCATTGATCTTGAAGGACAACATTTTCAACATTTGTTATAGTTTTCCATAAATACCTATTATTTGTTATTTATTTGTATGTATGGAACTGTCAAAATATAGGACTTCGTAGGTTAAGTAGTAAATTTTAATTTACGACATACTTCAAAATGTTCTCAGTAAATCACATGCTACTAGATTGACTTTTCAAATGAACACTTGTTATTCACTGTATATACCGTAACTTAACACCAACCCAAAAGATAGTTCGTATCAATTGATCCAAAGCCTCTCCGGTATGCTTTGCTCGTTGATTCATGATTTATAACTTCATAGATAACTAAAGTTAGATCTATACATAACAAGTGTTCATTTGAAAAGTCAATCTAGTAGCATGTGATTCACTGAGAACATTTTGAAGTAACGGGTGTTCAGAAACATTCGAAGTCAAGTGGGCTCTGAACAAAAAATCGTATATCTTTACTTAAGTATCTGATTTGTAATAATTATTAAATGTCAACTGTTGTCTGTCAAAAATTGTCAGAATCTAATATCGAAGATACTAATTTATATTTTTTAATTTTGAAAATGGTATTTACTAACGTACACAAAGCATTCGTGGTTGAAGCATATTTTCGAAATGGTCAAAAGATCGATGGCCAGTGGAAGTATTCATTTCAAGCTTGTTTGAAAGAATTTCGAGATGAATTTCCTTGCTTTTGATTATAATACTTTTCAGTGTACACTAATCAGAATTGTTCCAGTTTTTCGACAAACTGGTAGTGTGGGACGCCAAGAGGGTGGTGGGCGACCAAAAGTCCGGACAGAAGAAGTGATGGGAATGTTAGAGAAATAATGACTGATGCGAACTCTTGCTCAACAAACCGGGTTGTCAGTTGGTTCTTGCCATAAAGTTTTAAAAGAAGATTTACAGTTATTTCCATATCGTATAACTTGTTTGCAAGAAATCCTCGATATTGATTATCCGCGACGAGTAGTATTTTGCGAATGGTTTACAAATAATTTTAATGATGATGTCCTAGACAAAACTTTCTTTTCAGACGAAGCATGGTTTCATGTTAGTGGATATGTTAACTCGCAAAACATGAGAATGTGGAGTGATAAAAAGCCCAATAGTTTTTATGTTGAAGCTCCTTTACATCCTCAGAAAGTTGGTGTTTGGTGCGCTATAAGTAGAAGAAGGATTATTGGTCCAATTTTTTTAATGGTACCTTGACTGCAGAAAGATATCGACAGGAAATACTATTGCCTTTTTTTAATCAACTTCGCGATGATGAACTAGCTTTGGGATACTTTCAACAAGATGGTGCTAGAGCTCACACAGCGGGGGAAACAATGAATATGTTACAAGAAGTGTTTGGAAATCGTTTAATTAGTTTGAACAGCGATTATGAATTTTCTCCAAGATCTTGTGATCTTACACCGTGTGATTACTATTTATGGCCTTTTTTAAAAAATTCAATTTATCAAGTACCAGTGCAAGATTATATAGATCTCCAAGACAGAATTATAAATAAAATTAGTGAAATTAGAAATAGTCCTATACTGCAAAATGTATTTAGTAGCATTCGGAGGAGGTGCGTAAAATGCTTGGAAGAAGGTGGTGGACATTTTCAACATCTTTTATAATTATGGTCATTATTGTTGGTAATTTATACAACTACAATTTATGATATTTATTATAAGGTTGTAATCTAAGGACTCTACAAACAATTTATTTGTTTCAAATTTATTTTAAGCCATTTCTTACAATAATTTATTGAATGTTAATATAACGGGTGTTCAGAAACATTCGAAGTCAAGTGGGCTCTGAACAAAAAATCGTATATCTTTAAGTATCTGATTTGTAATAATTATTAAATGTGAACTGTTGTCTGTCAAAAATCAATCTATCTCAGACATGACTTCATATTTTCAAGGACTACTTTGACTTCGAATGTTTCTGAACACCCATTATTAAACTAGTACGATAACTAGATACTATTGTTACTATAAGATGAATAAAACCTTTACTTGTAAAGTTATTTCCTCTTAATTCTGCATTGTCTTTTTACATGTTACTACAGATTAGATGAGCTTTATTACACAAGAATGAATAGCATATATTAATTGGATTATGTAATTTTTTCCAGTTAGCGCATGGAGAGGTGCAAGAATTCTCTAAAATATCAAAATACTTAATTTGAAATTTGCAAATTAATTACTGTTACCTTCTAAAATCATTATTTGACTAGTTTATGTGAATTAATATGGCATATTAAAGTAATATATTTCGACATAAACTGACATTTGCGTGTATGCTAACCTATAAAATTGTATTAAGTAAATGTATCAATCTATATCAGACATGACTTCATATTTTCAAGGACTACTTTGACTTCGAATGTTTCTGAACACCCGTTATGTCGTAAATTAAAATTTACTACTTAACCTACGAAGTCGTATATTTTGACAGCTTCATACATACAAATAAATAACAAATAATAGGTATTTATTGAAAACTATAACAAATGTTGAAAATGTTGTCCTTCAAGATCAATGCACTTTAAAATCCTATGCATATCTTTTTTTAATAACTTGTGAGTTGTACCAACAGAAAGGTTTACTTGTTGACTCAAATGTCGAACAGATGTTTGTGGTTCATTTTCCATTATTTCTTTAACACGATTGACAACTTAAGGTGTACGTTTCTTAACTGCTCCGCTGCCTGATTTTCTTAAGAGACTACCAGTTTCAGAAGAAAGTTTTAAAATTCTATTCAAAGTATTCTTAAATTGTATATAATCTATTACAAAATGTGGAAACTCAACTTGAAATTCTACCATGCAATCTTGAACTGAATAAACCATCAATTTTATTACCACTTCGAAAATAAGCCTGGACTAAAAAAAAATTATATTCTAAAGTGAAAACCATTTTAAAACTGAGAAGCAATTTATTTAAACCAGAATCGACGCACGATTATTTATGCACTAACTGATATTTGTGATTGACATTATCAAATGTCATTTGGATTTACGTTTACGGAACAACAAACACATACAAATATATTTGCGTCTTATTCTATCAAAATTTCAAAGTAACCTAGATTGACTTTTCAAGTGAACACTTGTTATAACATAAAAAAAACAGCAGTTGACTGTTCAGGTCGTCGAACTGATTCTCACCGACAAAAATTATTGGTGAAAAAAGTAACATAACTCCTAATTTCTAATTTCTTGAGTATCATTAATCATGTTCCAACTGTAGCCTTTGATGATTACTGTACCTTCAAATCTGACCTGTGTACTACGGTGCGCTTGCCAGAAGTTCTTTAAAAGACCCTTGATAATCGACCAAAATAGAGTACGTATCGCTGTCGAACAATGAGCTGCATAAGCCAACAAAACACTGAATTCATAAGTCATCGACTATCTAGTCCTAACCTAGCACCTAACGATTTCATTTTATTGCATGAATTCAAAGATTATTTTGCATACTGCATGAGTCCTGAAGAAAATGGTAATACGGTTTGCTAGGGATACAGTAGGCATTAGGATAACACCATCAGAGTGGCCTGCGAGAATTACGATAACTTGCATATTGCAAATGAATCGCAGTGTCTAGTTATTCGCCTAGTTTTTCAATTGTAATCCGCACTATTTTACCCGCGTTCTTATGTGGCATAATTTGCATTTCTCTGAACTGATGCGCAACAAACATGATGTGGAGTTGTTCCCATATCCAAGATTTTTTTCAAATTGTGAAACATAATCCCATGCACTTATTCTGTGTCTTAATCATGGGTTGCATTGATCCAGTTCTAATAACATCTTCCGTCGAAGGTTTTTAACTAGCTTGTCCCTGTGTTAATAGACAATTCCCAGATTCCCAGAAAAATACTCTTATGCTGTACAATATCTGATATATTCAGATTTTATACTGCTCTTCTTACTTCGAAAACAACACCACATTAGATTGACAGTTAATACGCTACTCTGATCTTCTCATGAATGCAAATGGGAGAGAGTCTCTAAGCTTAGGTAAATATATAACTAGTGTAGTATAAACGACATTATCTTGTTGACTGGTGTCTATACAACTGTGTCGCAACTATTTAAATTCCAATATTCCTTTATAAGCCGTACTTTAAAGGTTGCAGATGGACAGTTTCTGCTCCGTACAGAACAATAACAGTCAGGGATGCTATGTCAGATTTGCCTGACATTAAAAACGGTTGTAATCGCAAAGAAATGCCTTACGATTCAGAACCGATGTCACATTTTCAACGACAATTGAGAGGCACAGAGGACACATCAAACGTAGTAAGAGATCATGTCTGCAAAGAAATGGCGCCCTTAGTCGAAGCCAGAATGTCGTATATACCACTTGCGCCTGGTTCTGACTGGCGAGAGTTACCTAATATGGTTGTAAGACTGAGCGACGGATCTTATACAAATAAATTGAAGTACCCACATAAGTAAGTAAATATTTATTTTATTTTTTTAATACTCTAGTCAATTTTAATAGGTTTTGCCCAATTTGAAAATGATTGATGTTTACTCTCTGTTGGGTTTCTATATTATTGTTCACCATAACTGTTAATGGGATATTTTCTATGTAATTTATATATTATATAATTATTATCTATAATGATTTATTTGTAATACCAGAAAGTATAGATGCTGAGGCATGAGTTATTATTATATAGGAAGGATATTTGGCAGGAACATGACCTTTAAACATAACATTATTATGGGTGTTTTATTTTTCTACATAATTGTCTTCCAACTCTATTCATTTAAACCAGGTATTATATGCCAATTTTTTTATGTCTTCCAAAAAGTAGGATCTTTCAAACCTAGCAAAAGAGATTTTTGTTTCAGCGTGGACAACCTCGTCCGATCCGAATCTCTGCCTTCTGAGCCATTTTAGATTCAAAATTTTAAAAAATCACAGTAGGTCAGATCAGGCGAATATGGAGGACGAAACAGCAAATTGTTTCAACGAGCACAACCTCGTACAATCCGAATTTCCACGTTCTGAGTCACTTCTTTAGGTTCGGAAATAAAGAAAATCACAGGGGTCAGATTAGGCAAATATGGAGGACGAAACAACAATTTTAAATCTACTTCGATCAATCTGCTGGCTACAATTATAGATGAATGAGTTATGCATTATCATAGTGACATACTTTTTTTTCGACAAATGTGGTCGTTTTTTAATTCACACATTAAGATGGTCCAATTACTTAGAATAATACGTGCGATCTTTCTTTTCTTTTTCACATAATCAATATAGATTTAAAATATTTTGGCCATAATCTTTCTAGTAAAACAACTTTTGCCTTTGTTGGTGCCCGTTTTCCAACAAAAGTCCATTGGTTCGATTGTTGTTTCGCTTCCGGCGTAAAGTGATGGATCCACAGTAATATAACGCCGCAAAAATTCACTTGGATTGCACTTGTACATCTTCAAACATTGCGTGGAAGTTGTCCCGCGATTTCGTTTTTGGTTGTCGTAACAGTAAACGCGGCATCCATCTTGCCGATAACTTTTTCATAACAAAATATTCGTGGAAGATATTGAATACGCGTTCAATAGATATGTTTACAGCCCGAGCTACTTCACACACACAATCGGGAATCTTTCAACACCATATTACAGACTTTGTTAATAATTTCCTCGTCGGTAGTCACTGTAAAGGAAGGACTTCGGCACTCGACGTCATCGGTGTCCATATTTTCGTTTTCTTTATGTTTTTTTCATCTTCGTAGACTAGTTTTCAAGGAGCTATTAACTCAAGCTACCTAAAATATTGAAATAATATACCTAAATTGGTGCTGATAAGGACAGCTTCTGGACTCAAGCAAGCTTCAACCTTATATCATATTGTTAATAAGATTGAAAATTGCATGGGCGTAAGTTAATCTTGTAATCATTTGTGCGAAATAATATACTATCTATACACGTAAAGTTTCAACACCTAGTAAATATTCAAATTATGAAAATATTTTATGTAAAAAAATGAAACGTAGAATGTCATAATTTTATGAATTTTTATTATTGCCCGTTATTGATCAACTAATAATATTTTCATACTTCGTAGTAGTTATTGAGAACTAGTTCATTTAGTTACAAAATATAGACAGATTTATACAAACAAAATACATTAAATACTTCATTACATCCTCATTGAGTCTTTTCACTTGATTTATTATTAGTTTCCACTAATTGAATAATTCTAATTCTTTTTTATATTGGTTTGCCGACTTGGCGTTGTACAATGTAAAATTATGATTCACTAACTTAATGATTTTTGTGACATTTAAAAAATAATTCCAAGTTTTTTCAAATGAAATTGCTGACAGGATTAAATAAAATGTTGTACGATATACGTCCGGCAAAATATTTTTTACAGTAATCGTTTCGAAATTCTTGAACATCTCACTCGCCGAAACATTTGTAATATCAAATATATTTCCAAAAATTTTTGAAATATTTAGGAAACTTGAACTTAATGTCAAAATGTTCATTTTGTAATGTTTCATAAATGTGCCTTGAAATATTTAAAGAACATATATAAATAATACAGTTTTTTATAGATACGGTGGTTACCGACTATAAGGAACACCACGGCTAGTTCTGCGATTATTATATAGGCAGCGTTGAATATTCCTTCACGCTCTGTCTTAATAATATCTGCGAGATAGCAAGGTAGTTATGTTTGTTGAATGTGTCTCTTCTCCAACAGGGGCGTATTGATAATCATGTAGAAATGTGAAATACGTATCTACGTCTTTGGAGAAGATACATTCAAAAATACATATGAACTTGTATTGTGTTCTTCACACCCCATTTTTAATAATATTATATATTATTAAAAATACTTTTGTATGATACAAAATTGGTAGGTTTTACTTACTCAAGTATGTTTCAAATTATGTTGTTATATACGTATTCGGTTTACGCCGACAAGTAGTGAAGACACGATAATATAGTTTTTTATAGATACGGTGGTTACCGACTATAAGGAACACCACGGCTAGTTCTGCGATTATTATATAGACAGCGTTGAATATTCCTTCAGGCTCTGTCTTAATAATATCTGCGAGATAGCAAGGTAGTTATGTTTGTTGAATGTGTCTCTTCTCCAACAGGGGCATATTGATAATCATGTAGAAATGTGAAATACGTATCTACGTCTTTGGAGAAGATACATTCAAAAATACATATGAACTTGTATTGTGTTCTTCACACCCCATTTTTAATAATATTATATATTATTAAAAATACTTTTGTATTATTAAAACTTGTATTAAACGCTAATTACCTATAGGTGTCTGATTATGCATTTGATTGCGAATAGAAAAGGAATCTAAAAACAATATTGCTGTAATATTACAATTGTTGTTTCTTCACGTTTATATATGTTGAATTTATTCGGCATTTACTTGATGAAGATCCATAATTTAAAATAGAAATAAAACTACGGTTCTAATCTTCACTTTTAATCTTTAATCGTAACACGACAATTGTTTCGCCAGCACAGTGGCTTCCTCAGGTGCTTACATCTAAAGAGTATTAAAGATTAAAAGTGAAGATTAGAACCGTAGTTTTATTTCTATTTTAAATTATGGATCTTCATCAAGTAAATGCCGAATCAATTCAACATATATAAACGTGAAGAAACAACAATTGTAATATTACAGCAATATTGTTTTTAGATTCCTTTTCTATTCGCAATCAAATGCATAATCAGACACCTATAGGTAATTAGCGTTTAATACAAGTTTTAATAATACAAAAGTATTTTTAATAATATATAATATTATTAAAAATGGGATGTGAAGAACACAATACAAGTTCATATGTATTTTTGAATGTATCTTCTCCAAAGACGTAGATACGTATTTCACATTTCTACATGATTATCAATACGCCCCTGTTGGAGAAGAGACACATTCAACAAACATAACTACCTTGCTATCTCGCAGATATTATTAAGACAGAGCGTGAAGGAATATTCAACGCTGTCTATATAATAATCGCAGAACTAGCCGTGGTGTTCCTTATAGTCGGTAACCACCGTATCTATAAAAAACTGTATTATCGTGTCTTCACTACTTGAGTAAGTAAAACCTACCAATTTTGTATAATACAAAAGTATTTTTAATAATATATAATATTATTAAAATGGGGTGTGAAGAACACAATACAAGTTCATATGTATTTTTGAATGTATCTTCTCCAAAGACGTAGATACGTATTTCACATTTCTACATGATTATCAATACGCCCCTGTTGGAGAAGAGACACATTCAACAAACATAACTACCTTGCTATCTCGCAGATATTATTAAGACAGAGCGTGAAGGAATATTCAACGCTGTCTATATAATAATCGCAGAACTAGCCGTGGTGTTCCTTATAGTCGGTAACCACCGTATCTATAAAAAACTGTATTATCGTGTCTTCACGTTGAATATTCCTTCACGCTCTGTCTTAATAATATCTGCGAGATAGCAAGGTAGTTATGTTTGTTGAATGTGTCTCTTCTCCAACAGGGGCGTATTGATAATCATGTAGAAATGTGAAATACGTATCTACGTCTTTGGAGAAGACACATTCAAAAATACATATGAACTTGTATTGTGTTCTTCACACCCCATTTTTAATAATATTATATATTATTAAAAATACTTTTGTATTATACAAAATTGGTAGGTTTTACTTACTCAAGTATGTTTCAAATTATGTTGTTATATACGTATTCGGTTTACGCCGACAAGTAGTGAAGACACGATAATACAGTTTTTTATGGATACGGTGGTTACCGACTATAAGGAACACCACGGCTAGTTCTGCGATTATTATATAGACAGCGTTGAATCTTCCTTCACGCTCTGTCTTAATAATATCTGCGAGATAACAAGGTAGTTATGTTTGTTGAATGTGTCTCTTCTCCAACAGGGGCGTATTGATAATCATGTAGAAATGTGAAATACGTATCTACGTCTTTGGAGAAGACACATTCAAAAATACATATGAACTTGTATTGTGTTCTTCACACCCCATTTTTAATAATATTATATATTATTAAAAATACTTTTGTATTATACAAAATTGGTAGGTTTTACTTACTCAAGTATGTTTCAAATTATGTTGTTATATACGTATTCGGTTTACGCCGACAAGTAGTGAATACACGATAATACAGTTTTTTATAGATACGGTGGTTACCGACTATAAGGAACACCACGGCTAGTTCTGCGATTATTATATAGACAGCGTTGAATATTCCTTCACGCTCTGTCTTAATAATATCTGCGAGATAGCAATGTAGTTATGTTTGTTGAATGTGTCTCTTCTCCAACAGGGGCGTATTGATAATCATGCAAAAATGTGAAATACGTATCTACGTCTTTGGAGAAGATACATTCAAAAATACATATGAACTTGTATTGTGTTCTTCACACCCCATTTTTAATAATATTATATATTATTAAAAATACTTTTGTATTATACAAAATTGGTAGGTTTTACTTACTCAAGTATGTTTCAAATTATGTTGTTATATACGTATTCGGTTTACGCCGACAAGTAGTGAAGACACGATAATACAGTTTTTTATAGATACGGTGGTTACCGACTATAAGGAACACCACGGTTAGTTCTGCGATTATTATATAGACAGCGTTGAATATTCCTTCACGCTCTGTCTTAATAATATCTGCGAGATAACAAGGTAGTTATGTTTGTTGAGTGTGTCTCTTCTCCAACAGGGGCGTATTGATAATCATGTAGAAATGTGAAATACGTATCTACGTCTTTGGAGAAGATACATTCAAAAATACATATGAACTTGTATTGTGTTCTTCACACCCCATTTTTAATAATATTATATATTATTAAAAATACTTTTGTATTATACAAAATTGGTAGGTTTTACTTACTCAAGTATGTTTCAAATTATGTTGTTATATACGTATTCGGTTTACGCCGACAAGTAGTGAAGACACGATAATATAGTTTTTTATAGATACGGTGGTTACCGACTATAAGGAACACCACGGCTAGTTCTGCGATTATTATATAGACAGCGTTGAATATTCCTTCACGCTCTGTCTTAATAATATCTGCGAGATAGCAAGGTAGTTATGTTTGTTGAATGTGTCTCTTCTCCAACAGGGGCATATTGATAATCATGTAGAAATGTGAAATACGTATCTACGTCTTTGGAGAAGATACATTCAAAAATACATATGAACTTGTATTGTGTTCTTCACACCCCATTTTTAATAATATTATATATTATTAAAAATACTTTTGTATTATTAAAACTTGTATTAAACGCTAATTACCTATAGGTGTCTGATTATGCATTTGATTGCGAATAGAAAAGGAATCTAAAAACAATATTGCTGTAATATTACAATTGTTGTTTCTTCACGTTTATATATGTTGAATTTATTCGGCATTTACTTGATGAAGATCCATAATTTAAAATATAAATAAAACTACGGTTCTAATCTTCACTTTTAATCTTTAATCGTAACACGACAATTGTTTCGCCAGCACAGTGGCTTCCTCAGGTGCTTACATCTAAAGAGTATTAAAGATTAAAAGTGAAGATTAGAACCGTAGTTTTATTTCTATTTTAAATTATGGATCTTCATCAAGTAAATGCCGAATCAATTCAACATATATAAACGTGAAGAAACAACAATTGTAATATTACAGCAATATTGTTTTTAGATTCCTTTTCTATTCGCAATCAAATGCATAATCAGACACCTATAGGTAATTAGCGTTTAATACAAGTTTTAATAATACAAAAGTATTTTTAATAATATATAATATTATTAAAAATGGGATGTGAAGAACACAATACAAGTTCATATGTATTTTTGAATGTATCTTCTCCAAAGACGTAGATACGTATTTCACATTTCTACATGATTATCAATACGCCCCTGTTGGAGAAGAGACACATTCAACAAACATAACTACCTTGCTATCTCGCAGATATTATTAAGACAGAGCGTGAAGGAATATTCAACGCTGTCTATATAATAATCGCAGAACTAGCCGTGGTGTTCCTTATAGTCGGTAACCACCGTATCTATAAAAAACTGTATTATCGTGTCTTCACTACTTGAGTAAGTAAAACCTACCAATTTTGTATAATACAAAAGTATTTTTAATAATATATAATATTATTAAAATGGGGTGTGAAGAACACAATACAAGTTCATATGTATTTTTGAATGTATCTTCTCCAAAGACGTAGATACGTATTTCACATTTCTACATGATTATCAATACGCCCCTGTTGGAGAAGAGACACATTCAACAAACATAACTACCTTGCTATCTCGCAGATATTATTAAGACAGAGCGTGAAGGAATATTCAACGCTGTCTATATAATAATCGCAGAACTAGCCGTGGTGTTCCTTATAGTCGGTAACCACCGTATCTATAAAAAACTGTATTATCGTGTCTTCACGTTGAATATTCCTTCACGCTCTGTCTTAATAATATCTGCGAGATAGCAAGGTAGTTATGTTTGTTGAATGTGTCTCTTCTCCAACAGGGGCGTATTGATAATCATGTAGAAATGTGAAATACGTATCTACGTCTTTGGAGAAGACACATTCAAAAATACATATGAACTTGTATTGTGTTCTTCACACCCCATTTTTAATAATATTATATATTATTAAAAATACTTTTGTATTATACAAAATTGGTAGGTTTTACTTACTCAAGTATGTTTCAAATTATGTTGTTATATACGTATTCGGTTTACGCCGACAAGTAGTGAAGACACGATAATACAGTTTTTTATGGATACGGTGGTTACCGACTATAAGGAACACCACGGCTAGTTCTGCGATTATTATATAGACAGCGTTGAATATTCCTTCACGCTCTGTCTTAATAATATCTGCGAGATAACAAGGTAGTTATGTTTGTTGAATGTGTCTCTTCTCCAACAGGGGCGTATTGATAATCATGTAGAAATGTGAAATACGTATCTACGTCTTTGGAGAAGACACATTCAAAAATACATATGAACTTGTATTGTGTTCTTCACACCCCATTTTTAATAATATTATATATTATTAAAAATACTTTTGTATTATACAAAATTGGTAGGTTTTACTTACTCAAGTATGTTTCAAATTATGTTGTTATATACGTATTCGGTTTACGCCGACAAGTAGTGAATACACGATAATACAGTTTTTTATAGATACGGTGGTTACCGACTATAAGGAACACCACGGCTAGTTCTGCGATTATTATATAGACAGCGTTGAATATTCCTTCACGCTCTGTCTTAATAATATCTGCGAGATAGCAATGTAGTTATGTTTGTTGAATGTGTCTCTTCTCCAACAGGGGCGTATTGATAATCATGCAAAAATGTGAAATACGTATCTACGTCTTTGGAGAAGATACATTCAAAAATACATATGAACTTGTATTGTGTTCTTCACACCCCATTTTTAATAATATTATATATTATTAAAAATACTTTTGTATTATACAAAATTGGTAGGTTTTACTTACTCAAGTATGTTTCAAATTATGTTGTTATATACGTATTCGGTTTACGCCGACAAGTAGTGAAGACACGATAATACAGTTTTTTATAGATACGGTGGTTACCGACTATAAGGAACACCACGGTTAGTTCTGCGATTATTATATAGACAGCGTTGAATATTCCTTCACGCTCTGTCTTAATAATATCTGCGAGATAACAAGGTAGTTATGTTTGTTGAGTGTGTCTCTTCTCCAACAGGGGCGTATTGATAATCATGTAGAAATGTGAAATACGTATCTACGTCTTTGGAGAAGATACATTCAAAAATACATATGAACTTGTATTGTGTTCTTCACACCCCATTTTTAATAATATTATATATTATTAAAAATACTTTTGTATTATACAAAATTGGTAGGTTTTACTTACTCAAGTATGTTTCAAATTATGTTGTTATACAAGTTTTAATGACAAAAAGAATACATAATAGAATTAATTATTTATATTTTATTATTTACTTATTACATTTTGCCCTTTGCTCTAGTGATAATTAACATAGTTTTATGAGTGTTCGTAGTTCCCTAAATGTTCTTTAAAAGTTATTATTATAAGTCGATCTCACAAGCCTATATTTTATTTAGCTGTTTAGTTAGAAAGGACTTATAGGGTTTCGACAAATAATTGTTATGCGTCATTCCCACATACTGAGTAGAAGGTAGAATTTGCAATCTTCAATTATTATTATTTTCAATTTTGTTTATTTATTTCATATTACGATTAACAAACTATATACAAATATTAATGTAATTCTTATTACATGAGGTCTATATTTGTTCCAACTTAAGTCTCGGTTCTTTCTCTAAAAATAAGTACATAAACTTACTGTTTTAGTATTTCGTTATTCATTGTCATATTTAATGACACAATTTATGTTAAATAGAGATAACCTACATAAGAACATAAAATAAATACTCTGCAGTGCCTTTTTATTTAATTAGATCCAAAAAACAGGCCAATGGTGAACCTAATAAGGGAGTCTGTCAGTGCGCCACTGGCAAAGGAGGCTGCGATCCTGCAGATAGACAATTCAATACGTTGATTCCATGGTGTTTACCGCATACGGCGGATAGGCACAATCATTGGGCCGGCTTATACGGTCGCTTGGAATGGGATGGTTTTTTTAGCACAACCGTAACAAATCCTGAGCCAATGGGCAAACAAGGCAGAGGTAAACAATTTTATAGTTATAATTATATTACATATATGCCGTTCTTACCTGTTAAATTTGGACCAAAAGGAAAATTAGAAATTTCTTATTGTTTATTAAATATCACATTGCCAGCGCATATATAAAAATAATTGACCATTTCGGGCATTAGAAAAGTATGTTATTAATAATAACATACTTATTATTATGCATTACCATATTTTAAGAATTATTGAAATAATCCCACCGATGCAGTTTCTTAACATGCGTATATGTCTGTTTTTATACACAGTACTGTATACTTCTTGAAGTACTTAGTTTTATACTTGATTCTTGTTTTAAAATTTCATCTTAAAATAGTTCCAACGTATTTCGTCGAATTCTTACGAAGTCTGTGCTAATAATGGCCGGGTCGGCACACCAGAAGCGTGCGCTTGATAGTAAGAAAATAAAATAAATAGATATATCTTTTTAGCAGTAAATAAATAGCTATATACAACGTATAAAATACCGTAATACAATACGTACATGTGGTTCATAAAGTATTTATTTGCAGTCCAAGGCCAAATTTAAGGCATAAGAATACCTTAAAATGACTAACGTGTGTAGTATTACAGCATGTATTTATGTGTGTTAAAAAGAGATAAAGTACAATTTACGGTTCGCGCTTTGAGCAGTACGAACTGCAAATTAATTGTACATCTGGACGCCGTATGAAGCGCCGATAGAATTTGCGCACTCTATTTATCAGCAATATATTTAAAAAGATTATTCAATCTAGTAAATATCTCTATATATAATACGAAAATTAATCTATAATATGTATTAATATTCTGTACACCTAACAAAAATTCCAGTCTGACACCTGCAAATGAATCGAGAGGGAGCATGGTAATCTACCTTCGCATTTTCCTCACTATTCACTAATGAGAGGCAGCAAAATTCTTGCTTTTACTTATACAAACTATTTATTTTTCTTAAATGTAATAGTATTTGTCACAATAACTTTTTTAGTACTACATCCTGACCAACATAGGGTTGTTAGTGTCAGAGAATGCGCTCGAAGTCAAGGTTTTCCAGATCGTTATCAATTCAGTGGAAATATATTGGACAAACACCGTCAAGTTGGAAATGCAGTTCCTCCACCTTTAGGAACGGCGTTAGGTATAGAAATAAGAAAGGCATTGATCAAAACGCTCAAGAAGGACATTAAATAACAAACCTTTCAAATTATGTTACTCCATATTTATATTTGTATATACATAATTATAAAACTTGTTTTATTCTCAATAAAAAAGTTCATTATTATACATATTTTAATAGTGTCATAGTTACGTTTACATTATACAAGGTGTCCCATATCGTTATGTTCAAATTTTGGGAGTGTAAAGTAGACTTCATTCCAAGTAACAAAAACGCAAAATTTGTATATTCATTTTTATTTGTTTCAAAGTTACAGATCTATGAATGTGATTGAAAGATCATGAAAAAAAATGTAATCCTAAAGTCAATACAAACTGATTTTATTTAAAAAAAGTTATACGATTCAATAACAGGTCTGTGATTGTTAACGTCGCATAATAAAATGTTATCCTAAAATAAATAAACGTGTCGTAGTGCATAGAGTAATTTCTTGGAGATCTACAAAAAAGAGTACTGGAAATTGATTGATGATAAAGAAGGTTCTAACTTATTTCGTAAGTGTTGAACCATGAATATCATACAATAAACAAATGTTCAGATGACTGTTAACGTTACATTTTTTAATAAAGGATTACGTTACGTTTCAGTTCATACAACAGCTTATTAGTGAGTGAACACGTTTTCTTTATTCAAAATGCCTTACCGATTTTCTTCTCAAGAGTATGCGGACATGCATTTTGTGTATGGCTACTGTAACGGCAGTGCACGTCAAGCAGTTATTGAATACCGACATCGGTTTCCCGATAGGCGCATTCTTCATTACAGAACGTTTCTGGAAGTACACAGACAATTTCGGGAATGCGAACTGCGTGATTATCTTTTCGACCGAGGAGTAAATTTGCCAGCAGACTTAGAGGAAGAAGCAGTAGCTATTGTTACAAGGATCCAACTCTCAGTGTACCTCGAATCACTAGACAACTAGGAGTGCAAACGTGAGGGCTTATATCCATGTCACTATCGCAGAGGACACGGTTTGCTTGAGGCAGACTACTATGCTCGTCTAGTTTATTCTACCTGGATATTAAGACAGTCACGGCAGAACAGTCCTTTGGAGAGATGAATCTACGTTCACGAGAAGTGGTGTTACAAATCTGAGAAACCTGCACAGGTGGTCATCAGAAAATCCCAAAGCTATACGCCCATCTAAATTTCAACATGAATTTTCTATTAACGTTTGGGCGGCCCTAATCGATGACTTGTTGATTGGGCCTGTCGTTCCTCCTGGGAGGTTAAATGCGGACAATTACCTTCAATTTCTATTGACGAACTGCCAGGTCTTTTAGAGGATGTCCCACAGAATGTTCGACGAGACATTTGGTATCACATGGATGGGGCACCACCACATTTCGGAATTGCTGTCCGAAATTGGGTTAACGTCAATTATTGGTCGAGGTGGTCCTGTTGCATGGCCAACCAGATCGCCCGATCTTAATCCCCTTGACTTTTATTTATGGGGGTACATGAAAAATTTAGTCTACGCGCAAGTTTCGAACACAAGAGGAGAGTTGTTGGATCGCATGCACCTGGCTGCCGAGCAAATTCGAAAAAACAAGTATGAAATTCGGATAAGTACTTCTTCTGTGGGCTTACGGACGCAAGCCTGCATTCAACAAGGAGGTGCACATTTCGAAAATATGAACTTTTTTAAATAAAATCAGTTTTTATTGTCTTTAGGATTACATTTTTTTTCATGATCTGACAATCACATTCATAGATCTGTAACTTTGAAACAAATAAAAATGGATATACAAGTTTTGCGTTTTTGTTACTTGAAATGAAGTCTACTTTACACTCCTAAAATTAGAACATATCGATACGGGACACCTTGTATAAAACCTCACTTAAAATCCCTAATCTCCTTTATCCCAAGAAGCAGTAAAAGCATCTATATAATTAGAGAGGTTCATTTAAGTAAAATCCCACCGACAGTACTAATGCGTGCATGGAAATCGGCCCATTGTAAACTTTTGACTTTTAAATTTATTAAAATATATTTCGGCTTCTTAAACTTAAAATTGTGGAATTAATAGATGAAACAAATTATTTTTTTTATTGCTTAAGGAAGTATGGTTTATCAAAAATTAACTAAATTAACACTTAATTTTTAATGGTATGACCCTATTAACATATACGATTAGGCATAGATCTAATCAAGTTCGATATAGTTTCTTGTGGGATGTCAACCCACTCTTCTACTGCAACAATAAGCTCTGCGATCGAGGTTGGGGTACGAGGTCTAGCACGATTGGATTAAAGTCTGGACTGTATGCTGGCCAATCCATAACCCGAAAACCGAGTTCTGTAATGTAATCTTGCACGATACTTGCGGTGTGTGCCCTAGCATTTGTCTTGCATAAAAATAAATTCGTCTCCAATGTAGTCGACGTAGGGTACCATATGAACTGCTAAAGTCTCCTCCCGTGACCATGGACGTTCCTAATGGGTCAGTCCGTGTTCCCATAGAAATTGCACCCCAGTTCATGCAAGAACCACCTCCATAAACATTGCGCTCTACAATGCAGCATTCTGAAAATCACTCTCCTGGTCTTCGGTACAGTTTTCTTCTTCGGTCGCTGCCATAAAGACATATCCCGGCCTCATCTGAGAATAGAACAGACCCCACACTGTTCCATTGTTCAATTTAGATGCTCCCGTGTAAAACGCAGGCGTGCTTGACGATGAGCTCCGGTAAGTTTTGGACGAAGTGCAGGTGTTTTAGAAGTTAGGTTACGTTCCTTTAGTCGTCGTCCTGCTGTCCACTGACTAATTGCCACTCGTATTTCACGGAGCTGTTGATGCACTTGAACCGCATTAAGGCGACGATTTCTTAATGTTGTTGACACAATAAAGCAGTCATCATATCGCTTTTTTCCGATTCCAGATCGCCTATGAAAGGATCCAATTTCCTCATAACGTTGGAACATTCTCGAACAACTGCGTATGTCATATGCAGTTGTCGAACAACAGCTCGCTGAATAAGTCTATTTTCGATTAAAGCAATTACTTGGGCGTCTTTTTAACTTGAAAACTATCAAATTATGGAAAGCGAATAATGTGCGAATTTCAATTGCTAAGACAAAAATTTCAATGTGCCGCAAGTTTGTTATTCTCGTTATAATCACAAAATAAATACGTTTCATTTGTTTACTGATTACTACGCATATAGACGATAAGCACCCTTCATAAATTTAAACTCATCAAAGAATATTAAATTGTCTTTAAAAACAGCATATATTTTTTATTGATCTGATAAATAGATTCGAAACAAAATATGGTTAAAGTTAAAGTTTACAGTGAGCCGATTTCTATGAACCGAAGTATATATATTGTTATGATACAAACATCTCGGTTATTCCAGCTATCTGTAAATGAAAGGGTAAGAATTAATACAAGAAAAACACTCCATTGAATAGCTGCATTTGGTGGACACAACTTGTAAAATTAGTGTCGAGATGTTAATAAACTAATATCACAACTTTGTATATTTCAGATTAAATTATATTTATTTCAAAATTTACTTTTCATATTTTTCATTTTTGTCATTCAAGTCAATTACGCGAAATTAAAAAAGATATTTAATTTATTTACATTTGAATTTTATATCGATACCTACTAATTGAACACGCCCACTTTTCAAATCATAGAAAAACCGCGAACAGGTTATATTTGTATTCAAAATTATAACATAACCTAACATCTAAAAGCAAATCACATATACCTGTAAATTCGTATTTTAATTTATTCTGTCTATCAAAATCAATATTATATTAATATGTAATTTGATTAATATAACTAGTTGTAAAAAGTACAAATCAAGATCATTTTTGCTTTCTAATAAGGCTTTGGGAAAAATAAATGAAAGTCAGAAAAAAGGGTAGTAGCAGAATTTTTGCACAAAGTTGCCTCGAAAAGAGATTCTCCGTTCTTTAAAATTTATTATATACTGAAATATCAGTGATACAAGTAAAAAATTATGTATAAAAGGTGTAAATAATTCCAGCGCAACGTTTGAATCAATTTTTACCAGTATAAGATCAGATACCGGCAAGAAAACTGCGAAAGCATCTTTTGCTGCGAAACGTCGACATCAAAGCTACGGAACATAATAAACTTTTACATACCTGGTACCCTATCCTACATTGATCGAGACTTAAAAAAAAACCACAGCGGACCGATCCCAGAATATCTCTGTCGATCCTGTTTGGCCGAATATCCTGAGTAGCCGTAGTCCTTCTAGATACATTACCGCCTTCCCTACAAAACACAGGTTAATTTATTTTCTTGTAAAAGCCTAATTAGTAACTCTTTATTATCAATTCAAAATTTAATAATTGTATCTTGATTTCGCTTTATAAATATCATTATTTTGATAAATTTAACGGAAAGAATATTACCTAAAGAGATTTTTGTAGTACTTACCATAACATTAGTAACTTATTTATATTACAACAAAGTTTGCTTTATTATATCAACTAGTAAACATAACCATAATTTCACATTCATAGTTCGTTGTTTTGCCGTTAGCTAAAGTGTATAGATATCTTGCATTGAATAAATATTTTATACTTATTATTTTAAAGAAGTTCTTTTAATTTATCTCTGCGTAGCTAAAAATATCTCATTGATATTATTAATTTATTATTATCAGTTTTATAGGAGTCACAGACTAAAAGAGATCGGCAATTACATGGAAAAAAAGTATCCGAAACTATAGACAGAGATAGTTATATCCTTATCACATTGTGATGAGGCCTCAGTGAGGCAACACTATCGACATTTGGGCGCTAAATTTAAATAAATACTATGTAAATTAAAATATTAAATTCGTATAACACGTAATTAATTTAGCAGAAAATTTAATACAAACTGGAAAAATGATAAGAAGAATTACTATCATTTTAACCAGTTTGTATGAAATTTCACACTAAATTAATTACAGTGTTATACATATTTTTTTATATAGCATGTACTGTCAGTAACGCTACTTATTTACAATTAAACTAGTTAATTGTAATTTGAGAATTTTAATTAAAAATAATATTGTCCATATGTTTAGATAACATAATATTAAGTTATTTACATTGTTAAAAATTTCAATACATAATGCAATAAAGTAATATATAACAGGTACATATAAAGTACACAAACATTTTTTTCAAAATATTTTTATTTTATACATCAATTTCTTTTGGCAATAATATAAGTACAATACAAATATCCAAAACATACTACCTTCTGTTTAAATTAATATTCCTATGGATAATATACTTATGCAAGCTAATTTATTTACAATAGGCGAATTATATATTCATAACTTTACATAGGTAACATTACTTGTCAAAAATATGTCTTGTATACTGCAACGCCAAAGAATAACACTGAAACCACTAATGAGAGTGGACTGAACGGGTGCTTTGGTGGTGTACACTCACCATTAATTTTAACCAAAATACAACATTGGCAAATGTAGGTGTAGGTTTCCGCGGTCGTTCTCTAGATGTAGATCTCGGTTTCCGGGTTGGAACCGCGTCGAGTTAAGCGTAATTGCCAACGTTTCGTCCACTGTTTCAAGGGACATCTTCAGGGCTGTACGTAGATGTTCGTCGTTTCGCAGTAGCTTGAAGAAACATTGTCAGTTAATTGGTACGATGGTATCGATAAAAAGACATTGCTGTGGACAAATAGAATCGTTGTTTACTTCTTGACCGATTTCTTCTTCAACAAACCGTTTTTCGGAATATGTAAAATTGAAAATTAAGTAACTTTAATACTCATTATTTTATATACTTAATTAGAATCCCGAAATAATGTAATAAGTACAAATATTACAAGAATAATTTTAAACACCGTGCTTCTTAGTTTAAAGTTTGTATGCATAGGAATATTCTTATACCAATGACAACTGATGTGCTTTCTAAATAGGGTGCAATGAGTAATAACTAAATATAAATTTGCAAATCATGGACAAAATTTATAATTATCAATTAGACGAAGACCTTGTGCCATAAAAGTCAAGGCTTTGATTGCAAACTTCTCGGATTTTTCATGTCTAAAGTCTTCAAAGCCTCTTCTACAGTCGACAGCAGCATCATATTGGATGTGTTGTTTTATGTCCATCTCATCAAAGAATATTATACAAATTCTGTCCTCCTCCTTTGCAGATTTCAAGCAATGATCGATGGGCCTAAATAAATGAGGATTGATTCCGGCTTCAAATTGAATTTTTTCCAGTTAACTTGTAAGTGTTCTTCTCGAGGGTAGAGCTACAAATTTCTGGAGCAGTCTATAACACTTTGGACTTCGCTACTGTAATGCTAACTTTATCATGAAGTGTTCACCTTCTGCCTTTAGGATTATGCTTTGCACAATGAACTTGAGCAATCAAAAAGTTCACCGTGGACAATGGCATGCCTCTAAACAGTTTTTTTTTATTACATTAGAATTATCAATATTGCATAAATCCTTCATATTCCTTGCACGCCGTCTACTCTCTTCAATTTTCTTAGGTGATCTTTTTTTTTATAATATTAAAGGGTATCTTTTCCCTGGCTGTTATTTTCAGACCACCTGTTCATTCAATGAATATCCTACAAAGAAACATAATTTTAAACAATGTTATGCAAAAGTCCTTTTATAGCTCCTTCATACACCAACCAACGGCTTATTGTGTTCAATCAGCTGCCATATTAGGATATCTTTAGATATAAAAACAATGATATTTAAATTTTAGTAAGATGTTTTACAAACAAGTTTCTTTTCTTATATGTTGCATATTGATAAATTCAAGTATGATAAAGGTTGAATAGTCAAAATTGGAATTATATCAATAGATCAAAGATACGTTAAAACATATATATATATATATATATATATATATATATATACAAGGTGTGTATAAATTGGCGGACCCACTACACGTGGCGACATTCTTGGTCAAATTTTGAGTTAAAAGTCCTAATCCTAAAACGATGTATCAGGCTTCCTTTGTATTCAGAATGAATTTGAAGAAACATACATTTGGCAACATTGAACACGCATGTGCTATTTATAATCTTCGGAACATTTTTACACGTCGTCATGTGAACCTTCCATTTTAAATTTAAAAAAGAAACAAACGTTTACAACGTTGTCAGATGTGTTTTTCGTCAAAATAAGTTAATAAACAAATATTAAAAACAAACTTTAAAATCAAAAAGAAAACTTTAACGAAAGGATAACAACAATTCTTCTTTCTTCTAAATTGTAGCTCGTTCTGTCAACAAATATCGAGTAATAATGCTTATTTCAAGACTGAAAGTCCGAACTTTAGGAACCTCGTGCAAAGATATGGAGCATGGTACAACATTTTCGTATTAGGATTTTGGACTCCGAATTTAACGAAGAACATCGCCGCGTGTAGTGGGTCCGACAATTTATACACACCTTGTATATATACATATATATATATATATATATATATATATAAGGTAAACTTAATTAGTCGGCGATTAAAGGTCTGGTTATTACTTCAAAGTGTATATATTTAAAATAATCCTACATGTTTCGGCAATGATGCCTTTGTCAAGGATATAAAAAATATTTTTTATATCCTTGACAAAGGCATCATTGCCGAAACATGTAGGATTATTTTAAATATATACTCTTTGAAGTAATAACCAGACCTTTAATCGCCGACTAATTAAGTTTACCTTATCATACCAAGGTTACGAAAATACTATATATATATATATATATATATATATATATATATATATATATATATATATATAATAACTTCGTGACCTTGGTATGATATGGTAAACCTAATCAGTAGGCGATTAAAGGTCTGTATATTACTTCAAAATATATGTATTTAAAAAACTCTACATGTTTCGGCTGTATACGCCTTTATCAAGAGAATACAAAATATGAATGACAGGACATTTATATCCTGTCATTCATATTTTGTATTCTCTTGATAAAGGCGTATACAGCCGAAACATGTAGAGTTTTTTAAATACATATATTTTGAAGTAATATACAGACCTTTAATCGCCTACTGATTAGGTTTACTATATATATATATATATATATATATATATATATATATATATATATGTGTAAGTAAAAATTAATTAACGGGTGAGCGGTCTGTCAAGTAAAAAAAAAGCTCCTTTATTTCACTCTATATTTCATAACGGACATGTTAAAATTAATCAAATTTAAAGCATTAAGTTAAGATGATGTTGGTTTATCCTCAACGTTTTAAAAACTGGTTTTTAAAAGGTTGACGATAAACCTACATCAACGTCAACCTTTTAGAAACTGGTTTTTAAAAGGTTGACGATAAACCAACATCATCTTAATTTAATGTTTTAACTTTGTTTAATTTTAACATGTTTAGTGTTGTTGTGTGCTGAATTTTAACTCTCAATTACACTCCTGATGAAGTAACAAATCCGTTATGAAATATAGAGTGAAATAAAGTAGTTTTTTTTTACTTGACAGACCGCTCACCCGTTAATTAATTTTTACTTACACAGTACGGTCGATAATACTTAATAGTCTATATATATATACATATATATATATATATATATATATATATATATATATATATATATATATATATATACATATATGGTAAACTTAATAAGTCGGCGATTAAAGGTCTGGTTTACTTCAAAGTATATATATTTAAAACAACCCTACATGTTTCGGCAATGATGCCTTTGTCAAGGAAATAAAAAATATAAATGACAGAATATAAATGTCAAATAATTGGGTTGCTATGGTTTAAATTATTCAAAGATACATTCCAATAATAATAATAAATCATGCCTTAGTATTCCAAAAAATAGATAGCAAGGTGTGAACATATGTGTTGTTCGCTGCTAGCAGCTTATAATTGAAAAGAAATTATCGACCGTGATATATTATCAAAAATTAATTAAAATTCGGGTAAGCGGTCAATTAAAAAACTCCTTTATTAAATTACCCCATATTACGCGACAGACTTTGTCGCTAAAAAATGTAGAGTTAAAAAATAATAAAATTGACGTACAAAATATATTTTGTACAGTTTGCCGGACTGTCGCTTTTACCACTCAGCCACAATAGACCTAGGTTCAAGCTATTTAGAAATGCATTATGAAGTAACAATGATAATGAATCAGATGTCATATATTGAATGCAGATGTCAAGTTGAAAGCAGAAGTCAATTTTGAAAGCTGATGTCAGTTTTGATAGCATTTGCTTTCACTAACTGACATCTGCTATCAAAACTGACATCAGCTTTCAAAACTGACTTCTGCTTTCAACTTGACATCTACATTCAATAACTGACATCTGATTCATTAACATTGTTACTTTATAATGCATTTCTAAATAGCTTGAACCTAGGTCTATTGTGGCTGATTGGTTAAAGCGACAGTCCGGCAAACTGTAGACTTGGGTCCGAGTCCCAACATAGACAATATTTTTCAATTAAAAATTTCGTATGATTTGCTTTGTAATTTGTAGACAACAATGTAAACATCTCCACTTACTCTGCAATTACATACATTCTAATTTGATATTTGTAAATATTTAATATAAAAGCCGAAAACCTCCAATAATTTATCAATTATTATATATATACAGGCTGATTCATTTTCGGCCCTCACCATGGGGATCTCGCTTATTATTGTAGATACAGTATAGGTTTAAATTTGGCAAAGTTGTTAAATTTTGTGTTTGTTATAAATCCGTAAAGAAAATAGACCTGTGACAAATGACCGTTATTAAAAAAAAAAAGGCGAAAACCCCATTTTCTTCTTTTACCTATAGCACCGACATTTGGCCTTGTAGAGAAAAAATAAAAACACATCCTTTTGGCCATTTCTAAACATCTTTAGACATTTAGAACATTCATTTAGACATTTAGACATCTTCAGAAAGAGTTTTTTTTCTGATTTCAACCATGTACCACATGCTGACTAAGGTTTTTGACATTAGGTTTTATTTGAAAGAATAAATTATAAGATTAAATAAGGTAGCCGTGGAATTTCAATATGTCAAACATTTCATTTATTGTTCATTAATAATACAAAAATGTCATACACTAACGAAGAGAAACGAGATATGATAAGTATTTTTTATTCTTCGAACCGAAATTCAACAGTAGCGAATACAAGATATCTACAATTATATCAGAACGACAACAGCCTCATCGTACCATTTTTCTAAATCTCGACAGAAATTTGGTCGAGAATGGATCGTTTACTAAGCCGCGTAATGGTCAAGACAACAGGAATTTAAATGAAAATCGACAAGATATTTTACAAATGGTAAATTTGCGTGTTTTCAGATTTCATGTTAATCTTGTACATATTTTTATAGATAAATAATAATCCATCAATTTCTACACGCGAAGTAGCGTCAGAATTAAATTTGTGCCAGTCCAGAGTTTGGAGAACTTTACATAAAAGTAGGTTTAAACCATACAGGATCCATGTTACTCACTCTTTACTGCCTGAAGATAATTTGAGAAGGCTAGAATATTGTAATTGGTTAATGGGAAGGATAGAAAATGACGAAAATTTTTTAAGCAAAATCATCTGGTCAACAAAATTTACAAATTCTGGAATGTTCAACAGAAATACGGAGCACTATTGGGCAGTACAAAATCCCCGACAAAACAGGGCTAGAAGACCACAACATCGTTTTGGAATAAACATTTGGATGGGTATTTTGGCAAATCGTCTCTTAGGACCAGTTATGTATGAAGAACATTTAAATGGAGAAAGATATTTAAACATTTTACGTACATACGTATCTGACTATCTTGACGACAATATCCCATTAAATCAATTATAATATTTATGGTGGCAACAAGATGGCGCACCAGCACACAATGCAGCTGTTGTTAGAAATTTCTTAAATCAAGAGTTTACAAACCGTTGGATTGGAAATAGGGGAGTTGTTGAATGGCCTGCGAGATCACCTGATTTAAGTCGGCTAGATTTTTTTTATGGGGATATGTTAAAAATAATATTTATAAAGTAGATGCGCCACAAAACATTGAAGAATTACGAGACAGACTTCAGAATGCCTTCGATGCAGTTCCTAGAAGAACTATACAAAGGGCAGTACAAAAGGGCAGTACAAAATGCCAGAAGGCGTGCCCAATTGTGCATTATCGAAGATGGCCAGATAATTGAACATTTACTGTAATTGTTTATTGTTTACGTTTCTATGTATTTTTATTAATGTTTTTGTTATCTTGTACTCGCTACTGTTGAATTTCGTTTCGAAGAATAAAAAATACTTATCATATCTCGTTTCTCTTCGTTAGTGTATGACATTTTTGTATTATTTATGAACAATAAATGAAATGTTTGACAGATTGAAATTCCAGAGGCTACCTTATTTAATCTTATAATTTATTCTTTCAAATAAAACCTAATGTCCAAAACTTTAGTCAGCATGTGGTACATGATTGAAATCAGAAAAAATACTCTTTCTGAAGATGTCTAAATCCAATATGGCGCCTATAATAAATTAGATACTTGATGATGGCCAGAAAGAAACGAAACGTCGTATAAAAATTTAGAGTACACCACTGGATAGAGGTTTAGAAATGGCCACAAGGATGTGTTTTTATTTTTTCTCTACAAGGCCAAATGTCGGTGCTACAGGTAAAAGAAGAAAATGGGGTTTTCGCGTTTTTTTTTAAATAACGAAGGTCATTTGTCACAGGTCTATTTTCTTTACGGATTTATAACAAACACAAAATTTAACAACTTTGCCAAATTTAAACCTATACTCTATCTCCAATAATAAGAGAGATCCCCATGCTGAGGGCCGAAAATGAATCAGCCGGCGATTTATTGTCGTTAATATTCATTTTAGGGAATTATGTTCAATATAAAAGTTTGTTAGGATATTTTGATCTACATTTGAGAATATTTGATTTTTTTTTCTTCAATTGCTTTTTAGTTACGCCTATCCGCGCAGTTTTTTTAAATGCGAACTAGTAAATTTTACTCTACCATTCGATAGAGAATTTTTTTCTCTTTACAATAATATTTTTGTATTTTTAAAATTCATTTTAATAACTTTTTTGCAAGAAAAATTAAACAAATTAATAACAAAGTAAATTAAAGTAAGTGTTCAAATTGTCGTCCATTAGTAATTTGACAATGACCCAATCGATTTACAAAACCCCGAACAGAGTTCTGTAAAAAATCTCGGGGAATTTCTTGTATCGTTCTGGTAATTCGGATTTGTAAATCTTCGACGTTATCGGGCTTATCTTTGGAAACTTTGTTTTTTACGTATACCCAAAGAAAAAAATCTATAGGACTTAAATCTGGCGAACTGGCTGGCCATTCAATGGTTCCTCGTCTTCCAATCCATCTGTGGAGAAAAACGTTGTCAAGATATTGACGAACATTTACACCATAATGTGGTGGGGCGCCATCTTGCTGAAACCAGATACTGTCATTGGGCAGGTGTTCATTGTTTTCATGAGGATAGAGCGTAGCACAAGCAGGTATTATTTCATTTTGCAATAACTGTAAATACAGAGCCGAAGTTAAATTGCCATTGATGAAAAAGGGACCGATAATATGACCGCCTAGAATTCCAACCCAAACATTAACCTTTTGGGGGTACTGCGTATGGTGCTCCAAAAACCAAGAGGGATTTTTCGATGACCAGTATCTGCAGTTATATCTGTTTACTTCACCGGTAAGGCAAAAAGTAGCTTCGTCAGAGAAAAGAATATTGTTGACAAAATTTTCATTATTATTGCAAATATTTAACATTTCTTCAGAAAATTGTAATCTTCTATCAAAATCATCTTCCGTTAACTCGTGTACAAGGTGTACCTTATAAGGTTTATACTTTTCACTTTTTAAAAATGACACGATCGATGACTGTGAAATATTGAAATTGGCCGCTAATTGATTGGTTGATAAATGGGGATATTCAGATACAGCCAATAAAATATCCAGTTTGTTATCATCGCTTTTTGCTGTTCTAGGTCTACCACTCCTTGGCAAATCTTTAACGTCACCCGTTTGTTCAAAACGTCTTAAAGTTTTACCAACAACGGATTTAGAAATTGGATTTCTATTTGGATGCGTATCATTAAATAAATTACAAACGTCTTGTAAACTTCTGCGTCTAGCTCCATAACCCAACATCATAAGTACTTCAATTCGTTCATGTTCACTTAAACTCGCCACTGTTAATATTAGCAGCAACAAATTGCACAAATGAATTATTTCTGTCAAAGATTTGACGTACACAATAACCACTGATAAAATTATGTCGCTCAAGTTTGTTTCTGTATCTGCGATGTACCGAACATCTGTTAAACACATGAACCGGCCTTTTCTTATAAAAAACTTATTAAAATGAATTTTAAAAAACAAAAATATTATTATAAAGAGAAAAAAATTCTCTATCGAATGGTAGAGTAAAATTTACTAGTTCCCATTTAAAAAAACTGCGCGGACAGGCGTAACTAAAAAACAATTGAGGAAAAAAAAATTCAAATATTCTCAAATGTAGATCAAAATATCCTAACAAACTTTTATATTGAACATAATTCCCTAAAATAAATATTAACGACAATAAATCGCCGTCTCCATACTTTTAACTAACCCTGTATATATATATATATATATATATATATATATATATATATAATTTATGTATAATTAATTTTGTATGCTCTTGATATATTATCTAGCTTATTCATTCACCATTTACAACAAAAAGTTGAAGATTATCTTTAATATTGCTTTAATGTAATGATTAGGGAACGGACATTCTTACCACATGACTCGGCGTAATTCAATGAAGTATTAGACGTGCCCGGCCATCTGGTCCGCAGCGTTAACAATGCACAAGCCCGCTATTGTATTCGGAGAATATATTCCATTAGACGCAAACGGCAATTGGAAATGTTTATAAACTTCTTGAAAATGTTTATAAACTTCGCTCAGAACATCCCGGCGTAATACAATGAAGATTTTGTGTTTGACTTACTCGGACACCTGCTCTCGCCGCGAAAACAATAACAATATAGTCATGTGGTAAGAATGTCCGTTCTCTAGTAATGATACATTATAAGTAATTATCACTGACTCGTGTGTGCAGCTTTAAAATAAAACACATCTTTAAATAAATAATTCTTACTAGGTTATTGTGTTTAAATAGCAATGTATAAAAAGAAAATTACTTTGATGCTGATACATCTGATAGATACAGTAGTTCATCTGGTTGTTTGGATGATCCGGGTTGCATTTCTTCAAATACCTCTCTGCGGTTATCAGAAGCTGAAGATGTTTAAGGCTACAGGTAAATCTGCTCCCACAAGTTCTTCTGCAATATTAGCAGAGACTTGTGATAGAGCTGAGGATGAAGTAGTCATCGAATAAAGAATTGGAACTGCATCATGTTTCAAATCAAAAGCGAGCTTTGATAGGAATCAGGCATAAAGTATCAATTGCAAATTCTATGGTTGCGGAGTGAATCAGTTGAGATAATTCCCATTGCCTCTTTCCAAATTCTTGACCTACATTCTACAAAATATGTCAATCAACAGTAATCGTATTACAAATATACAACAGAAAAAAAACTGTATAGTAGACAACGGTAATACGCATAGAAAAGGGATGAAATAGAAGGCTATCTTATTAACAAGCTTTTAAAACAAGATTTAGCGCCTCTGACGAAAAGTTCGCAAACTAAACCATATTGGCGGATATTTTAAATCGTAGCTTATCGTAGAATCGTAGAATATTCATTTTTAGTATTTAGTATATCCTAACCATATTGAAATTGGTAAATATAATTTCCATGATTTTCTGCAATAATTTGTCCTACAGTATTGAAATCGCTCGACAAACTGATTTTCTATTATTATAGATATTTAAATAAGGCATTCGCACAAAATTGTTTTGCCTTAAACGTTTCAAAATTTTATTTAGTGGTATATTTTTTGCTAATGATAATTAAATTCAAAAATTTATTTTGTTTTCAAAGACGAATAAAATTACTTATTAATGAACAGTTTAATAAATTCTTTCTCAATACTATTGCTTGATGTTTAA
This sequence comes from Melolontha melolontha, assembly GCA_935421215.2. NCBI lineage: Eukaryota > Metazoa > Arthropoda > Insecta > Coleoptera > Scarabaeidae > Melolontha > Melolontha melolontha. The sequence goes on along the minus strand of OW285241.1, from coordinate 64,472,472 downwards.
GGTAATTATTGCATTTATTGTTAAATTTAAACCCTTATTTTGAAAAAAAAAGTTATTGCTGAGCAGTTCTTAGCTAACAATTATCAATAATATTTATATCAACAACACGTAACTTTTAATTCAAATTTTGTCGAATCTATATATATATATATATATATTATTATTAAATATCTAATCTATCTAAAATTTAAAGAAATTATACCATTTTATACATAAACAAAGGTTATATTTTTGATTTATATATTTTGTAAATGATAAGTTATAATTTTTTTTTTCCCATCTGCATATTTATTTTGCACATATACCTTTAATTTTAATCTAATTTTTATTTTTTAATTTTTTCGGGTATGCGCTTATCAATTCTTCATATTCTTTTTTTTTTCTGGTGTTTTTAAAACCGTACCGATAAGGGCAATTAATGTAAACTGTTACTCTGTGATATTAAAGAAGAGTACTATTCTGGGATGGTGCTCGCCAGCAAAGAAGAAGGTATGGTAAATTTTCATGTAGTTTTCTTAATTAGTAATATGTAAATATTGTGATGACTCATCCAATAACGCGTCATTCCTCTGGTGTTTTCTCGAGGCCTACGAGAACGCTCTAGAAGAGTATTCACCACGATATAAAAGCCGCGTCGAAGAAGGGATGGGACATTCAATACCTGAGTCTCGCGGCGAGCGAATATAAATATAGATACATAAATGTGCTTATTGTTAATAGTTAGTTTTATATTGTTATACGTTTTATTATTAATATCGTGTGTGTCTAAAGTTATTGTTAGTTTTATTTAAGAACCCGTGTGGTTTTATAAATAATAAACTAAATAGACAATTAAGTGTTAATTAAGTATTCGTTTAAATAAATATACAGTGCGGAAAGACGTTATTTTAAATATCGTGATGGCCAACAGAATGAAACTGACGGAATTAAAAGTGTCCGAGTTAAGACGAGAATTAGAAGAGAGGGATGAGGATACAACTGGCAAAAAGGCGATCCTCCAGCAACGGCTTCGCAATGTGTTGATCCAAGAAGGCGAAGATCCAGAGAATTATGTCTTTCAAGGCGGAGATGCTGACTTGAATTCGCTGTTGATGAAAATGGAACAAATGGAGCAGAAGAGCCTGGAAACTTCTGGAAACTTAGCAAAAACTCTAGAACAAATGGAGCAGAAGAACCTGGAAACTTAGCAAAAACTCTAGAACAAATGGAACAGAAGAATCTGGATAGCGCGAAAAATATGGAACAATGCGAGAATGCGCAAATACAAATGCAACAAATGCAGCAGAAGAATCTGGATAGTGCGAAAAATATGGAACAACGATTAATAGAGAATGCGCAAATTCAAATGCAACAAATGGAACAAAGAAACCTAGAAACCGCTAGAATCCTCGAGAAAAATCTGGAAAAGAAATTACTAGATAATTCTAGAAACTTCGAAAAAAGTCTGGAACAAGTAGAGAAAGTTCTAGAACAGCGATTAGCGGAAAAATCAGAAACGTTAAAAGAAGAGGTTTTCATAGCTGTAGAAGAGAAAATTGGAGAACATTCTAGACTTTTAGAAGCAATAATGATTGAGATGAAATTACCCGCTACCACGAGTCATTCTGATCCCAAGCAGGTCAACGAAGAAGTCATACCGCGGCCCATCGAAATAAAAGAAGAACTTGTGGCTATTTCAAAGACCAGAATCAAGCCACCAACCTTTGATGGAAAGACGTCATGGCAACTTACCTGACGCAATTCGAAGCGGCCGCAGAAGCAAACGCATGGTCTTCTGCCTAGAAGGCGACTGCTTTAGTCATAGCATTGAGGGGTGATGCTAGTGATATTTTGCAGACATTGCCTCCTGAGGAACGTAAAGATTATTCTCAACTCATTAAACGCTTGGAGATGAGATATGGCCATGCGCATTTGGAGCAAGTATACCATACCCAACTGAAGAATCGATCACAGAAGAAAGGCGAGAATCTTCAGGAATTTGAGGCAGATATTGCTCGTCTAGTTCGACTTGCATATCCAATGGCGCCAGATAATTTCATGGAACACCTAGCTGTCCAGACGTTCATAGATGGTCTACGGGATATTGATACGCAGCAAGCATTAAGGTTGGCACGACCGAAAACCTCGATCGATGCTTTGGCGTACGCACTTGAGTTTGAGACTGCAAAACAAGCCTCTCGGAACCATGCTCGTGGCTGTTCTGTCGACGAACAGGAAAATGAGGAGTTTATGGAGCGGGTGGTTAGTCAAGTCCTAAATCAGATCAAATCAAATAAAAGTGCGCGGCCATGCGGGAATTATAGAAGAAACGGTCACATTCAGAATAAAGGTGGTAAAAGGACCAAGAAAGAATCCGCTGAGAATCCGAAAGTCCCAAGGACTGCCCAAATCGCATCTTTGCAACATCAAGCCAATGGCCTGTATGTGGATGCTATTATGGAAAGAAGGACCTATGCTTGCTTGCTAGATACTGTATCGACGAAAACCATTGTACGACCCGATTTAATATCCAGGAATAAAGAATTTCTTTCTAGCAAATGGAGACTAAGGACAGCTACTGGAGAAGCAGCTTCTGTGGAAGGTGAAGTAGATGTCAATTTTGTCATAGGACCAACATCAATCCGACATCGTGTTCTCGTAGCCGACATAGAAGAACAAATAATCTTGGGATTAGACATTATGAACACCTACGGCTTCCAGTTAAACATGAAAGAAGGCACTTTAAAAATAAATAATGAGGAATTGTTTCTTCATGGGAAAGATTGTGGGAATGTACAAGTAATTAATGCAGAGAATGTTGTTCTGGATGCAAGAAGTGAGACATTTTTGACGGCGTGTATGGAAGGTGATTATTTGGACGGAAATGTTACGATGTTGGAACCAAAGGCTGATGATGACGAGGTGGGCCGAGGAATAGTAGTTTCCAAAATGCTGGTAAGACTCAGAAGACTGTACCGATAAGGGTAATGAATGTGAACCACTACCCTGTTTCATTGAAGAAGTGTACTATTTTGGGGTGGTGTTCACCAGTGTCGGCCGTCGTTCATCGTATAGAGGCGAAGAAGAATGGATTCGTGCAGGTTCCTGAGAAATTGTCCAAGATAATCGACTCCGCCTGTCAAGGATTGACCAAGAAGGAACAAAGCCAAGTTAAGTATTTAATCAGACATTATGAAGACGTCTTTGAAACTGAGACTGGTACGAAAGGAAAAACCAATATTGCAATGCACAAAATAAATACCGGCGATGCAAGTCCAATTCGACAAGGACCAAGAAAGTTACCACTGGCAAAACGTGAGGAAGTCGAGCATATTATACAAGATATGGGAGGCCAAGGAGTAATTGAACCATCGAATAGTCCATGGGCTTCACCAGTGGTCCTTGTCAGGAAGAAGGATGGATCTACCAGATTCGGTGTGGACTATCGTCGTTTGAATATTGTGACCAAAAAGGACAGCTATCCTCTTCCAAGAAAAGACGATACCGTAGACACCTTGGCAGGAGCAAAATGTTTCTCCACTCTCGACTTAAAGAGCGGTTATTGGCAAGTGGGAATGGATCCCAATGACAAAGAGAAGACTGCCTTCAGTTTAGGTACAGCACTCTGGCAGTTTACAGTCATGCCATTTGGACTGTGTAACGCCCCAGCTACTTTTGAGCGACTCATGGACACTGTACTGAGGGGACTGTCTTGGAATACCTGCTTAGTATATTTCGATGATGTGATTGTGGTCGGGAAGACCTTTAAAGATCACATGAAGAATTTGGAAGTAGTATTCCAGAGGTTGCGAGATGCCAACCTGAGATTAAGTCCAAAAAAGTGTCACCTTTTCCGCAAGGAGGTAAATTCCCTCGGACATGTGGTTTCCGGAAAAGGAGTTGCTGTGGATCCAGAAAAAGTAAAAGCTGTGGAAAAATAGCCGGTACCCAAAGACAAACAATCAGCTAAGAAGCTTTTTGGGATTATGCACATATTATCGACGCTACGTTCCTGGATTCTCCAACATTGCAAAACCACTTACTCGCCTAACAGAACATCGAGCATTCATTTGGAACAACGAATACCAAGCGGCCTTTGAGTTGTTAAAAGGTACGTTGATCAGTGCACCTGTTTTAAACTATCCACTGCCATCTAGGAGGTTTGTTCTGGATACGGATGCCAGTAACGTCGGGATTGGTGGCGTGCTCTCTCAAATCCAAGATGGACAAGATAAGGTCAATGGATACTTCAGCAAGATCCTGTCCAAACCGCAGAGGAACTACTGCGTAAACAGGAGAGAACTATTGGCAGTAGTTAAGACCATTGAGCACTTTTACAAGTACCTGTATGGGCAGAAGTTCCTGATCCGCACTGATCACGCCGCCTTAAAGTGGCTCTTGCAATTTAAGAATCCAGAGGGTCAAGTAGCTAGATGGATTGAGAGGCTACAGGAGTATGACTTCGACATTGAACACAGAGCAGGCCTCAAACATCAAAATGCAGATGCCCTTTCCAGAAGACTGTCGATATTGCAACCGAATCGAAGACAAATCGACCAACGCTCTTCGAACCACCGTGGTTGATGACCAATGGCAACCTGACAATTTGCGCGCATATCAAGAAGCTGATCCGGATCTCGTAGTCCTCAGGGCTTGGAAGAGAAATGGGCAAAGACCGACCTGGCAAGAAATTGCTCCCCATTCACGAGAATTGAAGTCATACTGGGCACAATGGGATTCCTTAACCATGGAAGACGATCTCCTGAGACGTGAGGTGGAAAATCACGATGGAAGCGAGCGGAAGATGCAAATGGTGGTTCCCAAGAAAAGAATACCAGAGGTATTGCGAGAACTCCATAATGGTGCTTCTGGGGGACATTTTGGAGTCCATAAAACACTGGAGAAGGTGCGCCAGAGATTTTACTGGGTGAATTGTTCACGAGATGTGAAAGAATGGTGCCGAAAGTGTGCTAATTGCGCCGGAAGCAATGGTCCCCAGAGGCGTCGACGGGCACCCATGCGCCAATACAATGTAGGAAGCCCATTTAAAAGGATCGCCATAGATGCCGCCGGCCATTTTCCAGAAAGCGACAAAGGAAATAAATACATAATTGTGGTCATGGATTACTTTACCAAATGGGTTGAAGCATATGCTCTACCAAATCAAGAAGCTGGAACTGTAGCAGACGTGATTGTGCAGGAGTTCGTCAGCCGTTTTGGTGTACCCTTGGAACTTCATTCCGATCAAGGGCGAAATTTTGACTTCAGTCTATTCGAAAAGATGTGTGGACTTTTGGGCATACGGAAGACGAGAACAACTCCCTTGCATCCACAATCAGATGGGATGGTAGAGCGAATGAACAAGACCACGATCAGACACTTATCCAAAGTGATCTCCGAACACCAGAAAGATTGGGTCGAACATTTACCATTATTTCTAATGGCGTATCGGGCCTCCGTTCAAGAGACAACGGGCCAATCACCAGCAAACGTGCTATTCGGGAGGAAACTCCGATTGCCCTGTGATTTAAAGTTTGGGAGCAAGCCTGGTGAAGATCTTGCCGGAGAAGATTATGTCAGCACTCCATTTGATATTTACATTTAATAAGATAGACAAGTATAGCAAACGCCAATTAAGTTGGCGCGAGGAGGGTTAAGTTCGCGCAGGATTAGAAGTAGTGGGGAGATTTGTATTTGGTTTTACATCAAATGTCAGATAATTCTAACCTCTGAGCGTGTATCACTTTATGATCCCCTAGCAAAGACATTATGTTCCGTCAAACGTCAATGACAAATGTATTCTGACAATTACTTGAGTAGTGGGGGTGAACGTTTTTAAAAACGGCTTCTGCGCACCCCCTCCTCGCGCCAACTTAATTGGCGCTTGCTATACATGCCAATTGCTTGTTTTTTTAAATTTACAATATTAACTATTTCCGATTTCTTTTTGATGTATTTAGGTATCCCTTTCTCCTCTAGTTTAGGTACATTCTTAGTAGTCTGTAAGTGCATGTGCCTACGAACGCGCAAACCCTTTTCTTAGTTTTCAGTCTCGAGCCTAAGCAAAGTGGCGCTACCTATCATCTGTTTTAATTAATCCACATCCGTTTCCACTTACTAAGCGCATACACGATAAATAGGGGTTTTCTCAAATTGTGCGTTACGTCTACCGATTTCAACAACTTACCGACCATCTTCCTTACATTAGAACTGCACCTGTGCACGGTAGGTAGCAAATATTAGTAAATATTAAATGTTTGTATACTTGAGTCTCTGGGCATCGATGAATGGTAATTGAAGAGTTGTGAGTTTCTAGATCTTAATCAAACCATACTTAGAAAAATTCGATCATATGAATTTTGTGTTAAATTTACACTACCATGTGTATGTATCGTGCGCAATTATTTTGAACAATTTAATTCCTGTTTTATAGAAGAACTATCTGTTTTTTTAATTTGTCATACAAAAGTCGAACAGTTGTAACGCGAGCAAAGCCGTGCATGAAGGTTATGTACTTATTTGATAATTTGCAGAAGCACGCGAACAAAATAAATTGACGTTATGCACTTCAAATTGTAGGAGCACCAGACACATGAAGAAAGCTTAACAAAGACTGACTTACTTAAATGAATATTGTCTTGTTTATTATATAAATAGCAGTAGCGGTACTTCCTCGTATATCACATCAATCTTCCACGATGGATTGTAAATGTGCTTACTTTATAACATGAAATACTAGAAATAAAAACCGGCGTTATTTAAATTATTTGTTTTTTAAAAATTTCACCGCTTTTATATAAACAAAATGTGAACTACATTATATGTATATATAATATTACACAGTAATATTTAAATGATTACTATTTATATTAAAACTATTCATGCTTGTTAATATATTAGTATGCATGTAAATTCCCAAATTCAGAATATTTTTCCAAATGTCTTTTACTTACAATTTCGTATATGAGTTAAATTTCGGAAGTGTTCGAAATTTAAAAAAATTATTTGTTTGCGGTTTTTAACAATACGATAAAATATAGATTAAAACTAGATTACACTTGAGGATTATTAGCGATCTGTGTCGCGTACAGTTACACTAATAACTCTGACAACTAATGCATTGCCCATCTTTATATATTAAATATTATCTTATCTTACTCCACGTGTATCCGGCTAAATAAATGAAATTGCAGAGTCGACGTCTGGTAATTACTGAATGGTTAGTATTATGTCAGCACTTATAACTCCTTCCACCTTACTTGCGAGATTATCCTTAAAAAGGTAAATCTTGCATTCTTATGTTTGTTTTTTAACCTTTTGTTTAGTCCTTATCTTTTTATATAATTTAAACAAAAGAATTGCAAGTATGAATAGTATTAATATGAATGTAATTATATAAACTAAAGAACTACTTGCTTTATGTGAGATAGTAATTTTGCTTAACATTTCCTTTTGATTATTAATTCTATCTGAAAGATTTAAAATACTTACTTCAGTTAAATTTATTGTTTTACCTTGATTATGATTTTCACTGTATTCCATTAAATTTAGTTTCATATTAATTGTTGATTTATAATTTTTTAAAATTTGGTTGTTAATATGAAATTCACAATTATTCCTTAATAATTGTGAATTTCATAATTTTGATTAATAACCTTTTATTAATCAAATAAATTCCTTTTATTAATTTAATATCAATTTGTTTATTGCATTTTTGCATTAATTTATTTTCTGTAGGACTGAGAATTAATTTCATATTATCTTCAATATCTCTTACTTTAAAATCTTAAATAGTGAAAGATTGATAAATACAATTTTTATAATTATTATCCATTTGTAAAATATGGACTTCACATAATGAGTTATTTGAAATATAAAATTCTAAATCATGATTACATAGGAATGTTTGTTTTGATATTTGAGGACAAATTTTATTTGACATGATATACTTATCGTCTTTTATGCCAACGTATTTAATTTTAGGAGTAATTTGTTTAAAAGTATTATTTCCTTCGTAAATGGGCAGTGTATTTAACATAAAATATTGAAATGAATAATTACTACACTAGTTTACAAAATGACATTTTTTTCATTTACATTTGATGAGAGATAGATTTCCTTATGTATTTTCTTCCGCTGAATTCGAAAATCAAGGTTAATTTTTTTTTATGGAACAGTTTTTGAGATATTGTAATTTTTTCATTTTTTCGACCTTTTTTCACTTGACAAATCATATCTCGAGATAGAAATGTCCGATTGGATCGTTCTTGGTATCCAAATGCAAGGTATTTTTTTTATTTCTTACAGGTGTAAATATGTCTCTAAAAATCCATTTCTTGCATTCGCATTTCAATTTCTTTCCAGACAATCTTGGTGACGTAAGTGACGAACACGGCGAGAGATTTCACCAACAAATTAAGACCATTGAGCGGCGCTATCAAGGATTTTGGGATGAAGCAATGTTGGGAGACTATGTATGGTTTCTCACTAGAGAAACGGATCCCAAAAGCAACGATATATTTTGAACCGCTTTACCAATCAAAGATCCGATTATACATATTTGTTCGTCATCTCAATACCTTGCATTTGGGTACCAAGAACGACCCAAGCGGGCATTTCTAGCTCGAGATATGATTTGTCAAGTGAAAAAAGGTCGAAAAAATGAAAAAATTACAATATCTCAAAAACTGTTCCATAAAAAAAAAATTAACCTTGATTTTCGAATTCAGCGGAAGAAAATACATAAGGAAATTTATCTTTCATCAAATGTACATTTTCAGTGTAAAGTAGTGTTACTTGCAATAGGTATTAACAATATTGTGGGAATACAAACATCCCCCACCACCCCTAGACATAGAGCGACAACATTGCATTAAGAAGAGTAGTAATGACGATGCATTAGAGAAGTAAAGACGATATGCTAGAGTTAAGACGTACAGCTGTAAAGACGTATTCAATTTAAATTAGTTATTATTATGTTTTTAAAAGTTATGTACAATTGTTTGCTTTACCTACATCAAATGAACCCACAGACGCCACCACAAGTGAGGGCTCGCCCACGAAATATGTACACGAGAAAAAAAAAAGCAAGGGAAGTGTTAGTGATACGAAGTGAAATACGACGCCAAAATCTAAGAAAACGTAAATAAAATTGCTGAAACGACGATGACCAATTAAGAAATGGATCAAAAACGATGAAATAAAGAAACAATTATATGTTTTGTTTGTAAGACGAAGTACGAAGCCGCGAAAATTAAGAAAACGAAGTTACATTGGACGTATATGTAGTATAATACACATACACATATCAGTAGAATATTCTGTAAAGAAAAGAGAGAAAGAGTATGAGGCATTTAAGAAAATTTTCTAAATAGAAAAGACAGAGACGGACACCCCATTTGTTTATACTTGGCATCTGACCGCAAAAAACGTAAGTTGTTTTATACACATATTGTTATGATTTTTTCCCCGAAGAACATTTTTTAAAAATAATTATTTATTATGTAAAATTTGTTGTAGATTCATATTAATTAATATCTTGAATTATGTTTAAATATTAATCATGGCATATTTTATTGACCGCGCCTGTATACTTTTATATATTGATGTTGTTTAGCGTAGTCGGTATGAACAGGAAGTGGATTGACTAGAGTGATTATTTTGTTTTATTCGTACTTTATGTCCGATCTATTTTCCGGCGCCAGAGATTGATTTGTCTTCCAGTGAGCGTGGTGTGTCAAAATAAAAAACTTTTTTTTAATGTTATTTAAATGTAATTTTCGGTATTCTTGCTTTTGAGTATTTTTGTGCTATAGTAAGTCATTACCGTATTGTATATGAGTTTTGCTTTTCTCGTATTTTTGTAATTTAAAACTCACTGGCGCAATCTCTCGTTAAGTTTTTTGTGTGTGAGAATTTTACGCTAGCGTAAGTACTTTTTCATACTATATTTATATTATTTCTTTTCTTTGTAATTTAACTGTAATTTTGACGATTTATATTTATCGATTTATAGTTATATTAGTTTAATATATTGATGGTGAAGAAAACTATCATATTTTTTATAAGGGTTTGTTTTTTTGCTTGTCACGTTATTCTAGAACATTTTGAAATTCAGGTTTGGAGGTAGATTTTATGCTCGTGTTAGTGCGCATGAGTGAAAGTTATTTACGAGTTTTTGACAGTTGATCTGTTTACGTTTTATTTTGGGGTTAATTAATTAATTTTTTGAAATTGAAAGTTTTCTAAACAATCTATTGGATTAATTTTGCTCGCGTTTCATTAGAGGTTTTCATTGTGTGCGTGTCATTTATCATACAATCTTCTTCCTCTGTGCTCTTGTATAATGATGCATTAGCTCTCTTTACACATAGTAAAGATTTTTTTTTTAGTAAAACATAATATTGCAATTGTGTATTTTTACTAATTGACTTGAATTGCCACGTTCCTGTACGGGAAAACCCTGGATGAAAAAGCGTCTCAATTAAGAAGAACAGCTGACTGAGCTTAAGTTCGGACATATTGTGGTGAACTGTGGACTACCCTTCAATTAAACCCACTATTCACAGCAATATGTTACCGTATTCGAGAAAACTGTTCATAGCGCATGTCTAAATTTTATGTGCATCATTTTAAGACATTTTAAATAAAATTTAAATTTAAATCAATAACTAAGTTCGTGTATAAATATATTCAAAATAATATAGCGTGATCCTTATTATAATATAAGTAAAAACTATTAAATTAGAGTTATATTTTGTGACTATTATTATTAAATTTAGTGGAGATAGTAATGCTTGTGACATGAAGTTTACTTTAAAAAGCAAAAACAGTATTAAACGAGAGTGATTATAATTAATAAATTATAGTGGACATTTAATTATAAATAATATTAGTTAGCGTTTAGTTATAACTTATAATTTACGAAATGATAAAATTAAGAGACATGTATTATTCGTGTTTTAAATAATATAAACAGTACTAAAACTGATGCAATTAGGGTTTTTCATAAATTAATATTTGAAAATAATGGTGATCGATGTAATCGAAAGAGGCTTAGAGACTTTGACGGTTTTACTTTGAAATAGACTCTGATGAGTATGATACAAAATTAGACTTTATATTTAAAAACTTTTCATTAGGTGATTTAATCGTTATTTGCAATATTTTGTGTATTGATTATGATGGTACTGAAAAGGAACTTGCTAGTCGTATTTGTAATTGTTTGATAAATTTAGACCAACTAAAAGATGACATGATTGATTCTGAGGACGAAGAAGGAGAAAACTTGGACAAAGACGGTGATACAGCAAAGAATAATTGCAACGATGTGAATAATGAAGACGATCAACCTCAATTATGTAGAACTGATAATGCAGAATATAATTTCCAGAATGTACAATCAAATTATCAAAGAAGTCATTTGAGTTGCAGATGTTCACCACACACGGACTCAACTGTGTTACCAAACAATCCAACTTTAAGTTTTCGAGATGTTGAGGACACTGTTCGTAAATTTAATGGAACTGACGACTACCCTGTTCGGAGATGGATAGTGGATATTGAAGAAACTGCAGAATTGATGGGATGGACTGATCTGCATAAATTTATTTATGCTAAGAAATTACTTATTGGTTTGGCTAGACTTTTTGTTGAGGGCGAACGAAATTTAAAAACATGGAATCATTTTAAAATTGTTTTATGCGAAGAGTTTGGCGAGCATATGAATAGTGCTCACCTACATCGAATGCTTAGCGAAAGAAAGATGCAAAAGCATGAAACAACCCAAGAATACTTTTTGCGCATGAAAGAATTGGCTAACAGAGGTCAAGTTGAAGAAAATGCAGTAATCCAGTATATAGTTGATGGAATCAGTTATGAAATTAATAATAAAATGGTGCTATAATGGCAAAAATTTGCAAGATTTAAAAGAAAAACTTAGAGTTTACAGTACAGTTAGAGACAAAAGACAACAACAACAAGAATCAAGATCCAGTTCAACACGGATTGTCAATAAAGCATATCAGAATCCACCAAACAATGTCAGAAACAAAATACGATGTTACAATTGTGGTACTGTTGGGCATAAATCTGGAAACTGTCCCTCTAAAGGTAACGGAATTAAATGTTTTAAATGCAATGAGTTTGGTCAGCGTTCATTTGAGTGTCCCAAGAGACAGAGTAATGGTTCTTGGAGAACAAGCGAACGTGAAGCTGCACGAAGACCTGTGAATATTATAAATCAGACTGTGCCATATTTGAAAAGAGTATTCGTTGAGAGTTACGAGGTATCAGCAATGATTGATACAGGCAGTCAAGTTAATTTAATACGAGAATGCCTCTATAAGCGCATTAACGGACCTAAATTGGAAAAATCAAGCATTACGCTTAATGGCTTTGGCCACGGCCAGGTTTTATCTTTTGGTTTCATAGATTCCACTGTGAGGATTGAAAATGATGAATTCTTTACCAAATTCCATGTGGTACCCGACAACGTCATAAATTTCGACATGATCATTGGCAAGGATATGTTGTCTCAAGGACGATTGATTATTAACGGCAAACATGTCACTATAATAAAGAAATCTCAAGACGTTAATTCCGAAATAATGTCGATACAAGTGTTAAATGATTTTTCCTTGAACATAGGCTCAACTGCTAGAAAGCGCAGAGAGAAGAAGTCGAAGACATGGTATGTAATTATAATCCAGAAAAGACGAAGACGACAGATGTGATGATGAAGATAGTTACTACCGATGATTTACCAATTTATCAGACGCCAAGACGACTACCATTCGTAGAAAGATATATAGTAGAGGAGCAAATTACAGAGTGGTTGCAACATGGTGTCGTAGAACCTTGTTCTTCCGATTATTCAAGCCAGGTTGTGGTTGTTCAAAAAAAGGATGGTACGCCAAGAGTATGTATAGATTATAGAAGAATTAACAAGAAAATCGTGAAGGATCGATATCCTCTGCCAGTAATCGAAGACTTATTGGATAGACTGCAAGGCGCGAGAGTTTTTAGTACACTTGATCTTAGAAATGATTTTTTTCATGTAGACGTTGAAGAGGATTCTAGAAAGTACACGTCATTTGTTGTACACTCCGGTCAGTATCAGTTTAGGAAGGTACCATTTGGCTTATGTACTTCTCCATCAGTTTTCCAGCGATTTATTAATCAAATATTCAGAAGTTTAACAAGAGACGGTATAGCATTACCTTACATGGATGACTTGATCATACCAGCAGCCAGTGAGCAAGAGGGTCTTAAAAGACTACAGACTGTACTTGATGTCTCCAGTGAGTATGGATTGGAAGTGAATTTTAAAAAGTGTCAGTTTCTCCAAAGAGAAATAGAATTTCTGGGTCATGTTATTAAAGGTCAACTTTATCCATCGCCAGACAAAATCAAGGCTGTATTGAATTTTCCAACGCCAACGAACTTTAAACACTTGCCGAGCTTTCTTGGATTGACAGGATATTTTAGGAAATTTATTCCTCAATACTATATAATTGCACGGCCGCTTAGTGATCTCTTGAAGAAGAGGAATACATTCAGATTCACCGAGATAGAAGAAATTGCATTTAGAAGTTAAAACAAATTCTTTCTGACAAACCAGTTCTAAACATTTTCAAGCAAGGACGTGTCACCGAAATTCACTGTGACGCCAGCAAACACGGTTATGGAGCTGTATTACTACAAAAGTGGGATGAGACAAACAACCTTTACCCAATTTACTATATGAGTAAGAAGACGAGTGACGCTGAAAGCAAATATTCAAGCTACGAATTGGAGGTTCTGGCTATAATCCAAGCGCTACGGAAGTTTAGAGTTTATTTGCTAGGATATAAGTTTAAGATAGTGACAGATTGTGCAGCTTTCAACCAAACTATGAGAAAAAGAGAATTAGGTACACGCGTTGCGAGATGGGCATTATACTTAGAAGGCTTTGATTACGATATAGTGCACAGACCAGGAACTGCTATGCGTCATGTTGATGCTCTCAGCAGATATCCAGTTTCGATAATCCAAATAGAAGATGGTATGAACGTGAGAATATACAGAGCTCAAGATGATGATGAAGAAATATCTACAATTAAGCAATTATTAAAAGTGACTCCCGAATATGAGAATTATTTTCTGAGATAATATATTGTATAAACTTGAACAAGGAAAAGAATTAGTCGTAGTACCAAGAGAACCAAGGAACCAAGGGAAATAATAAAGATGACACACGAGAGGAACCATTTTGGAAAACATAAGACGGAAGATGTATTGAAACAAGACTTTTATATTCCTAAACTGTCATCAAAAGTTGAAAAGTGTATTTCCAATTGTATAAGATGTCTATTAGCAAACAAAAAGAGAGGAAAGCAAGAAGAATTCCTTAATCCCATTGCAAAACAGAGCATTCCTTTACATACTTATCATATCGACCATTTGGGACCATTAGAGTCGACTAATAAAAATTATAAGCACATTCTAGCCATTATCGATAGTTTTACAAAATTTGTGTGGTTGTATCCTGTAAAATCAACTACGAACAGCGAAATTATTACTAAATTGAGAATGCAACAGAAAAACTTTGGAAACCCAGCCAACATTATATCTGATAGAGGCACTGCTTTTACTAGTGAAGAATTTAAAAAATATTGTGACGACGAAGGAATAATACACCATGCTGTAACAACTGGCTTGCCTAGAGCCAATGGACAGGTAGAGAGAATAAACTCCACCATAACGTCTATCTTGACAAAATTGTCTGTTAACGACCCAACTAAGTGGTATCGTTACGTCGATAATGTTCAGCGAGTCATTAATTCAACTATTCAAAGAAGTACGGGTTTTACACCGTTTGAAATATTAATTGGTGTCAAGATGAGGAATAACGAAGATACACGCATTATGCAAATGTTACGAGAAGAAATTGAGATCCTGTTTGATGAGGATAGAAATAAGCTGAGAGAGGAAGCCAAACGACAAATTTTACAAGTGCAAGACGAAAATCGTAAGAATTATAACCGTCGAAGACGACCACCAAGAAAATATAATATCAATGATATTGTTGCTATTAAGCGAACGCAACAAGGACCGGGTCTAAAACTAAAACTTAAATATTTTGGACCTTATAAAATAACGCGAGTGAAACCGAAAGACACTTAAGATGTTACAAAAGCGGGCACGTGCGAAGGACCGACAGTAACTACAACATGTGCGGAATTTATAAAACTGTGGGCGAGTGCGGAGAGTGACTAGTGTGCGTGATCCACGGGGTACATGTAAATGGACGCTTCGGGTAATCAGTTCAGCAAGAAATATTGACTAAACGTACTAGATGTCGGTCTAAGATAGAATTTGTGTAAATATATCGATAAAGATGCTATCATATTTATCCATTTCACCGACATTCTAGATTGGTTAATATTTGTCATTTTTATGTGCTTCACTCGTGTTTTTGCATTTGTTTCTGCTTCTCAGTTACTTACTCTGTAAAATTACGTTTATTTTTGTACAAATAGTGTTTTAATTGTTTCATAATTCTTGTTTTCTTGTAAATAATTTGTTTTTCTAATTTTCGAATAATTTTGCCGATCAGAATGGTTTTTCATTGTTGTGCGCCTCAGTGTCGCAATACCAACAAAAATTGTAAAATGCATATATTTCCAAAAAATTCAAGTGTAAGTAATTTATATTCTATTGGAATTAGGGCATTTAACTACCTACTTTATGTTTATTACAGTTGTTTAACACTTGGATACAAAATGTTAATAATCCAAAACTTTCGACAAAAGAACTGGATGTAGTAAGGAAAAATTACAGTTTGCGATACTCATTTTGCACCGGAAGATAGATTGATTGGTCGATCTGGAGCTGATATAAAATCTAATAGTATACCAACACTATATCTACCTCCGCACTTAACTGAAGGTATTCCTGACATCAAAATATTACACTTGCCCACAGAATTATGAAAATTGGGAACCATTAAATTGAATTTTAAAATATTTTAGATCTGATATCAAGAAAATCTGAAGAAGACCTGCATATTTCAATGGATCTAACAAGCACAGGACGATGTCAAGGCAAGTGCCAAAATAAGTCGCATTTATTATGAACAATCTGTATTGTATTGCCATGTATTGTTGTTACTTCTAACCTAATATCCTAAATTTTTAAAAATTTTACAGATTTACTCCAGGACAGTTTAATGCCGGCAGAAATTGCAAGCAGTTCATCTGTTAAATCACCAATGGTCATAGGTATTTGATGTTGCACATAATTTATAACTGAGTTACATGTTTGAAAAATTTCAGAAGTACCATCATCCTGTTCCATCAATGCTGATCTACTATCCCAACTTCCACCAGATATAGTAAAAAGTAAACAAAAACAAAGGGGTATGCATTATCATCATATTATTTACATATGATTTTATATAAAAATACATATTAATTTCAGAACTCAGACAAAGAAGCAAAACCCTTCAGTCTGTAGGAGTTAAATATGCTAGTCAATTAACATCAAAGGCACGAAAATTATATAAAATTGTTGCCGATCTTAAAAAAACTGCAAGACAATTATTTACAACACAGGCTAGTTACAAAGACCGTTTGAAAAAAGCTGAATCTTTTGCGTCATCACCTGATTATTTGCGATTGCAATTAAACTCTGTCGCATATAAATTTATTAGTTCTCAAATTAAATTGCAAAAGATACCGCCAAAACTCAGAAGATTTAACTTAGATGATAAGTTATTAGCTTTGGCTCTAATGAAGCAATGTCCCAAAGGATATAATTTTCTCAGTCAAATTTTTGCTTTACCAGCAAAAAGGACGCTTAGAAGACTTCTTAGTCAAATAGTTCTACATACTGGAATTAATAAAACCATTATGAATAGCTTAAAGTCATATGTTAAACAAATGGAGTTATTAGACACATATTGCATTATTCTATTTGATGAAATAGCTTTAGATGCTTCATTATTATATAACATAAAAAGTAATGTGATAGATGGTTTTCAAGACAATGGCATCCCTGCCATTGTCTTGATACCCAATATTTGCTGATAAAGCAATGGTTTTTATGGCTAGGGGTATCCATAAAAAATGGAAGCAACCACTGGCATACTATCTTAATTATGGTGGTATGAAGGCTGAAGTAATACAAAAATGTCTAAAAGATGTTGTGCGGGAAGCTAAATCCATTGGATTCAATGTGGTTGAGACAGTATGTGACCAAGCAAGTCCAAATACAAAAGCTATTCGGAACTTGTATGAAGAAACAAACAGAAAATGTCAACAAAAGGGAAGAGAAAATCAATATTTTGAATTTTTAATAGACGAAACAGAAATAGTGCCAATATATGACCCACCTCATCTACTCAAAGGAATTTGAAACAATTTATTTGACAATAAATGCATTTTTAAATGGAGAAATAATAAAATAGAAACGGCATCTTGGCAAGATATTAGACTTTTATATGAATTAGAGGAAGCAGATGAAGTGTTTAAAATGTGTAATAAACTAACGGATGTGCATGTAAATAATTCAAAAAAAAGAAAGTGAGTATAGCTGCTCAAGTCTTAAGTCAACGTGTAGCAGCATTGATGCGTGGTTTAGCAAGATTAGGTAATAACTTTTTCAATAAAACAATAATAGAGATGTTTTGGTTATCCATTTTCTTCAAATAATGTTATTTGTTTCAGGTCCTGACCATATGCCGCCTACTGGATTGGAAACTTCGGAATTTTAGTTTTTTATGGACAAGGTTTTTGATAGTGTGAATGGTGCTTCTGTGCCTTTTTTTTTCTTTTATTTTAAAATTAAATGTAGACTTACATTATTTAAGTGTCGACTACATACTGTGCACAACAAATTTATTTCTCAAATAACTACTTTTTACATTTATAGTTATACGAAAACTATCAATAAAATATTTAAAAAAAAAGCTCCCGGTCACAGTAGTGATGCAATAAAATTGTTTGGGAAAAATTACGTAATCAAACACAAAAAATTTGCCGAAAAATATAAAAAAATGAATGGCTGTTGCAATTTTGCATTTGTATTACTTTATTGAATTGTTTCCTTATGTTACATACATATATGTCATAAAATTATAGGTAATAAATTGTACTTATTTCTATTTATTTTCCTAACTAACTACTAACATTGAAGAAGTTCATAATTTTATTTATAACGTTACCATTATTAGTTAAGACACAACATGTTTTATTTAATAATCTCAACGTTATGAATACAATTATGAACTTCAATAATAGCAATTTAATTTTTTTAAATATTTTAAATAAGCGTAGAACAGGACTAAAGACGCGAGATGGTGCTACGAACTTGATATTTACAATACTGTTGTCGTGTCCAATTTATAACATCTCTTATCTATGGCGTGATCCGAGACGGACTCACCTACAGGCTAGCCGAATGTGGGAATACAAACATCCCCACCACCCCTAGACACAGAGCGACAACATTGCATAAAGCGTGAGTTACATTACACTTTTTTTCGTACTAGAAACTTGAACAAGTTCTTGTACAAGATTTCATACAAGTTTTAATTTATGCTATATTGAATAGAGGGCACCCAACTTTGAGTGCGTTACGAACATAAAATAAAAATTTCTGTTTGTTTATAATTATATATTTGACGTTTAGAGGGGTTGTGGTTATTTATTACCTTTTAGAGATACAAAAATATTAAAAAAAATAATTCGAAAACCATTATACCGGTGCCCCATATTTTGTTACTGGACATTCTTACACAATTTCTTTTAATTTTCAGAACAAAACGAACACTACGTAACCTGCAATTATTATATGATTTTTATTTAAAATAAACAGTTGGTATAAACGAAATGGTGTTTAATGCGCAAGTCTAGTATGAAACTTGGATGAAAAGTGGGATCGGATCTAGTTTTGTAGTTTAGAAACTTTGATGTATTTCTTCTGAATTACACGATCAAAGTTTCGACAAGTACCTACATCTAGTTTGAAAACTTGTCCAAGTTTCTAGACGAAAAAAGTGTAATGTAACTCAGGCTTTAAGAAGAGTAGTAATGACGATGCATTAGAGAAGTAAAGACGATATGATAGAGTTAAGACGTACAGCTGTAAAGACGTATTCAATTTAAATTAGTTATTATTATATGTTTTTGAAAGTTATGTACACTTGTTTGCTTTACCTACATCAAATGAACCCACAGACGCCACCACAATATAAAATAAAAAAATAAGTAAAATAGTAAAATAAGAGTTAGTTTGATATACTCTAATTTCAATTAAACTTTCTATTTGGTACAAGTTATTTATTAGTAGCTCAAATGGAAATTCGTTATTTACATTTAAATGAATATTCTTAATACTACTGAGTAATAATTTGGGAGATATTACCATTGGATGTAATACTCCGGTTTTAGCAAAGGTTATTATATCAATTAACTCTTTGACCGTATTTTACAGTATTTCAAGTTGTTTTATTTGATAATATATCAATTGCAGAGCGTTGATGTTATCTTCGTTTTGTTTAATTCGTCTCCGGATTTTGGCTTGATTGGTTTGCATCGTTTTAATATTATTTTCGTAATGTGTTGTGGCATCTTCCAGTATTTTTAATTGGTTTTCCATTACTGTTTTTATTTTTCCTTGGTTTTGTTGTAATTCCGTTATTTGTTCTTCATATCTTCTGCCATCTTCTTCGTCTAGATTACCTGTAATTGCTTTTACTATATTTCCTAAGAAGTTAAAGGCTCCTCTTTTGCTTCTAGTTTTCAGCTGTACTGCTTCTATTAGTTCTTGCATTTTCTTTTCTTTTTCTAATGGCAGACTTTTAATTTCCTAATTTCCCGTGTAGATTGTTTCTCTATTCCTAGTGTTGAATTTTCTTTATCTCTGATCTTTAAATAATTTTCCCATACATCAATTAATTGGGAATAATCTTTCCTTATGATTAATTCGTATTGGTTCTCCGTGTTATGTGCTATTCCTATTTTTACAGGTAGTAATCCTATCTTATCTTCTATCTTCAATACTTCTGTTAGTCCTCTTCCGATAAGGATTCTGGAACATTGGCTAATTTTAATGAATTTATATGATAACGTAAAATTTATTCTTTTTTGTTTTAACTTCAACTGTTCCATTTTCATTGATTTTCGTAACTGTGTACGGCCCTTGATATCTTTCTTTCGTTTTCTGTGAATAGTATTTATGGGGTTTTACATATACTGCCTGACCTATTTTTATTTCTTCGTTTTCTCTATTTTTATTTATTTTAATGATTTTCTTTTCTTTATCTTCTTGTATTTTATTTGCAATTTTATTATAGAGATATTTCGTGCGTTCTTTATGTTTTTGAGTATAATCTTGATAATACGTTTCATCGTAATATAGGTCCATTGGTTCTTTTGTATTAGTGTGTCCATACAAGAGTTCAAAAGGTGTGGTTCCTGTTGTTGAATGATTAGTCGAGTTATATGCTAACAATGATAATTTCATTATCTGTTTCATATCTTGACTTAGTTTTTGATTTTTGATTAATCTAACATGTTCTAAAAGTGTTTAATGTAATGGTTCAATTGGTGCGTTCGAATTTGGATTCTATATAATTTTAACAATTCTTTTAATCTTGCATTATTAAATTCTAAACCGTTATCCATTACAATTTCGTTTGGTGAACCATGTATACTAAAGCTTTCTATTAATTTATCAACTACTTTGACTGCTGTTTTTCCTTGAATTTGATGTGCTTGTGCATATTTAGTGAATGTATCTATTATAGTTAGGAAATTTTGTGAATTATTGATATCGTATCAACGTGAATTTTATCAAATGGTTTCTCTATTAATTTCGTTAATTGAAAAGGTAATTTTGGTGGTGCTCTATCGTATTTGTTTCTTTGACATATTTCGAATCTTTTAATATAATTCGTTATATCATCCTTCATTTGACTCCAGTAATAATTCTTCTTTATCTGTTTTAGAGTTTCTTTGATTCCTCTGTGATTGGTTTTCCCTTCATGGTTTTGCATTATGATTTCAATCTTTTCCTCTGGTGTTTCGATTATTCTTACCCTTCGAAGATATCTATAAATTTTTAGTCCGTTGTTATTAAAGTGTTCTGTGTAAACTTGACACATTTCTTTATAAATTTCATCTATTGTGTATATGTAATAATTTCCTTGAGGTATTATATCTTTTATTAAATCTATCAATTCTTGTTTCAGATTTTTCTTCTCCAATTTTGTGTGGTATATTACTTTAGCATTTTTCGCATCAAATGTTACTGTTGTCGGAAATATATGCGTTTCTATGAATACTTGTATCTTCTGTATATCTATTGCCATATCGGTTATTGGTATTGATGTTTCTGGTTCTACATTTACATTGCTATGCAGTGAGTCATCATCTTCTCGTTGTTTATTAGGAATATGTTCTATTCTTGTTCTTGTAGAATGTTATCTATTTCTTCCTGATTTCTTGATTTTTGTATTATTTCTTCCATGGTTAATTCTCGTGGTTCTAGATTTCGTAGTAAGTCATCTAGTTCTTCATTATCAACTTGTGGTATTATAGACGATGTCTCTTCTTGTAATAATTCATCTACATTATCTTTTTGGTTATGTAATTCGATTCTCGATAATGCATCCGCATTTTTATTAATTTTTCCCTTTTTATATATAATTTCATAATCATACTCACTTAATTTCATGTTCCATCGTTGTAATTTCGAATTTGGTTGGTCTATGATCTGTGATTATCGTAAATTTTCGTCCAAATATATAAGGTCGAAATTGTTTGCAGGCCCAAATAATTGCTAACAGTTCTTTTTCTACTGTTGAATATTTTTGTTCTGTTTCCGATAATGTTCTTGATGCATAAAATATTGGTCTATCTTGTCCTATCGCTCCTTGTGACAATACTGATCCTATTGCTACATTGCTTGCATCCGTTGTTACTAAAAATTGTTTATAACAAAATAATTTGAAACATACATGAGTGGGTAAAACCACACCAATTTGTATAATACAAAAGTATTTTTAATAATATAAAATATTATTCAAAATGGGGTGTGAAGAACACAATACCAGTTATATATTTGTGAATGTATCTCCTCTCCAGAGACGCAGATACGTATTTCACCTTTCTACAGGATCGTCGGTACGCCCCTGCTGGAGAAGAGATACATTCAACCAAACATAACTACCTTGCTTTCAAACAGAAAAGAAGAGATGCATTCAACCATCGGTTGAATGTATCTCTTCTCCAGCAGGGGCGTACCGACGATCCTGTGGAAAGGTGAAATACGTATCTGCGTCTCTGGAGAGGAGATACATTCACAAATATATAACTGGTATTGTGTTGGTTGAATGTATCTCTTCTCCAGCAGGGGCGTACCGACGATCCTGTAGAAAGGTGAAATACGTATCTGCGTCTCTGGAGAGGAGATACATTCACAAATATATAACTGGTATTGTGTTCTTCACACCCCACTTTTAATAATATTTTATACAGGGTGCGGCAAAACAAACAGTGCAATTTTTATGGGCTATTAAAAAAAATTGGCACAACTTACGAAAAAGTGGTTTATTCTGCATGAGTCAGTACTACACCCCATTTTTTCACTTAAGTTTTAAAGATCACATCAGCAAGATGATGTCCTACAGAAGCAATGCACTGATGTAGGCGATTTCTGAAGTTTTCAACTGCGTTCTGGCACATATCGATCGGAATGGCGGCGATTTCCTCTGTAATACGGATCTTCAGTTCTTCCAAATTGTGAGGACGATGCTGAAAAACCTTTTCCTTGAGGTAGCCCCACAGGAAAATCGCAAATGCTCAAATCCGGTGATCTTGCCGGCCACCCCAGGTCGCCCCTCAGAGAGACGAGGCGCGCAGGGAATATCTGCCGCAGTTTTGTCATTGAAATCTGCGCTGTGTGGACCGTAGCCCCGTCTTGTTGGAACCAAGTATCCCCAAGGTCTTGTTCTTCAGCCAACCGTGCCAATTGTGGATCAAAAAAATTTTCGAGCATCGAAACATAACGCCGAGCGGTGACGGTTGTTGCAGGCTCATCCTCCTCAAAAAAGTATGGTCCAATAACTCCAAATTTGGAAATGGCACACCATACAGTGACTTTCGGGGAGTGGAGAGGTCTCTCGTGAACTTGTCGTGGGTTATTGTCCGACCAATAACCGAAATTCTGTTTGTTCACGGCTCCAGAGAGATGGAAGTGGGCTTCACAACTACTGAAGAACGTTGACCTTGGTGGGATACGGTCTAACATTTCTTGGGCGCGATTCACACGGTTTTTAAAATCTGGAGGCATCAACTCCTGAACCAGCATAATCTTATAGGGATGGAAGAATAAATCTTTATGCAAAATCCTCCTTACAGAGCGGTCGGACATGTTTAATGCAGTTGCATGTCTCCGGGCAGAGCGTGTTGGTGATTGTTCAACAACTGCTCTCACTAGAGCTACATTTTCGGGAGTTCTCACTGTTCTGGGTCTTCCCATACCC